>OZ008368.1:67760116-67952981 GCA_963931995.1 Phaonia tiefii | reverse complement strand
ATTTCAATTCAATTGAATTCAATACATATCATATCAATTTAATTCAATTTAGTTCAGTTCAACTCAACTCTATTCTATCATATTCTATTCAATTCAATTAAATTCCATTCAATTCCATTCAATTCAATTCAATAAAATTCAATTCAATTCAATACAATTGAATTAAATTCAATTAAATACAATTCAGTTATATTCAAATCAATTGCGTTCAATTCAATCCAATTCGATTCAATTCAATTCAAATCAACTCAACTCACGTCAATTGAAATCAATTGAATTGAATTTTAATCAATTCAATTCTGTTCAATTCAGATCAATTCAATTCAGTTCAGTTTAATCCAATTCAGTTCAGTTCAGTTCAATTCAAATCAATTCAAGTCAATTCAAGTCAAGTCAAGTCAAGTCAAGTCAAGTCAAGTCAAGTCAAGTCAAGTCAAGTCAAGTCAAGTCAAGTCAAGTCAAGTCAAGTCAAGTCAAGTCAAGTCAAGTCAAGTCAAGTCAAGTCAAGTCAAGTCAAGTCAAGTCAAGTCAAGTCAAGTCAAGTCAAGTCAAGTCAAGTCAAGTCAAGTCAAGTCAAGTCAAGTCAAGTCAAGTCAAGTCAAGTCAAGTCAAGTCAAGTCAAGTCAAGTCAAGTCAAGTCAAGTCAAGTCAAGTCAAGTCAAGTCAAGTCAAGTCAAGTCAAGTCAAGTCAAGTCAAGTCAAGTCAAGTCAAGTCAAGTCAAGTCAAGTCAAGTCAAGTCAAGTCAAGTCAAGTCAAGTCAAGTCAAGTCAAGTCAAGTCAAGTCAAGTCAAGTCAAGTCAAGTCAAGTCAAGTCAAGTCAAGTCAAGTCAAGTCAAGTCAAGTCAAGTCAAGTCAAGTCAAGTCAAGTCAAGTCAAGTCAAGTCAAGTCAAGTCAAGTCAAGTCAAGTCAAGTCAAGTCAAGTCAAGTCAAGTCAAGTCAAGTCAAGTCAAGTCAAGTCAAGTCAAGTCAAGTCAAGTCAAGTCAAGTCAAGTCAAGTCAAGTCAAGTCAAGTCAAGTCAAGTCAAGTCAAGTCAAGTCAAGTCAAGTCAAGTCAAGTCAAGTCAAGTCAAGTCAAGTCAAGTCAAGTCAAGTCAAGTCAAGTCAAGTCAAGTCAAGTCAAGTCAAGTCAAGTCAAGTCAAGTCAAGTCAAGTCAAGTCAAGTCAAGTCAAGTCAAGTCAAGTCAAGTCAAGTCAAGTCAAGTCAAGTCAAGTCAAGTCAAGTCAAGTCAAGTCAAGTCAAGTCAAGTCAAGTCAAGTCAAGTCAAGTCAAGTCAAGTCAAGTCAAGTCAAGTCAAGTCAAGTCAAGTCAAGTCAAGTCAAGTCAAGTCAAGTCAAGTCAAGTCAAGTCAAGTCAAGTCAAGTCAAGTCAAGTCAAGTCAAGTCAAGTCAAGTCAAGTCAAGTCAAGTCAAGTCAAGTCAAGTCAAGTCAAGTCAAGTCAAGTCAAGTCAAGTCAAGTCAAGTCAAGTCAAGTCAAGTCAAGTCAAGTCAAGTCAAGTCAAGTCAAGTCAAGTCAAGTCAAGTCAAGTCAAGTCAAGTCAAGTCAAGTCAAGTCAAGTCAAGTCAAGTCAAGTCAAGTCAAGTCAAGTCAAGTCAAGTCAAGTCAAGTCAAGTCAAGTCAAGTCAAGTCAAGTCAAGTCAAGTCAAGTCAAGTCAAGTCAAGTCAAGTCAAGTCAAGTCAAGTCAAGTCAAGTCAAGTCAAGTCAAGTCAAGTCAAGTCAAGTCAAGTCAAGTCAAGTCAAGTCAAGTCAAGTCAAGTCAAGTCAAGTCAAGTCAAGTCAAGTCAAGTCAAGTCAAGTCAAGTCAAGTCAAGTCAAGTCAAGTCAAGTCAAGTCAAGTCAAGTCAAGTCAAGTCAAGTCAAGTCAAGTCAAGTCAAGTCAAGTCAAGTCAAGTCAAGTCAAGTCAAGTCAAGTCAAGTCAAGTCAAGTCAAGTCAAGTCAAGTCAAGTCAAGTCAAGTCAAGTCAAGTCAAGTCAAGTCAAGTCAAGTCAAGTCAAGTCAAGTCAAGTCAAGTCAAGTCAAGTCAAGTCAAGTCAAGTCAAGTCAAGTCAAGTCAAGTCAAGTCAAGTCAAGTCAAGTCAAGTCAAGTCAAGTCAAGTCAAGTCAAGTCAAGTCAAGTCAAGTCAAGTCAAGTCAAGTCAAGTCAAGTCAAGTCAAGTCAAGTCAAGTCAAGTCAAGTCAAGTCAAGTCAAGTCAAGTCAAGTCAAGTCAAGTCAAGTCAAGTCAAGTCAAGTCAAGTCAAGTCAAGTCAAGTCAAGTCAAGTCAAGTCAAGTCAAGTCAAGTCAAGTCAAGTCAAGTCAAGTCAAGTCAAGTCAAGTCAAGTCAAGTCAAGTCAAGTCAAGTCAAGTCAAGTCAAGTCAAGTCAAGTCAAGTCAAGTCAAGTCAAGTCAAGTCAAGTCAAGTCAAGTCAAGTCAAGTCAAGTCAAGTCAAGTCAAGTCAAGTCAAGTCAAGTCAAGTCAAGTCAAGTCAAGTCAAGTCAAGTCAAGTCAAGTCAAGTCAAGTCAAGTCAAGTCAAGTCAAGTCAAGTCAAGTCAAGTCAAGTCAAGTCAAGTCAAGTCAAGTCAAGTCAAGTCAAGTCAAGTCAAGTCAAGTCAAGTCAAGTCAAGTCAAGTCAAGTCAAGTCAAGTCAAGTCAAGTCAAGTCAAGTCAAGTCAAGTCAAGTCAAGTCAAGTCAAGTCAAGTCAAGTCAAGTCAAGTCAAGTCAAGTCAAGTCAAGTCAAGTCAAGTCAAGTCAAGTCAAGTCAAGTCAAGTCAAGTCAAGTCAAGTCAAGTCAAGTCAAGTCAAGTCAAGTCAAGTCAAGTCAAGTCAAGTCAAGTCAAGTCAAGTCAAGTCAAGTCAAGTCAAGTCAAGTCAAGTCAAGTCAAGTCAAGTCAAGTCAAGTCAAGTCAAGTCAAGTCAAGTCAAGTCAAGTCAAGTCAAGTCAAGTCAAGTCAAGTCAAGTCAAGTCAAGTCAAGTCAAGTCAAGTCAAGTCAAGTCAAGTCAAGTCAAGTCAAGTCAAGTCAAGTCAAGTCAAGTCAAGTCAAGTCAAGTCAAGTCAAGTCAAGTCAAGTCAAGTCAAGTCAAGTCAAGTCAAGTCAAGTCAAGTCAAGTCAAGTCAAGTCAAGTCAAGTCAAGTCAAGTCAAGTCAAGTCAAGTCAAGTCAAGTCAAGTCAAGTCAAGTCAAGTCAAGTCAAGTCAAGTCAAGTCAAGTCAAGTCAAGTCAAGTCAAGTCAAGTCAAGTCAAGTCAAGTCAAGTCAAGTCAAGTCAAGTCAAGTCAAGTCAAGTCAAGTCAAGTCAAGTCAAGTCAAGTCAAGTCAAGTCAAGTCAAGTCAAGTCAAGTCAAGTCAAGTCAAGTCAAGTCAAGTCAAGTCAAGTCAAGTCAAGTCAAGTCAAGTCAAGTCAAGTCAAGTCAAGTCAAGTCAAGTCAAGTCAAGTCAAGTCAAGTCAAGTCAAGTCAAGTCAAGTCAAGTCAAGTCAAGTCAAGTCAAGTCAAGTCAAGTCAAGTCAAGTCAAGTCAAGTCAAGTCAAGTCAAGTCAAGTCAAGTCAAGTCAAGTCAAGTCAAGTCAAGTCAAGTCAAGTCAAGTCAAGTCAAGTCAAGTCAAGTCAAGTCAAGTCAAGTCAAGTCAAGTCAAGTCAAGTCAAGTCAAGTCAAGTCAAGTCAAGTCAAGTCAAGTCAAGTCAAGTCAAGTCAAGTCAAGTCAAGTCAAGTCAAGTCAAGTCAAGTCAAGTCAAGTCAAGTCAAGTCAAGTCAAGTCAAGTCAAGTCAAGTCAAGTCAAGTCAAGTCAAGTCAAGTCAAGTCAAGTCAAGTCAAGTCAAGTCAAGTCAAGTCAAGTCAAGTCAAGTCAAGTCAAGTCAAGTCAAGTCAAGTCAAGTCAAGTCAAGTCAAGTCAAGTCAAGTCAAGTCAAGTCAAGTCAAGTCAAGTCAAGTCAAGTCAAGTCAAGTCAAGTCAAGTCAAGTCAAGTCAAGTCAAGTCAAGTCAAGTCAAGTCAAGTCAAGTCAAGTCAAGTCAAGTCAAGTCAAGTCAAGTCAAGTCAAGTCAAGTCAAGTCAAGTCAAGTCAAGTCAAGTCAAGTCAAGTCAAGTCAAGTCAAGTCAAGTCAAGTCAAGTCAAGTCAAGTCAAGTCAAGTCAAGTCAAGTCAAGTCAAGTCAAGTCAAGTCAAGTCAAGTCAAGTCAAGTCAAGTCAAGTCAAGTCAAGTCAAGTCAAGTCAAGTCAAGTCAAGTCAAGTCAAGTCAAGTCAAGTCAAGTCAAGTCAAGTCAAGTCAAGTCAAGTCAAGTCAAGTCAAGTCAAGTCAAGTCAAGTCAAGTCAAGTCAAGTCAAGTCAAGTCAAGTCAAGTCAAGTCAAGTCAAGTCAAGTCAAGTCAAGTCAAGTCAAGTCAAGTCAAGTCAAGTCAAGTCAAGTCAAGTCAAGTCAAGTCAAGTCAAGTCAAGTCAAGTCAAGTCAAGTCAAGTCAAGTCAAGTCAAGTCAAGTCAAGTCAAGTCAAGTCAAGTCAAGTCAAGTCAAGTCAAGTCAAGTCAAGTCAAGTCAAGTCAAGTCAAGTCAAGTCAAGTCAAGTCAAGTCAAGTCAAGTCAAGTCAAGTCAAGTCAAGTCAAGTCAAGTCAAGTCAAGTCAAGTCAAGTCAAGTCAAGTCAAGTCAAGTCAAGTCAAGTCAAGTCAAGTCAAGTCAAGTCAAGTCAAGTCAAGTCAAGTCAAGTCAAGTCAAGTCAAGTCAAGTCAAGTCAAGTCAAGTCAAGTCAAGTCAAGTCAAGTCAAGTCAAGTCAAGTCAAGTCAAGTCAAGTCAAGTCAAGTCAAGTCAAGTCAAGTCAAGTCAAGTCAAGTCAAGTCAAGTCAAGTCAAGTCAAGTCAAGTCAAGTCAAGTCAAGTCAAGTCAAGTCAAGTCAAGTCAAGTCAAGTCAAGTCAAGTCAAGTCAAGTCAAGTCAAGTCAAGTCAAGTCAAGTCAAGTCAAGTCAAGTCAAGTCAAGTCAAGTCAAGTCAAGTCAAGTCAAGTCAAGTCAAGTCAAGTCAAGTCAAGTCAAGTCAAGTCAAGTCAAGTCAAGTCAAGTCAAGTCAAGTCAAGTCAAGTCAAGTCAAGTCAAGTCAAGTCAAGTCAAGTCAAGTCAAGTCAAGTCAAGTCAAGTCAAGTCAAGTCAAGTCAAGTCAAGTCAAGTCAAGTCAAGTCAAGTCAAGTCAAGTCAAGTCAAGTCAAGTCAAGTCAAGTCAAGTCAAGTCAAGTCAAGTCAAGTCAAGTCAAGTCAAGTCAAGTCAAGTCAAGTCAAGTCAAGTCAAGTCAAGTCAAGTCAAGTCAAGTCAAGTCAAGTCAAGTCAAGTCAAGTCAAGTCAAGTCAAGTCAAGTCAAGTCAAGTCAAGTCAAGTCAAGTCAAGTCAAGTCAAGTCAAGTCAAGTCAAGTCAAGTCAAGTCAAGTCAAGTCAAGTCAAGTCAAGTCAAGTCAAGTCAAGTCAAGTCAAGTCAAGTCAAGTCAAGTCAAGTCAAGTCAAGTCAAGTCAAGTCAAGTCAAGTCAAGTCAAGTCAAGTCAAGTCAAGTCAAGTCAAGTCAAGTCAAGTCAAGTCAAGTCAAGTCAAGTCAAGTCAAGTCAAGTCAAGTCAAGTCAAGTCAAGTCAAGTCAAGTCAAGTCAA
This sequence comes from Phaonia tiefii, assembly GCA_963931995.1. NCBI lineage: Eukaryota > Metazoa > Arthropoda > Insecta > Diptera > Muscidae > Phaonia > Phaonia tiefii. The sequence continues at coordinate 67,947,374 of OZ008368.1, read as the reverse complement.
GTCAAGTCAAGTCAAGTCAAGTCAAGTCAAGTCAAGTCAAGTCAAGTCAAGTCAAGTCAAGTCAAGTCAAGTCAAGTCAAGTCAAGTCAAGTCAAGTCAAGTCAAGTCAAGTCAAGTCAAGTCAAGTCAAGTCAAGTCAAGTCAAGTCAAGTCAAGTCAAGTCAAGTCAAGTCAAGTCAAGTCAAGTCAAGTCAAGTCAAGTCAAGTCAAGTCAAGTCAAGTCAAGTCAAGTCAAGTCAAGTCAAGTCAAGTCAAGTCAAGTCAAGTCAAGTCAAGTCAAGTCAAGTCAAGTCAAGTCAAGTCAAGTCAAGTCAAGTCAAGTCAAGTCAAGTCAAGTCAAGTCAAGTCAAGTCAAGTCAAGTCAAGTCAAGTCAAGTCAAGTCAAGTCAAGTCAAGTCAAGTCAAGTCAAGTCAAGTCAAGTCAAGTCAAGTCAAGTCAAGTCAAGTCAAGTCAAGTCAAGTCAAGTCAAGTCAAGTCAAGTCAAGTCAAGTCAAGTCAAGTCAAGTCAAGTCAAGTCAAGTCAAGTCAAGTCAAGTCAAGTCAAGTCAAGTCAAGTCAAGTCAAGTCAAGTCAAGTCAAGTCAAGTCAAGTCAAGTCAAGTCAAGTCAAGTCAAGTCAAGTCAAGTCAAGTCAAGTCAAGTCAAGTCAAGTCAAGTCAAGTCAAGTCAAGTCAAGTCAAGTCAAGTCAAGTCAAGTCAAGTCAAGTCAAGTCAAGTCAAGTCAAGTCAAGTCAAGTCAAGTCAAGTCAAGTCAAGTCAAGTCAAGTCAAGTCAAGTCAAGTCAAGTCAAGTCAAGTCAAGTCAAGTCAAGTCAAGTCAAGTCAAGTCAAGTCAAGTCAAGTCAAGTCAAGTCAAGTCAAGTCAAGTCAAGTCAAGTCAAGTCAAGTCAAGTCAAGTCAAGTCAAGTCAAGTCAAGTCAAGTCAAGTCAAGTCAAGTCAAGTCAAGTCAAGTCAAGTCAAGTCAAGTCAAGTCAAGTCAAGTCAAGTCAAGTCAAGTCAAGTCAAGTCAAGTCAAGTCAAGTCAAGTCAAGTCAAGTCAAGTCAAGTCAAGTCAAGTCAAGTCAAGTCAAGTCAAGTCAAGTCAAGTCAAGTCAAGTCAAGTCAAGTCAAGTCAAGTCAAGTCAAGTCAAGTCAAGTCAAGTCAAGTCAAGTCAAGTCAAGTCAAGTCAAGTCAAGTCAAGTCAAGTCAAGTCAAGTCAAGTCAAGTCAAGTCAAGTCAAGTCAAGTCAAGTCAAGTCAAGTCAAGTCAAGTCAAGTCAAGTCAAGTCAAGTCAAGTCAAGTCAAGTCAAGTCAAGTCAAGTCAAGTCAAGTCAAGTCAAGTCAAGTCAAGTCAAGTCAAGTCAAGTCAAGTCAAGTCAAGTCAAGTCAAGTCAAGTCAAGTCAAGTCAAGTCAAGTCAAGTCAAGTCAAGTCAAGTCAAGTCAAGTCAAGTCAAGTCAAGTCAAGTCAAGTCAAGTCAAGTCAAGTCAAGTCAAGTCAAGTCAAGTCAAGTCAAGTCAAGTCAAGTCAAGTCAAGTCAAGTCAAGTCAAGTCAAGTCAAGTCAAGTCAAGTCAAGTCAAGTCAAGTCAAGTCAAGTCAAGTCAAGTCAAGTCAAGTCAAGTCAAGTCAAGTCAAGTCAAGTCAAGTCAAGTCAAGTCAAGTCAAGTCAAGTCAAGTCAAGTCAAGTCAAGTCAAGTCAAGTCAAGTCAAGTCAAGTCAAGTCAAGTCAAGTCAAGTCAAGTCAAGTCAAGTCAAGTCAAGTCAAGTCAAGTCAAGTCAAGTCAAGTCAAGTCAAGTCAAGTCAAGTCAAGTCAAGTCAAGTCAAGTCAAGTCAAGTCAAGTCAAGTCAAGTCAAGTCAAGTCAAGTCAAGTCAAGTCAAGTCAAGTCAAGTCAAGTCAAGTCAAGTCAAGTCAAGTCAAGTCAAGTCAAGTCAAGTCAAGTCAAGTCAAGTCAAGTCAAGTCAAGTCAAGTCAAGTCAAGTCAAGTCAAGTCAAGTCAAGTCAAGTCAAGTCAAGTCAAGTCAAGGCAAGGCAAGTCAAGTCAAGTCAAGTCAAGTCAAGTCAAGTCAAGTCAAGTCAAGTCAAGTCAAGTCAAGTCAAGTCAAGTCAAGTCAAGTCAAGTCAAGTCAAGTCAAGTCAAGTCAAGTCAAGTCAAGTCAAGTCAAGTCAAGTCAAGTCAAGTCAAGTCAAGTCAAGTCAAGTCAAGTCAAGTCAAGTCAAGTCAAGTCAAGTCAAGTCAAGTCAAGTCAAGTCAAGTCAAGTCAAGTCAAGTCAAGTCAAGTCAAGTCAAGTCAAGTCAAGTCAAGTCAAGTCAAGTCAAGTCAAGTCAAGTCAAGTCAAGTCAAGTCAAGTCAAGTCAAGTCAAGTCAAGTCAAGTCAAGTCAAGTCAAGTCAAGTCAAGTCAAGTCAAGTCAAGTCAAGTCAAGTCAAGTCAAGTCAAGTCAAGTCAAGTCAAGTCAAGTCAAGTCAAGTCAAGTCAAGTCAAGTCAAGTCAAGTCAAGTCAAGTCAAGTCAAGTCAAGTCAAGTCAAGTCAAGTCAAGTCAAGTCAAGTCAAGTCAAGTCAAGTCAAGTCAAGTCAAGTCAAGTCAAGTCAAGTCAAGTCAAGTCAAGTCAAGTCAAGTCAAGTCAAGTCAAGTCAAGTCAAGTCAAGTCAAGTCAAGTCAAGTCAAGTCAAGTCAAGTCAAGTCAAGTCAAGTCAAGTCAAGTCAAGTCAAGTCAAGTCAAGTCAAGTCAAGTCAAGTCAAGTCAAGTCAAGTCAAGTCAAGTCAAGTCAAGTCAAGTCAAGTCAAGTCAAGTCAAGTCAAGTCAAGTCAAGTCAAGTCAAGTCAAGTCAAGTCAAGTCAAGTCAAGTCAAGTCAAGTCAAGTCAAGTCAAGTCAAGTCAAGTCAAGTCAAGTCAAGTCAAGTCAAGTCAAGTCAAGTCAAGTCAAGTCAAGTCAAGTCAAGTCAAGTCAAGTCAAGTCAAGTCAAGTCAAGTCAAGTCAAGTCAAGTCAAGTCAAGTCAAGTCAAGTCAAGTCAAGTCAAGTCAAGTCAAGTCAAGTCAAGTCAAGTCAAGTCAAGTCAAGTCAAGTCAAGTCAAGTCAAGTCAAGTCAAGTCAAGTCAAGTCAAGTCAAGTCAAGTCAAGTCAAGTCAAGTCAAGTCAAGTCAAGTCAAGTCAAGTCAAGTCAAGTCAAGTCAAGTCAAGTCAAGTCAAGTCAAGTCAAGTCAAGTCAAGTCAAGTCAAGTCAAGTCAAGTCAAGTCAAGTCAAGTCAAGTCAAGTCAAGTCAAGTCAAGTCAAGTCAAGTCAAGTCAAGTCAAGTCAAGTCAAGTCAAGTCAAGTCAAGTCAAGTCAAGTCAAGTCAAGTCAAGTCAAGTCAAGTCAAGTCAAGTCAAGTCAAGTCAAGTCAAGTCAAGTCAAGTCAAGTCAAGTCAAGTCAAGTCAAGTCAAGTCAAGTCAAGTCAAGTCAAGTCAAGTCAAGTCAAGTCAAGTCAAGTCAAGTCAAGTCAAGTCAAGTCAAGTCAAGTCAAGTCAAGTCAAGTCAAGTCAAGTCAAGTCAAGTCAAGTCAAGTCAAGTCAAGTCAAGTCAAGTCAAGTCAAGTCAAGTCAAGTCAAGTCAAGTCAAGTCAAGTCAAGTCAAGTCAAGTCAAGTCAAGTCAAGTCAAGTCAAGTCAAGTCAAGTCAAGTCAAGTCAAGTCAAGTCAAGTCAAGTCAAGTCAAGTCAAGTCAAGTCAAGTCAAGTCAAGTCAAGTCAAGTCAAGTCAAGTCAAGTCAAGTCAAGTCAAGTCAAGTCAAGTCAAGTCAAGTCAAGTCAAGTCAAGTCAAGTCAAGTCAAGTCAAGTCAAGTCAAGTCAAGTCAAGTCAAGTCAAGTCAAGTCAAGTCAAGTCAAGTCAAGTCAAGTCAAGTCAAGTCAAGTCAAGTCAAGTCAAGTCAAGTCAAGTCAAGTCAAGTCAAGTCAAGTCAAGTCAAGTCAAGTCAAGTCAAGTCAAGTCAAGTCAAGTCAAGTCAAGTCAAGTCAAGTCAAGTCAAGTCAAGTCAAGTCAAGTCAAGTCAAGTCAAGTCAAGTCAAGTCAAGTCAAGTCAAGTCAAGTCAAGTCAAGTCAAGTCAAGTCAAGTCAAGTCAAGTCAAGTCAAGTCAAGTCAAGTCAAGTCAAGTCAAGTCAAGTCAAGTCAAGTCAAGTCAAGTCAAGTCAAGTCAAGTCAAGTCAAGTCAAGTCAAGTCAAGTCAAGTCAAGTCAAGTCAAGTCAAGTCAAGTCAAGTCAAGTCAAGTCAAGTCAAGTCAAGTCAAGTCAAGTCAAGTCAAGTCAAGTCAAGTCAAGTCAAGTCAAGTCAAGTCAAGTCAAGTCAAGTCAAGTCAAGTCAAGTCAAGTCAAGTCAAGTCAAGTCAAGTCAAGTCAAGTCAAGTCAAGTCAAGTCAAGTCAAGTCAAGTCAAGTCAAGTCAAGTCAAGTCAAGTCAAGTCAAGTCAAGTCAAGTCAAGTCAAGTCAAGTCAAGTCAAGTCAAGTCAAGTCAAGTCAAGTCAAGTCAAGTCAAGTCAAGTCAAGTCAAGTCAAGTCAAGTCAAGTCAAGTCAAGTCAAGTCAAGTCAAGTCAAGTCAAGTCAAGTCAAGTCAAGTCAAGTCAAGTCAAGTCAAGTCAAGTCAAGTCAAGTCAAGTCAAGTCAAGTCAAGTCAAGTCAAGTCAAGTCAAGTCAAGTCAAGTCAAGTCAAGTCAAGTCAAGTCAAGTCAAGTCAAGTCAAGTCAAGTCAAGTCAAGTCAAGTCAAGTCAAGTCAAGTCAAGTCAAGTCAAGTCAAGTCAAGTCAAGTCAAGTCAAGTCAAGTCAAGTCAAGTCAAGTCAAGTCAAGTCAAGTCAAGTCAAGTCAAGTCAAGTCAAGTCAAGTCAAGTCAAGTCAAGTCAAGTCAAGTCAAGTCAAGTCAAGTCAAGTCAAGTCAAGTCAAGTCAAGTCAAGTCAAGTCAAGTCAAGTCAAGTCAAGTCAAGTCAAGTCAAGTCAAGTCAAGTCAAGTCAAGTCAAGTCAAGTCAAGTCAAGTCAAGTCAAGTCAAGTCAAGTCAAGTCAAGTCAAGTCAAGTCAAGTCAAGTCAAGTCAAGTCAAGTCAAGTCAAGTCAAGTCAAGTCAAGTCAAGTCAAGTCAAGTCAAGTCAAGTCAAGTCAAGTCAAGTCAAGTCAAGTCAAGTCAAGTCAAGTCAAGTCAAGTCAAGTCAAGTCAAGTCAAGTCAAGTCAAGTCAAGTCAAGTCAAGTCAAGTCAAGTCAAGTCAAGTCAAGTCAAGTCAAGTCAAGTCAAGTCAAGTCAAGTCAAGTCAAGTCAAGTCAAGTCAAGTCAAGTCAAGTCAAGTCAAGTCAAGTCAAGTCAAGTCAAGTCAAGTCAAGTCAAGTCAAGTCAAGTCAAGTCAAGTCAAGTCAAGTCAAGTCAAGTCAAGTCAAGTCAAGTCAAGTCAAGTCAAGTCAAGTCAAGTCAAGTCAAGTCAAGTCAAGTCAAGTCAAGTCAAGTCAAGTCAAGTCAAGTCAAGTCAAGTCAAGTCAAGTCAAGTCAAGTCAAGTCAAGTCAAGTCAAGTCAAGTCAAGTCAAGTCAAGTCAAGTCAAGTCAAGTCAAGTCAAGTCAAGTCAAGTCAAGTCAAGTCAAGTCAAGTCAAGTCAAGTCAAGTCAAGTCAAGTCAAGTCAAGTCAAGTCAAGTCAAGTCAAGTCAAGTCAAGTCAAGTCAAGTCAAGTCAAGTCAAGTCAAGTCAAGTCAAGTCAAGTCAAGTCAAGTCAAGTCAAGTCAAGTCAAGTCAAGTCAAGTCAAGTCAAGTCAAGTCAAGTCAAGTCAAGTCAAGTCAAGTCAAGTCAAGTCAAGTCAAGTCAAGTCAAGTCAAGTCAAGTCAAGTCAAGTCAAGTCAAGTCAAGTCAAGTCAAGTCAAGTCAAGTCAAGTCAAGTCAAGTCAAGTCAAGTCAAGTCAAGTCAAGTCAAGTCAAGTCAAGTCAAGTCAAGTCAAGTCAAGTCAAGTCAAGTCAAGTCAAGTCAAGTCAAGTCAAGTCAAGTCAAGTCAAGTCAAGTCAAGTCAAGTCAAGTCAAGTCAAGTCAAGTCAAGTCAAGTCAAGTCAAGTCAAGTCAAGTCAAGTCAAGTCAAGTCAAGTCAAGTCAAGTCAAGTCAAGTCAAGTCAAGTCAAGTCAAGTCAAGTCAAGTCAAGTCAAGTCAAGTCAAGTCAAGTCAAGTCAAGTCAAGTCAAGTCAAGTCAAGTCAAGTCAAGTCAAGTCAAGTCAAGTCAAGTCAAGTCAAGTCAAGTCAAGTCAAGTCAAGTCAAGTCAAGTCAAGTCAAGTCAAGTCAAGTCAAGTCAAGTCAAGTCAAGTCAAGTCAAGTCAAGTCAAGTCAAGTCAAGTCAAGTCAAGTCAAGTCAAGTCAAGTCAAGTCAAGTCAAGTCAAGTCAAGTCAAGTCAAGTCAAGTCAAGTCAAGTCAAGTCAAGTCAAGTCAAGTCAAGTCAAGTCAAGTCAAGTCAAGTCAAGTCAAGTCAAGTCAAGTCAAGTCAAGTCAAGTCAAGTCAAGTCAAGTCAAGTCAAGTCAAGTCAAGTCAAGTCAAGTCAAGTCAAGTCAAGTCAAGTCAAGTCAAGTCAAGTCAAGTCAAGTCAAGTCAAGTCAAGTCAAGTCAAGTCAAGTCAAGTCAAGTCAAGTCAAGTCAAGTCAAGTCAAGTCAAGTCAAGTCAAGTCAAGTCAAGTCAAGTCAAGTCAAGTCAAGTCAAGTCAAGTCAAGTCAAGTCAAGTCAAGTCAAGTCAAGTCAAGTCAAGTCAAGTCAAGTCAAGTCAAGTCAAGTCAAGTCAAGTCAAGTCAAGTCAAGTCAAGTCAAGTCAAGTCAAGTCAAGTCAAGTCAAGTCAAGTCAAGTCAAGTCAAGTCAAGTCAAGTCAAGTCAAGTCAAGTCAAGTCAAGTCAAGTCAAGTCAAGTCAAGTCAAGTCAAGTCAAGTCAAGTCAAGTCAAGTCAAGTCAAGTCAAGTCAAGTCAAGTCAAGTCAAGTCAAGTCAAGTCAAGTCAAGTCAAGTCAAGTCAAGTCAAGTCAAGTCAAGTCAAGTCAAGTCAAGTCAAGTCAAGTCAAGTCAAGTCAAGTCAAGTCAAGTCAAGTCAAGTCAAGTCAAGTCAAGTCAAGTCAAGTCAAGTCAAGTCAAGTCAAGTCAAGTCAAGTCAAGTCAAGTCAAGTCAAGTCAAGTCAAGTCAAGTCAAGTCAAGTCAAGTCAAGTCAAGTCAAGTCAAGTCAAGTCAAGTCAAGTCAAGTCAAGTCAAGTCAAGTCAAGTCAAGTCAAGTCAAGTCAAGTCAAGTCAAGTCAAGTCAAGTCAAGTCAAGTCAAGTCAAGTCAAGTCAAGTCAAGTCAAGTCAAGTCAAGTCAAGTCAAGTCAAGTCAAGTCAAGTCAAGTCAAGTCAAGTCAAGTCAAGTCAAGTCAAGTCAAGTCAAGTCAAGTCAAGTCAAGTCAAGTCAAGTCAAGTCAAGTCAAGTCAAGTCAAGTCAAGTCAAGTCAAGTCAAGTCAAGTCAAGTCAAGTCAAGTCAATTCAATTCAATTCAATTCAATTTAATTCAATTCAATTCAATTCAATTCAATTCAATTCAATTCAATTCAATTCAATTCAGTTCAGTTCTATTAAATTTTATTCACATTGATATAAGAAAAATCTTAATTCTGCAAGCAATTTCTTATCAGATGTTTGTGTCGGTTTTCAAAGTTATCTCTTTATAAAGAAGGTCTAAATTCAATTCTGTATACAATTTCAAATTCAAAATCGACTACAAAATTAAACTCGTGTGATGTTGCGAATTTAAAATATTAGTTCCACAACAAATTTTAATTTCGTATGAAATTAGAATTTAAGTTTTGTCACTAATGGACATTTAAATTCAGTCAAGAATTTCGTCTTTAATACTGCACTGAGTTATAAGTTTAAGTTTTAGAACTTTTGAATCAAAATTTTTATGAATTTGAGATTCAAATTTTGTAGCGATATTAGGTTTAAATACTGCAACGATTTCACAATTACTCTATATTCACCACTATTGCTTGGCGTTCCATACTTTTTCACATTTCAACAAACATTGCGCCATATTCGTTGTCCATTTATACCAGCAGCAGCTACCCTCAATGGATTTCAGATATTTCCCAAATCGTATGGTACTAGCGCCATCTATTTGTCGAATCTTCTGGAAAGCTCATAAGCGAATTCATCAACCGTTCGCGGTGAGATGTTTGATGGTGGATTTTGAACTTATAACTACTATGTGATCATTTCGTTAACATTAAGACAAACTGTTATAACAACTATTTCATAATTACGTTAACATTAAGACAAACTGTTATAATATACCCCACCATCTGTCTGTTCTGTCAACAACATTAAATGCCACAAATTTCTTATTGGCATTCCAATGTTAACATATAATATTTTAAATTGAAATTTAAATGTTAATTTTGCCGAAATTTAAACTGATTTCTCGTAACAAAAGTAAAAAATGGTAAGTACGGAGACAGAACTAATATACATATGTGACAATAGTTTTGTTATTTTATTTTGAAAATATAATTTGATGTTTGTTGTTGTTATCAATCAATGATTAACGATGTTAAATAAATTAGTTTCCAAATCAACTGTGCATTTGTTTAGTTACACGCAACTAATGTGTTTTATCGGTGTTTGCATCAAAATGTATTAAATTTAAAATGTGTAACTATCACCAAACACAATTCAACTGACACGTTTGAGGCTTCGTCATAGTTGGATATTCTAGAAAACCAAAGATACTAAAACTTTGTTTAGGTGTCAAGATGTGTTTCTTGACTTATGATAATTTAATTTATTCTTCTCTTTTGTGTTTACTTCATCCTAGATTCTATAGATTTAATTTTTCAAATCCCTTACGATTTGTAGTCACCACCAGCATCAAACTCGCAAATATCCCTGATCCTTTGGCAGGTCATGATACTTTGGCATTTACGTGTCATTCTCACTGCGTCTAATGTCTAAATAAATATTTTTTTATTGTTTTTTTTTGTTCCTCTTAACTTTTTATTATTTTTTATTTCGAGAGATTTACCAGATTTTAAGCTCAACATTTAGAATTTTAAATTGCTTAATTCCAACGATACACAAGGGCGATAGCAATTGCAGATTCATTGTGGCTGGCCACTGCAATTTAACCGTCTTACAGCGAAATATCCTTTGCAAGGAATTGACTGGTGTTAGGTGGAAAGAAGAAGAGTGGGGAGATATGTAACACTGCAGTAAATAGATTAAATATTTAACAATAAGCCCTAAGCGGTTGTTTACCAAAAAAAATATAAATGAAAATGAAATGAAGAAATACTGAAATGGCAACAGGAAACAGTAACTTCATAGCCACAGCAAGGAGCTGTCGAACATGTGTCCTGCTGGCGGAAGGAGAATACATGATGCTGATGATTATGTTAGAACTGTTGTTAGGTCGATTGTCTCTGTGGCTCTCTTGAGGAGAATTGTAAAACATTGACACTGCTGCTAGTACCTACTACTCGTCGTGTCCTTGTTCAATGATGATTGTGTACTGCAAAGGGTTTGATATCTAGTGCTGTATAATACCAGGAAAATGGAATGATACAAGGATTGCTTGCAAAGCAAACTGATGTGTTGTTTGGCCATAGCTATAAATCTAAGCACCTTAGTTATATATCCGTTAGGTGGGCTCACAAAGTATCAACAACAGCCATCAGCACATCACCCGAGCAACGACCTACGTGCCTTATCATCAGATGGTTGAAAGGGATTACAAAAAAGGATTATAATAACCAAGAGGCATACACAAGTTTACCTGAAAACTCAAACAGTTAATACTTGTGGACTGTGTCTCGTAGACACACATGGGGCAAATTAATTATATGACAATTATAATTTGAAGTTTAATTTGAAATACCTCTACAAATGTCAATTCAAAAAAATGTAAATACCATTTCCAATTTTACTAATTTTCAAAGCATTTCCTTCATATCTGGCTATTTTGGTTTTCAAATATTTTATACAGTACAGGTTCGTGAATTTGATAGTACTAGGAGGCAATAGTTGCCTATCGCAGCCACAAACCGCTACATATAAAACACTGTATAAACAGAATTGCTAGCAGACAGACAAATTCAAAATAATTAAAAGCATTCCCATATTTCCTTACAATTGGCATCCGATTCCACAACCTGGCTGAGCAAATGCAAATTCAAAATATTGTAATGTCCATTGCGAGCAATGGTAACTCTTTTGCATTTACATTAGAAAAGTAATGGAAATTAAAATGCAATGGAAATTAAAAATCCCCATGTATGGTCGTAGACAGCAGTTGAGGAAAACAGCGACACTAATAACGATTAAGCGAGATACAGGCGGTCACCAAATTACATGTGTGTACATCATGTCCAGGACTTTAGTCTGTTTATGAATCACCTAACACTAAGCGCAAGCCACAGTGACCTTATAGGACTATAATTTTTATAATGTTGTAGTTGTTTTCTCTCGCTTCTATTCATATCCTGTTGGTGGGTTTTTGTATAAAAACCACATTATGTTTGTTTATCATGTACAGGATAAGGCGAGAACTTTAGATAATGTTTAAGTACATGTTTTTTCATTTCCAGGCAAAAAATTGTACACGGTAAAAAAAACTTCGTTACGCACAAACGAAATTTTAGACAACTAAACTAAATTTGAGGAATTTATTTAAGACAAATGAAAATTTATTACAGCAAACATGTAATTTTTTTGTATAAATATACAAAAACGTTGATGAGAAATATGAAACGTGTTTTGGTTGGTTGGTTGGTTGAAAAGGCTGCAAGACAGCACGCTTTCTAGCGCACTTAGGCTAAAGAAGCCCATTGTGATACCTGCAGCTTCCTCAATAGCAACTATTGACTAGTCGTCTGGCCAATTTGTCCTTTCAATGAATTTGTCCATTCTCCATTCTGTGACCATTATCAATTGTGACCCGCAATCAAGGAATGCGATCAACCTTTCTGCGGAGAGTACAAGATACGGTGCTAACTAAATGTGTTCCGAATATCCTACTTCTCAGTCCTGCCAGAGCAGGGCAATCCAAGAGAAGGTGTTTCGTCGTCCTCTTCCATACAGCATCTACAAAGAGTGGAGGTTCTATGTCACAATCTTAGGGCGTGTTTTCCTACAAGACCATATCCCGTAAGTGTTCCTATGATTGTGGATAACCAGCTTTGCGGCAGGTTAAGTAGTTGCCTAGTCCTCTTCCTGTCCACCTATGGCCAGAGGAGCCTGGCTTGTTTGTAAGTTGAAGTAAGTCTTCACTTGTCCTTGTATATATTATCGGCCCACTGCCTGATCTGCAAACGGCAGGTAGAGATTGGCATACTAACACCTTCTTTTGCCGGAAGAACCTGTGCCGCAGTGCCCCGTCTAGCTAACGCATCCGCTACGCAATTGCCTGAAATGTCGCTGTGTCCCGGTACCCAGATGAGCCTGATGTCAAAATACTCTGCCATCACCCTAAGTGATGAGTGGCATTCTTTCACCGTCAGGGACGTAGCAGCAAACATGGCTTCCAGGGATTTTATGGCAGCCTGGCTCTCTGTGTAGATAAGTACATATTCTCCGGAGGGTTGTGACACTACTTTTCAGTAGTTCTTTGAATAGATCTAGATAGATAGTATATCTTTGAATTTTCATCAAGGAATTCAGAATATACTTCTTTTGGAGGGACCTCAACCAAACTACGATGCCATAGAGGAGTATTGGTCTGACTATTGCTGCATAAATCCACATGGTGATCTTAGGAGATAGTCCCCAGCGCTTTCCTATCTCCCCTTTACAGCAGTAAAGAGGTACAGACGCCTTTTTCACCCACTTCTCCACATTCGGTTTCCAAGACAGTTTTCTGTCGAGAATTAGTCCCAGGTACTTGACCTTTTCCGTCAATGTAATTCACCCCATTAACTGACGGCAGTTCAAATGCGGGTATTTTATATTTCCGAGATAACAGGATAAGCTCGGTTTTAAGTGGGTTAAGTTAGCGGTCCAGTTCGAAATCAGACTAAGTAGGCTGGTTGTTCGAATGCTAAGTAAATTGAGGTTTCTACCCGTACAGATGATAGCAATATCATCGGCATAGGCAAAGACCTGGCATTCGGCACCGTCCAATTCAAGAAGCAGTTCATTGACATAATAGTGGAGACAGAACTCCATAATAGTGGAGACAGATTTCCCCCCTGCGGTGTCCCCCTGTTAACGTTCCTAGCAATTGTAACACCACCTTATTGACCTTTGATGGATCCATCAACCAGAAGCTTCCCAATTAAGCGTGTCACTAAGCTATTGATGTTATTGAAGGCTCCTTCGATGTCCAGGAAGGTCCCCAGAGCGAAGACCTTATTATTAAGAGAGTTTTCTATAATGCTGATTATAGAGTGGAGAGCCGTCTCAGTTGATACAGACATGCTGAGAACTCGATAGTAGATTCTGTGGAAGATTACTTCAAACATGAATGCCCAGTAACCTTTAAAATGTCTTAAGGGCAAAGGATGATAGACTGATTGGTCTAAAGTCCTTTGGTTTCACATGAGAGTATTTGCCCGTGTTCTACAATCTGCTATTTTTTGCCGCAAACAATATATGGTAGCCATAAACTCAAAAAAATCGTTAACGCGTGATGTGTATTAAAATATAAAATTTATATTTTCCCATTACATACCATGAAAGGCTAGAAGAGGGCTTCCCAAAATTTGTGAGCTATTCGTGAGCATTTGGGTTACAAATACAAATATTATAGCCTATTAATCATTGTGTCCCAAACATGTTATATTGAATAGCAAATATAATGTGTTTGGGTATACGTATACTATATTTGCAGCAAGTTAATTATATTTGCATCTAAACAACAACAAAAATACAAATTTTTCAGCGTGTAGACGAAGGTTTTAATTGACGGATGTCACGATACTGTAGCGGAGGTTCATCTGAAGAAACCGACACATTTGTTGGTGTCTCCAAAGACCGCAGCCAATGTTATGATTTCATCCATAGATAAATATAAAAAGAGTGTGCAACAGCTGATTTTCTTGGGTCAGAAACCTTTGAAAGTCACTGGAAAAGTTGGAGTTCGCATAGAGTTAATAAATATCACTTAAATGTATTTAAAACATGGTCTTCTTCCAGTCACTTATCGCTTATTCTTTCACTACACTCTATTCTCTACCACAACTCCAAGTATAGATTAATTTATATGTAGATTTCATATCCGTCTCATATGACGGGTTTCTTTGTGCTTCTTCAATGAGGAAACGAACAAAACATCGAGCAAAATCCTCCATTTTTAGTTTTGTGCATTCACGATGTTCATACCCTGTAGGAAGTCTGGGGACAAGTGTCTCCATGTCACCACTTTTGTCAACTATTATGGTGACATTGTCGACAATTTGTCTACAAATATTTGTCTGAATTTGATGTGTAGAGAAATTTATGACAAATGGACGTCAATGCTTCTTCTTCGTTTTCATTGTTTCGTTTTGTTTGGTTGTGAAAACACGTGGTGTCGCGTACATTTAGTTGGAAAATAATTTAAAAAGAAAAAATGAGTTAAAAGACTGATAAATTTTTTTTTAATATAATTTAGATAATAAATATGATTCTAATTTTGAATTTTACGTCTTTTTATTTGTTAAAAAAATCACAAGTGTTGACAAAAATAGCGACAATGGACTACTGATTCACTGCTTCCAATGTCTCCATATGGTTCCAAAACTACCACCTAGTCAGTAGTTCTTGTGTCAGTAGTTCATTCTCAATGACAAGCACATGTTAAATGTCAATAGAATTTTACATTGCCTGGGGTATATTTGGTCAGTACTACTGGTGACACACTCAATAGTAAGTCAGTACTGTTTCACTATAGACATTTCTTACAGGGTATATTTACATATTTTGAACATTCACAGACATTTCTTACAGGGTATATTTACATATTTTGAACATTCACAGTAACAATTTCAGTTGTGTGTGTCAAACCTCAGCGATTGAACTGAACTTCCACAAGTTTGCTTCCCTTCAATCATTACTCCGATGAGCGAGTTAACAAATCTATGTATAAATTAATCTATGACTGCAATTACCAAGTCGAACAATTGTTTCATTGAAACCCCCTGATTTCTTCATTGTGACTTTTAAAATTGTGTTGACATCGTGAATTGTTAATGTGGTGTTTTGTTACTGTTGGTTGTTGTCTGTGCTATTTAGTTTATACATAAACCTTTATACATTCACAGTGAATTCAACTGTCAACGATCATGGCGGGTTGTTGGACTTGACAACAGTAGACAAAGAGTTCACAATAGTTATTCAACTCACCTACTGTAATTATTTTTTTGAACGGTGGTCTCAAAAGATGCATATATTGAAGAGCTGATTACGGTTTCTATTTTTCATTTTCAAATTATGATTTTATTAATACTGAGACATCCGATGGAAAATAACTTACAATCTAACATTAATCTTTCAATACTTCTACTTTCTATACATTAGCTGATTATGGGAACTTCGAACTTCTTTTATACGAGAATACTTATAGTCCCCTACCGCTCTTTGAAGTTTAGATTCCAAGTGTATTTTGGCAAAAAAAATCAATGTGTGTTCGAACTCACGGGCGATGTATTAACACCTTTTTGTTACACGGTACCTGTTCGATTTCTATGAACACATTAGTAAATGTTACATTGGAAAATAAAAAAAAAAGAATAGTTTTTGTGCTGAAGTCTTTTTTGCTATTGCACTTTCTTTTTTCTTGCATCTGCTTGAACATTAGATATAATATTGCTAAAATAAATAAGGCAATACGAGTATTTAGCTCATTGAAATAATTGTTTTTGTTTTGTCATAAACAGAGCGACGACAAAAAGTATTGAATAGTATAGACAACTTATTGCACTCTTTTTCCACTCTCACGCAGTGAGTCTGAGTAAAAGAGCATAAACGAGTCTTATTGTCTTTATAGAATATTTCAATATAAATGCACCATTTCGACAATGTTATTACATAAAACAATAAAAAAAAGCATAAATGTTTCAAAACACATCAATGTTTCACATCAAAATTATGAATGGACCAAGTTATGACAAAAAGAGAGAAATACGTTTTGAATCGTGAGTAATAAAATTCGTTTCATTAGTTCTCTATACTCTTCAATACTCTTAGGCGACGACGAACTGCTAGTTTGTTCGCTGTCTATACATCAATAGCATTATACTTTTTTTTAGGCAGAGACTATTTTTGTGCAACAACCACGTGTGTGATACTAACGCTGTGTGTCGTTTGCAAGTGTTCACTTTGATAGCTTGCCCTCCCCGTGCCTATAGATGATAACACATCAAAAATATTTTGTTTTGGTCAATATGGGGTTCAAACGACATGTCACGACGTGTATAAATAGAAGAATATATATTTAATATTTTTGCAGAGAATTTTTTCACGGCGTCATTTCGAATTCTTGATCACGCAATCTTTTCTTGCCAATTTTTACTTTATTCAATTTATTTTGTATTTTACGTGAAAATACAAAGGATGTCCAGATAAGAACGATAGGAAGATAAATTTAAATAAACAACAACGGTGTGACATTTGAAGCATTTGGCTTCTTTTTGAAGCTATATTTATGACACCATGTATGAAATAGAACATATTCAAATGGCCGCCTCGGTTTCGCTGGCAGTGCTTCAAGCGGTCGGTCCAATTTTTGATGACTTGGTTCAATATGTGCGGCGTTATTCCGGCAATAGCGTCGCGAATGTTGACCTCGAGCAGGTCCAATGTGGTTGGCTTGATAGCGTATACTACGGTCTAGACATAGCCCCTGAGGCACGATCGCAGCGGCCAACTGATGAATGCTTGCCGTGAGATGACCCAGTCGCCATATATTTCCATAACAACTTCGAGCCTTACGTTGCTTGTATGGCATGTAGCTCCATATTTCTCCATCCACAGCTAGGCTTTGGCGCAGTTGTCGAGTACTGGCCAAAGAAAATCGGTTTCATCGCTCTATACCGAGGACCATTGACGGTAACGGTTTCTCCTTCGTCATTTCGAATGACATATGGTCCGATAACACCGTCATCAACAAACAATCAATCTTTGTGGATGCATTGGTGCTTTGTCGCACACTTATGAATTGTGTTAGTTGCAATAATAGCAATTTTGTTTGTGGACATACCCGCTGAGCTAAAATTTACCATAATTTATTGGTCATAATCCGCATGTCTCACGGCATTGTCTATGGTCGTCCTGCCCTAGATCTTGCATCAGCACAACCATATACGGATATAAGCCCAAATCCAACCGCAAAATTAGTCGGGTTGAGTCTCTGACAAAACCCAATTCAGATGCTGGACGCTGAAGCGACACTTCTGGGTCTTCTTCAATACTGGCCGCTATTGAGGCTATGTTTTCTTCACTTCGCACCAATCTTTGTCTGGTTATTGGCTTAAGGTTCAAAAGAGTGTACTTTCGCTAAAACTTTCCCATGGTGCGACGACTTGCCTGTGTAGTGAAGCCATATTGACAACTCACCTCTCGACGAAAATCACGTAGGATCTTTACAACTGAGCCGGAATTTATATAATTACACGCTCGGAAGGCGTGGACAATGCGTGATAAAATGGCAAACCTTACTGAGTTTTATTAACTCCATCTCACATCGCTGCCAAAAACTAGTTTTGAGTAGAGACGGGCATTCCACGCTAACCAAAGTGTACCGCAGTGTCACCGCTTCCAATTTGGTATATCTCAAATTTTTTGTAATTTTATTAACACGGAGTCGGAGTCTGGCTGAGAACAAATCGACACCGACTTCACACCCCTGGTGAAAGTTTCCATATACAATCTCACCACGAGCGGTTGGTGAAATAGCTAAGGACAAATACTTGGCTAATAGAGAAATAGATGGCGCTCTTTTGAGCTATGTAGAGTTGTGACTGATAGAAATAACGATTAGCGACCCACTCGAATCAATCTGTTTGAAACGCGCAAAAATGTATAACAGCTTCCAGATGAAACATCTCAATAACTAATTTCTAAACGCTATAAAAAATTGTTTTAAGCGGACTCGGACATTCCATGCTAAGCAAAGTCTATGACTACTGTTATTTAAAATTACAAATTCAAGGTAGGATTATATTCCTTCATCTGGTTTCATTTTACTATATCTCAATTGTTAGTTATTGTATTGACACGGAGCCGGGCTAAAAAAATTCTATCGAATTCACACTCCTGGTGAAATCTGCCATATATGATGTCACCACGAGCGGTTGATGAAATCGCTAAGGAACTTGCTACAGGAATCGGAAAATAGGTGGAGATATTGAGAGATCATACTGACAACATTTTAATTACGAGAAGTAGAGTTGTGCGATATATATGTAGCGATTAGCGACTCTTTTCCAGTCAGTCTGTATTGAAACGCCCAAAATTAAATTATAGTTTTCAATTTAAACATCGCAATAGCTAATTTATTATCTCTATCTCACATCGCTGGCAAAAAATTGTTTTAAGCGGAGTCGGGAATTCCACGATAACCATTGTCTATGACAGTGCTGTTACTAAAAACTACGTCTTCGAGGTAGGATTGTATTTGCTATATTTCAACTTCTTAGTAATCTTATTAACAAAGAGTTGGAGTCGGAGTCGATCTGAAAAAAATTACCCCCACTCCAGACTCCTGCTGAAAGCCGCCATCTAAGATCTCACCACGAGCGGTTGATGAATCCGCTAAGGAACTTTTTGAATGAATCGAGAAATAGATGTTGCTATTGCGAGTTATAGTAAAACTGTTGTAACTGTTAAACGTAGTTATTGAGTAATTACTTTATTATTATATTATT
Source organism: Phaonia tiefii (assembly GCA_963931995.1). Taxonomy (NCBI): domain Eukaryota; kingdom Metazoa; phylum Arthropoda; class Insecta; order Diptera; family Muscidae; genus Phaonia; species Phaonia tiefii. Next base: position 67,929,544 of record OZ008368.1, on the reverse strand, counting down.
AAATTCGCAACAATAATGAAATTTGAAATAAAATTTAATTTCTACTACTATAATAAATTTATAAAATTTGTGCTTCTTATCTTCCATTTTAGACACCAGAATCGGCATACGATCCAACGCAAATCCTGTGAGTATTTGTCCAGCGGGAACATCATATCATCATCAAGCGCCAACTGGACAATATACCACATCGGGTGGAGGTATTGCAACATACATAAGTGCTACACCGCCCCAAATGTTGCCTCCTGGAGCGGCGGCCATCGTCTCCATTAGTGGTTTGACCAATATACCGCCTACGACGGGGGTAACACCGCCCACCGCCATTCCGTACTCCATGCCAGCCACTATAATCACTACCACTTCGGTGACGACACAAACACCGAAGACACAAAAACGTGTAACCATCATGGAACCCACCACGCACACCTTCGATCCTCTGTTACCCACAATGGTGGCGGTAATGCAGAGTACCAACACATCCTCGACAGGAGGCTCCGCAAACACGGGATCACAACAGACACCCACACCTATAATAAATTTAACTAATACACAAACAACTACAACAACGAATGATGATAATAAAACTATTAAAGGAGCTGGAGTTGAAGAAGTGGAAGATGCTGGAGCTATGTTGGATCGTATAACTCACGATTTGAATTATCTGCTGAATGGGGCGGAAGATGATCAAATACCACCACCGCCTAGACCTCCAACGGGTTCAATACCCACTAATTCTACTACTAGTACTACATCTACTGGCGAAGGACAGCCGGGACCACCACCACCTCCATCACAGGTTGAAATGATATTTAAGAAAGATGAACTGTAGTAGGAGCGACTAACACAAGAGTAAGAATCTTGAGAAATTTATTTAAAAAAAAAAACAACTGGAAAATAAAAGACAGGGTTAGTTAGGTGTATAGAGTTCTAACTGTATACAGAGATACAAAATCAATATTTACAAAGATTTAAAAATAAAATCAAGGTTGTTAAGTGTAAATATAATTGAAAACTATTGATAAAATTTAAATATATAAATAATTAAAAAAAAATTAAAAAAATAAAGTTTTGACTAATTCGTATAAGTTTTCGAGGAATATCAAAAATACATGATCATTGTAAAACTCCTTAAAACCAAAATATTATTAGTTTATAAATATTCAAAAATAAATGTCATTATTCGCCATTATTGATTAAGTTTTGTAGTTTAGCCAAAGTCTGGAGCAGAGATGTTGAATATATATAGAAGCTTTTGAAGTCGCTAATTGCTAAGGGTTGAGTAAGTTTCGAAAGCTTTCAGACAAATAATAATAATTGCATCCCTTTACATGCCATGAAGGGACTGGGGAGAGAATCTTACAACCAACCAGCAGTGCACGCTTTCTAGTTTTATACTTACTGATCGGGACCTGAAGTTTTTACACCGTTTCCGAACGATATTTTGAGAAGATTGAATTTCAAAATCAATCTTCGTTCGTACATTTCTTCTTTGGACAGAAAAGCTCATTGATAAATTCCTTAAGGCAGCTAAATATTTGTAAATAAGATCTTTACGTTTCAATATATAAGTACAAGTACATACTTTATACCAAACAAGAGTGTGGAGTTTTGCTAAAATTTTAAAAAACTCCCACTTCAACTCCACAATTTCAAAACTCAGAACTCTTACTCCAACTCTAGCACTAAGTCCGACCCCAGATCCAACTCCGACAGCAACAGCAACAGCAGCTGAAACTGCATCTGCAAAAGCAACCCCAACTGCAACTGAACCTGCAGCTGCAAGTGAAACTGAAACTCAGACTGAAACTGCAACTGCTGCTGCGGGGGTAACGGCGACGGCAACTGGAGCTGTAACTGCAACTGCAGCTGCATATGCAACTATAAATGAAACTGCAAATGCAACTGCAACTGTAACTGTAACAGCAACTGAAACTGCAACAGCAACTGCACCTGCAAAAACAACTCCAACTGCAACAGCAACTGCGAATGCAAGTGCAACAAAAGCAACTGCAACAGCAACTGCACCTGCAAAAACAACTCCAACTGCAACAGCAACTGCGAATGCAAATGCAACTTTAGTTACAACTTTAACTGTAAGTGCAACTGCCACTGCAACTGTAACTGCAACTGCAAATGCAATTGCAACTGAAACTGCAACTGTAACTACAACTACAACTGCAACTGCAAAATAAAATTGTGTCCCATTGCATCCCATGAAGGAATTGGGGAGAGCTTCTCACAACCAATGAGCTGTACGATTTCTAGTTTTATACTCACTGATTGGAAACTTCGAACTGGTTGTTGAAATATGTTATCTTCGTTTTGTAAGGTCCCTGACCACCCGGGGTAGTCCGAGACCGGATAAGTAAGTAAGTAAGATTAAAAATAAATGGTTTCCCGTTACATCCCAAGAGGGGATTAGGGAGAGCTTCTCACAACCAGTGAGCTGTGCGCGTTCTAGTTTTACACTCACTGATTGCGACCTACAGTTTTACACCGGTTCCGAACGGTAAGCGAGGTGACCGCCGTCGAAAGAAATTTAAGGTGGTCAGCGTAGGGATTGAACCCACGCCCTCATGCACAATAGCCGCGCACACTACCATTGCACCACCGACGGCCACAACTGCAACTGCAACTGAAACTAAGCAACTGAAGTAAGTAAGATTGGGAACCTCAGTTGTACACTGGTTCCGAACGGTTTTTTTTTTTAGAAGCTTTGTCACTATGCGATGTGACCGCCGCCGAAAGAAATTTAAGGTGGTCAGAGCAGAGACAAAAGCCAGGATCTCATGTACAAAAAGCGCGCACACTACCCTTGCACCACCACGGCCACAACTGCAACTGCAACTGAAACTAAAAGTGAAACTGAAAGTGGAACTGAAACTGAAACGGAATCTGAAACTGAAAGTAAAACTGAAACTGAAATTGAAGTTGAAACTGAAACTTCACTCGCATCTGCGACTGCAACTGCTATTACAACGGCTATTACATATGCTAGTACAACTGCAACTGCAACTGCATCTACACCTGCAACTGCAGCTGCGACTGCGAATGGAACTGCAACTGCAGATACAACTGCAGCTCCAACTGCACCTGCAACTCCAACAGCAACAGAAACTGCAACTGTAACAGCAACGGCAACTGTACCTGCAAAAAAAATTCCAACTGCAACTCACCCTACAAATGCAACTGCAATTGAAATTGAAACTAAAATTGCAACTGCAACTGCAGCTGTAACTGCAAATGCAACTGCGAATACAAATGTAATTTTAATTACAACTGCAACTGCAACTGCATATGCAACCGCAAATGCAACTGCAACTACAACTGAGACTACAACTACAACTGCAACTACAACTGAAACTGAAAGTGACCCGCATCTGCGACTGCAACTCCTAACGTCTACCAATTTTCTCTATCACGTCAAAAGGTTGAAATATTTGGCCAAAAAGTTTGCTGGGAAACCGGGTTAGCTCTTTGTGGACTAAATTTGAAGCAAAAGAATTAAAAACTTTTGTTCGACGTTCGAGAACGAAATGTAAATTTCCTTCGCCCGCTATCCTAATATATAGGCAACATGGTCTATCAATTGTCATGGAAATCAATCGATAGAATTTTAAAATACGTCCATTGAAATTTAAAGAACAACCAAATCGAACTTTAAAAACCCTCAATTGAATTTTAAAAAATATCAATTAAAATTCAAATGGCATTAATAGAAATTTAAAATACATCAATTGAAATTTGCAAGAAATGAATTCTAATTTTAGTAACATCAGTTTAAATTTAGAATTAAAGAAATTAAAATTTAGAAATAGAAATTTATAAACGTAAATTTAAATTCGGAGCATATAAATTAAAATGCAAAATACATCAATTGAAATTTAAAAAACCTAATATATTATTAATAAAGTATATACTTTATTATATAGAAAATCGGTTAATATTTGCCATTGGTATTTTCATTTTCTGACCTGAAGCCGAACTAAATTTACGTTTAATTATTTTTTTTTTATTTAAATGTCATAAACACTATATTCCAATTCTTGTGTTTTAATTGATGTCTTTGAATATCAATTGATATCTTTTAAATTCAAATTGAGGAAAGATGACATTTAAAATTCGATTAATATTTCTTTAAACTTTAATTATTGTGTTTTAAATTTCAATTAAATAATATTCAATTCAATAATAATTAAATACGATAACAAATAATTACAATTACAATGTTGTATTTTAAAATCAATTAATGCCTTTTGATTTACAATTGATGTCTTTTAAATTTCATTTAATATTCTTTGAATTTCAATTGATTCAATCTGTTTGCATTAATTGGTTTGTTTGATTTGTCTTAAACATCAATTGATATTTTTCCGTTTATGCCGTTTTCATTACAATTACAATTGATGTCTTTTAAAATTCATTTATAGCTTTTAAAATTTTTAAATTCAATTGATGTTTTTTGTATTTCAATTGATGTTTTTAAAATTTCAATTAATATTCTTTGAATTTCAATGTAGCAGTCGAAATATCAAGTGATTTTTTTTAAATATTAATTGGTGTCTATTAAATAACAATTGATGTATTTCAAATTTCGAATAGAGTTATCAAATTTCATTTGATATTTTTTTAAATTAAATTGATAGTTTTTTAAATTCTAATTACAAATGGTGTAATTGTAACAAGTGGTGGATAATCTTCATATTGATGGCAATCAATGAACGACTCTCTTGGAGTACCACGGACAAATGAGATTAAGCGTTAGCCCCACCGGAGAATCATTTAGTTTATCCCAAGAAGCTCACGACTCTGCCAACGCCTATTTTATATAATTCTCCTGGGTTCCTAACTAAGTGGGATCCCAGAACATTCGCATCATTCTGTAAACATTCTTCGGGGCTGTGTTTAGGGCACCCGTTGTACACAGCATTGTCATTCTATGGGTCTTTGACACTAGACTTAGCTAAATGGATTTTTCTAGTAACCGTCACTAAATGACGAAGCCGTAATGCAATCTCAAGAGTACAACCGCCGCATATATTGCCCTTCTTTTTAAAATTACGATATCTACAACAGTTTTGTTTATTTTATTTGTACAGTGCAAATTTAACAAAATAAACTAAGTCCTTTCTCAATAACACTACTACTCGGTGATGAATATCTTCACCCGTTTAAAATTAGACTGACTCCAGTTTCACTGAGAATTGATTACTTTTACCAGTTCAGTCGTTTCCACAACCATTTCTTAGTAACCTCATCTGTTCTAGATTAAAATAAAAATAAGTGGTTTCCCATTACATCCCATGAAGGGACCGGGGAGAACTTCTCACAATCACTGAGCTGTGCGCTTTCCAGTTTTCACTCACTGATTGGGACCTACAGTTTTACACCGATTCCGAACGGTATTTTGAGAAGCTTTTTCATGGCTAGATTGTTCTGTTCTAGATTGCTCCCGAAAATTCTGTATCACTTAAGCCCTAGTGTTGAGATCGGCTAACATCATCAAACATTCGTGGTGAGTTAGTTTGTCGCAGCAAAAGCATACTTTTAGGCTGAATTAACATTAGCCACTCAAGTTACAATGTTTGTTGACGTTTTAATGATAATCTAACATAAATGTTAGTTTTTCCAGAAAATGTATGTATATCATTGTTAGCGTAAAAGTATTATATTTTTCGGTACACAGAATATTTAATTTTTCACGTGTTAGGTTATGTCCTACAGAATGATTCCCTCTCCCAGCTCCCTAGTTCTTACTTCCTATTTTCGTATTATTTAGATTAATAAGTGTAAATAATTTTGTGAACAGCAAAACAAAAATGTGTGTTGTCAATCAAAATTAAGTAATTTTTTTGGAAATAACTTAACCATTTCCAAACCAAAAAATAACTAAATAATTTGTAAATAGTTATATTATTAATTAATTTCCTAACAATTCAGAACTTTAATAACTAAATGAATTTATTACAAGTTTACATGATAAAATATAAAAAAATACAAGACAAACAAACTCATCATGATAAAGTATTATTAAATAAATTAAGCTGTATATAATTACGAATTCAAATAGTATTAAATAAAACTATAGAAATAAAGAAATTATAATAATTAATAAAATTCCTAAAGTAAACCTTAATGAATGAAAAATAAATAATAGTTTTAATTGTATATTTAATTATAAAACTTAAAACTCTTTGAATAAAACACAAACTAACAAGAATTACCAAAAAAAAATTAAATCCAACATTAAAAACCATTTTTGAAATATTTTAAAAATATTAAATAATAATTGAAAACCCCCAAAATTTAAACTTGAAATAAAAAAGATTTTCAACAAAAAATAAAAATAATTTTGTTATAAAAAACATTAGTCGTGTTTTAAATGCATTTTTCTTTATTTTATGTCATCATCTCAGCAACAATTAAATTTAATAAATAAATAACAGTAAGTATGAAGGGGCGTGGTCACAATCTTACTTAGACTTTGGGAAGGCGCAAAAGGGGGGAGGAAGGAAGCACTTTTTTTCAAAAACATTTTCACAATTTAAGTCTAAAACATATGAGTAAGTAATATTAGATTTACCCAAGTAAGTCAATGATTTCAAAATTTCACCACATGTCCCATAAAATAGGTGGCATCTCTATTTCGTATGGCGAAGAAGAAGGGATGATCGGCCCGAAAGAATTTTTGCCGTGTATCAATAGAGTTACTAATGACAATGGGTTTGGTGGCTGGAAAAAGTTTTATATTAAATAAATATTTCAGAATTTAAATAAATTATACAATGTAAGTCGGTATGAGATGCAAGTTAGTATATCAGACAGAGGTAAAGGTGATCACGGGAAGTGTGAGATGGGCTAAAAAAGTGTCTATATAAAGATGTTCACTAACAGCCCAGGAACGAATAAGGTTATATCGTCGCAATATTTGAACTGACTATCAGCATTCGAATTTTAGAGCCCAAACCTGACACGCTACCGATGATGCTGAAACAATATCCAGCATCTAAACGGAATGAAAGAGAGAACAGCAGTCTGCATCATCTGATTTTTCTCTCTGTGTCTTTTAAATGTTCGGCTCATACCTACAATATACCTGAACTTTTGCTTACAACAAATTTTTAATATTTTTCATGGTATTCAAGGACTTTTCAAAATGATGATAATGTGTTTCTGCAACCGGCTCGATCTTCAGCTTTTCTCCTCCAGTTGATAACACCAAGCTCTCGGTGGCAATACTTCACTTGCTCTTTCCAACGAAGTCTTGGTCATCCTATTTTTCAATATCCTTCGAGTACGTCTTCAAATATCTTTCCCACTGTTTCATTCTGGTTAACCGCACTATTTTGATACGCATAACTACGTTGATGTCGGGATACAGATTATACAGCTCGTGGTTCATCTGTCGCCGATACTCGTCGTTGTCTATTATAGCACCATATATTTTTGGGAGCATTTTTCTCCCGAAGATTCCCAGTGATGTCTCATTAGCATGCGATATGACCCAGAATTGTGCAAGACAGGTTGTATGGAAGTCTAATATACATAGTTGGATCTTCGTTTCTCTCTGAAGGGTTTGTAGCCCGAAATAACACCGGTTTACAAGCACAATTCTCCGGTTGATTTCTAGGCTAACGTTATTGATTATGTTCACGGCTGATCCGAGGTAAAAAAAATTCGTCCACTACCTTGAATCTAGAACGATCATCAACGTTTACCCTCTCAAATTGGTTGGATATTATTAATTTAGTTTTGTCCTCATTTATCGTCATCAGTAAGTCATCAGCATAAGCGAGCAACATGTGACTTTTGCTGCTGCTAGTTTTATTCGTGTTAACTGCAGCTTTTCTCTGGAGGATCTCAATTAATTTGTTGAAGAGACCGCCTTGCCTGAAGTCTCGCCTCGTACTAAATGGTTCGGTGACATCTTCACCAATCTTCAATGAGGATGTGACTTTTGCATGTGACTTTTTCTGCTGATAGTTTAATTCATGTTGACTGCAACCTTTCTCACGACGATCTCAATTAATATGTTGAAGAGATCGCCTGCCTGAAGCCTCGCCTCATACTAAATGATTCGGTGACATCTTGACTGAGGATGTGACTTTTGCTGCTGATAGTTTTATTCGTGTTGACTGCAGCTTTTCTCACGTTGATCTCAATTAATATGTTGAAGAGATCGCCTGCCTGAATGCTCGCCTGTTACTAAATGGTTTGGTGACATCTTTACCAATCGTTACTGAGGATGTGACTTTTGCTGCTGATAGTTTAATTCGTGTTGACTGAAACCTTTCTCACGAGGATCTCAATTAATATGTTGAAGAGATCGCCTGCCTGAAGCCTCGTCTCATACTAACTGATTCGGTGACATCTTTACTGAGGATGTGACTTTTGCTGCTGATAGTTTAATTCGTGTTGACTGAAACCTTTCTCACGAGGATCTCAATTAATATGTTGAAGAGATCGCCTGCCTGAAGCCTCGCCTCATGCTAACTGATTCGGTGACATCTTTACTGAGGATGTGACTTTTGCTGCTGATAGTTTTATTCGTGTTCACTGCAGCTTTTCTCACGATGATCTCAATTAATATGTTGAAGAGATCGCCTGCCTGAATGCTCGCCTCTTACTAAATGGTTTGGTGACATCTTTACCAATCGTTACTGAGGACGTGACTTTTGCTGCTGATAGTTTAATTCGTGTTGACTGACACCTTTCTCACGAGGATCTCAATTAATATGTTGAAGAGATCGCCTGCCTGAAGCCTCGCTCATACTAACTGATTCGGTGACATCTTTACTGAAGATGTGACTTTTGCTGCTGATAGTTTTATTCGTGTTGACTGCAGCTTTTCTCACGATGATCTCAATTAATATGTTGAAGAGATCGCCTGCCTGAATGCTCGCCTCTTACTAAATGGTTTGGTGACATCTTTACCAATCGTTACTGAGGATGTGACTTTTGCTGCTGATAGTTTAATTCGTGTTGACTGAAACCTTTCTCACGAGGATCTCAATTAATATGTTGAAGAGATCGCCTGCCTGAAGCCTCGCCTCATACTAACTGATTCGGTGACATCTTTACTGAGGATGTGACTTTTGCTGCTGATAGTTTTATTCGTGTTGACTGCAGCTTTTCTCACGTTGATCTCAATTAATATGTTGAAGAGATCGCCTGCCTGAATGCTCGCCTCTTACTAAATGGTTTGGTGACATCTTTACCAATCGTTACTGAGGATGTGACTTTTGCTGCTGATAGTTTAATTCGTGTTGACTGAAACCTTTCTCACGAGGATCTCAATTAATATGTTGAAGAGATCGCCTGCCTGAAGCCTCGCCTCATACTAACTGATTCGGTGACATCTTTACTGAGGATGTGACTTTTGCTGCTGATAGTTTTATTCGTGTTGACTGCAGCTTTTCTCACGATGATCTCAATTAATATGTTGAATAGATCGCCTGCCTGAATGCTCGCCTTGTACTAAATGGTTTGGTGACATCTTTATCAATCTTTAGTGAGGATTTCGTGTCGGTCAGTTCCTAAATAGCTTGATACAGTTTCCCCCCTATTGGGCTATCGAAGGCAGCCTTATAATCTACAATAAGGCGGTTGGTGTCGTTTTGTTTTTCGTGGGTTTTCTTCAGGTTTTGTCGTAATGTGAACATCTGGTCTAGTGTTGACTACCAGCCCTAAAGTCACACTGATAAGGTGAGATCACGTCTGCAACAAATGGCTTTAGTCTTTCTCACATTTCGCTCGAGAGGACCTTGTATTCGATGCATAAAAGGCTTATTGCAAGATAGTTGATACCAGAGACGTACGCAGGGGGTCGATCCGGGGTCGATCAGCACCAGCAACTTTGGAAATTGCAGTACTAATTTCGGTTTCGATAGGAGGGGACAGTCGACGGCATCGCCCTGTATGTTCTCAACACCGTCATCTATATTGAAGTCACCGGGGACAAGTAAAGCAGCGAAGTGATCTCTCCATATTCCCAACATACTTTGCACATCTGTGACAGAATTCCCGGCGTTATCTCTACAAAAGAGGAGCTTTGATCCATAGCCATTGATTTGGCTTTGTACTTTTCGGTAGAATTTATGGTTCTCATTCTTCCTTCTGTAAGATTCAATTTACTCTCTCTCGCACTTTCTCCACAACCATTTTTTCTTCATAAAGAAATGGGTTTCCTCACTCCTCTTCTCCTTACCGCTCTGTCGCGGCTCGCGTTGCAACTGAATGCATCATTGCCATACGTGCAGCGTTCTTTTCATCACTTGCCATGTGACAATCTTTATCGTACCATGGTTTATCTTTAAGCAGTTAACCATAAGTACAGTCTCTACAGCAGTTTTCATAGTGTGGGAAATGTACTGCCACTGCACTTCAGGTTCATGAGGCGGGGTGAGTTCTGCGCCAGTATCTGAGAGAGCTTCTGTGCATAGGCCGGGGCTATCTCTGGTAATTCCAGCTTTCCGATCTCATTTGCCTCACCTTAAATCATTTTGAACGCTTTTGTTAAATGTTAATTTGTAGTACAGGTAGATTTTTATAGTAATATAGTCTCTTTTATAGTAAGAGAGCACAAATTATAAAGGATTATATTCTAGCTGCAAGTCGTCACCGCAGCAGATTTACCTACCGACTTTTTGCGTGTCAGTAATCATCGGTACCGTTTGCAGTCTAAGGAGTCGATAACCATATCCAGGATGGTGATCAATCACCGGATAGTAAGTCTGCACAACACAAAGTCTTTCTCTGAAAGAATGGAATGAACTTCGAAAAACAGTTTAGTTCCTATGGAACGTTCTAGGTAGAAACAAAACCAGAACATTAATATACATCATTTCTCATCTCGAATAATTGCTCCTCCAACTTTTTTTTTATCAAACCAACACTCAGGGGATGCCCACTTTAAATGCAGTGCATTGTGTTGGCGAAGGAATATTGATGTTGTGGAGGCTGGAAAGAGGGAGTAGTGTCTGTTGACATTTGCCTTGAATCTTTGTATCTCACAATTGCTGGGAAATACACTAGCCGGAATTTTATTCCACATACGGACTGTACGGCTGAAGAACGATTTTTCCCTTCAATGTGTGGTGCGGCCAGCCGGCCACTCGATAAAAGAACGGATGAGACTTGTCCGAGGAACACATACCGTGGAAGTATCGATAGAACAGCGAACAGCGAAGTCTGTCATATGACCGGGGCATCTAAACGATGAAACACTTTCTGTGCCATTTTCAACGATACATTTTCATTTGTAGCACTCTTAAGATTTTCACGAAAAATGGCGACGGGTAATCCATTACCCATCGCCGTGGATAATGGGTAAACGCTGATCACCCATTCCTCATAAGTCGTGATGGGCAATTCCCCATCGTCGTGGGTAACTACCCACAATTTTCCCTATAACCCTGAGGATAACGGGTAATCGTGATGGGTAATTGTCGTGAGTTACTACCCTTTATTTTCCCCATTACCCTGTGGGTAAGGGGTAATTGTGGAGAGTAATTCCCCATCGTCGTGGGTAACTACCCACTATTTTTCCCCATAACCCTAAGGGTAATGGGTAATTGCACATTGTCGTGGGTAGCTATCCATTATTTTCCCCATACCCTATGGGTAATGGGTAAACGTTTCCCATAGCGATGTATATGAGTTACACATGGGGGGTAAATACGAACTCTGATCGTTACGTATCGATGATGGTGTTGGTGGAAGGCGCGTTGGATATGTTAGGCTATATTGGTAGTCAAGGAATGACTCACTTAGAGCTTTTAGTCCATTGTGATAACATGGGGTAATGCGGTGATCAGTGGAATGTTGTTTATACAAAATTAAACAACATTTAGTACTTACCTACTACACTTGATGACACTGAACCAGACTCATTTACTTCTAGGCAGGCTTTATGGAAAACTTCCGTAATAGGTAGAGCGGTGGATGAAGATTGAGATGATAGAAGATTTTTAAAATTAGAGCCATCCGAGAAAATTAACGAAAATCCCAACTGAAAAAAAGCGTTAAATTAAGTATATTAAAGTTATAAAAGTTTTCATATCTTACCTTCTGTAAAACAGCCTTTAGGGAACATTCAAAGTCTATTTTAAATTTCGGCAACAGTATTTGAACACTTTCCATTTGCATTTGTTCCGATATGAAACTCAAATTAATATTTTTCAATTTCATTTCCAAACTCTTTAAACCATCTCGTTTATTGGGTAAAATCAGTAGCATGGCAATTTCGTCATCATGTTCAAAGGGTAACTCAACAGCTCTGGCATCCAATTCTTTCAGTTCTACAAATTTTACAAACATTTCATTGTCCAACATCATGGGTACGGATTTCACACAATCACTGGACAAATGGAAGTCATATAAGCCCGAACGATAGGCACTGAAGGGTAGAAACCATTTATTTCTAAAATTCGCAGCCGTCAGCAAAAGGCCATTACTAGTTTCGGGCACTGCAGGAAAATTTGCTAATTCCTTTGACAAATGTTGCAGAGACTTGTTAATACTTTCCTTTAAGCCTTCCTTGTTGGTCATACTTTGCCTCTCCGTTAGGGTGAGAAAATATTTGTAGGCAATTTTTTGAAATTCTGTATCCAAATCGTAATTCTCATTCACAATAATCTTGGCGCACATCTCTAGTTGGGTATCGGGTGAGACTTGTGTAATGGCCGCTAAATTTCCCGCAAAATAGTTGGCCATTTTGGCATTGTTGGGAAAACGATTTATCTGTAGTATAGTTTTCAGCTCCTCGGCGGTCTTACCATCTGATCCTAGATAGAGTAGGGAAAGTAAGGATTCAAGCAGGAAAGGTGATATCATTACATTGCTTTCCGAAATCGGAAGAGTTTGCGCAGAAGAGTCGGTGGTATTTAGGAGATTAATAAAGATTTCTGAACCAAAATTGGTTTCAAGACTATTATTATTCGATGGATCCATTGTCGAGAACTGGGATGATGGTCAACTAGAATGATAAGAAGAGTATTTGTGAATGATTTCAGGGATTTGCACATTACAAGGAACCTTGAGCAGTACAAGGAACCTAAAGGACCTCCGTCCTTTAAAAGTTTTGTCGCATATTAAAATACGCCTAAATATTTCATTTTGGTTCGAATGGAAGTTACGGCAAATATTGTCATTTTTAATTTCAATACGGTTTATTTATTATCACTAATTTCTCTAATTTTGTAAATAGTGGATAGAATGAGAGTTAAGATCCTAAAAACTATGTCGTCTCCTTCCGAAGCAGCATAGGAGATGTTTGATGCTTTCTTTCACCCCTTCATCCCACCAGCTACTGCAATTTAAATGTATCCGAGATTCCTAGACTAGACGCGTTTCAGTGCATAAAAGAGTGCACCATTATCACAGCAGCATCGAAATATCCCCTTTTGGGTGGCTATCAAATAACGGGTCCGCCAAATAACTTTTTTTTTGAAAATGCTATAAAAAAAAACTACTGAATATTTTCTCAAAGTTACTTTTTCATTTGAAAGTACAATCCCTCCGGTTAATAATGGAAAATAATTTCATTCAAATGGGTGCCTCGGCTGGCCATGCAGTAGCCTACTCGATCGGTCCAATTTTTAAGCACATTATCGATTGTGTGCAGCTGTATTTCACCAATGGCTTCACGAATATGGTCCTTTAAAGCGTCAATTGTCTCTGGCTTGTCGGCGTAACACTTATCTTTGAGGGCCCCCCACAAATATTAGTCCAACGGTGTCAAATCGTAGCTCCGAGGTGGCCAAACGACATCAGCTCTGCGGCTGATAATGCGATCTTCAAAAACAGGCCGCAAAACATCGAGTGTAGCTTTGGCTGTGTGGCACGTAGCGCCGTCCTGTTGAAACCAAATGTTGCCAATATCCTCCTCTTCAATTTTTGTGAACAAAAATTCGTTCAACATATCCCGATAACGATCTCCATTGACTGCAACGGCCACTCCTTGCTCATTTTCGAAGAAAAATGGCTCAATTATGCCTCTGGACCAAAATTCGCACCAAACAGTGACTCGTTTTGGGTGCATCGGCTTTTCAATGTATGCGTGCGGGTTTTCTGTGCCCCAAATGCTACAATTTTGCTTGTTTACATACCCGCCAATATCAAAATGAGCTTCATCTGAAAAGATGATTTTTTTTGGCAAAATCGGCATCTTCTGTAAGTCGATCGCAGGCCCACTTAGCGTAGCGAAAACGCATTATTTCCCAGCGTTGTTCAAGCGTATACACAACCATATTCGTTCAGCGGAAGGATAAAACTAATTATCTGTCAAAACAGACATGAGCTAAGTGTTACCATTCACGAAATAAGCACTAATTGAAAAAAAACGTTAGATGGCGGACCCGTTATTTCAAATAATTAACGTGGCAATGCATTTTGTAACTCCACAGCATCTGCCATTCGCGCGCCTAAAAGCTTCTGTCCGGAGAAGTATAATAGTTATGGTCGTCCGGACTCTCGCCAATCCATCCGCTCTATGGATAACATGGTTTAGGTGAGAAAGAGAATTCGAAACATTTGCGCCTCGATTCATTACTCACTTCAGGGTACACGCTGAAAAATATCGGCCCCAGCAACATATTGCAGGAAACATGTACATGTCGGCAAGCACTGTTTTCATGAATTGAAGATCTGCTGCTATTTTGTTTCTTTGTTGTCTGTCTCGTATTTATTTTTAGAGGTTTTCGACAAAAAAAAACCATATTTGGGTCTCAAAAACATATATTATAACCTATTAATCATTGTATCTGAAACATGTTATATTGAATATCAAACACAATGTTTCTGGGCACAAGTATAGTCTATTTGCGACAAGCGACAAACACTTTATATTTGAATCTAAACAACAACAAAATACTGATTTTTCAGCGTGTATACACTTCAGACAGTACATGGCTGAACTAGTAGAGGTTAACGCGGTAGGATTTGTTGTAATTGTGGGCACCAACAACAGGGACCTTGATTTTGTTCCATAACTCTAACTGTCAAATTCAACACAATTACATACGACCAAACAAAGTAAAAAAAAAGTACAATAACAAAATACACTGAATTTGACAGATGGGGTCATAAGAAACCAAAATCAGCAGTTGTAATGCGTCGACCTCTACGAGGTCAGCCTTGAGATAATACCAAGGTTTGTTGTGCCCTCTTCGCGGTCCTGGAGGAACCTTTAAACTTTCTATGGGAAATTTTCTTTTGTGTCCAGATAACCTCAGTGTTATCCAATCCGTTCTCCTTAGTTTCTCCAAAATAGGTATTTTCTCACCGCAAGGTGATCGTGTCTTCTTGCTACCAAAGATTGGGATGTGACAGAGAAAGTGTTCCATCGTTTGGATGTCCTACCCAAACAGCCTACATTCTTTTTCATCGGTCCGCTTAATTTGTTTGCTGATGTTCCGGCAGAGTGGAGTATTCAATTAGGACACCCATGATTCGGTTCCGTTTGAGTATGTCCACCTTTATCAGCCATCTGGTCTTGTTCCGTGTCACCCATTGGATGTTTGCGGTTCTGCTCCCGACTGATGCGTTCCAGAACACTGTGCGACACCAAAAATAATGAAGGGGTTCTGTCAACGGATTCTGGTAGAATGGTCTAAACAAAATATACGTATATTGGCGTTTTGCCAGATCTGATCAGAATTTTTTTTAGAGCGGGTCAAAGTTTCCGCCCCTCAGAACTTTCCTGCAACATATTGGTATGCAAAATTGTGTGTTCCTTACTTCTGAGGTACAAAATATGTTCAGAAGTTTTATAGAAAAGATTCAGGTAAACATTTTTGTGGCACAAATTAACCCTCTAACTGTCACGTATACCCATATTTTTTACTTTTTTTTGACAACTCGCAAAAATCTGCTCGAAAATGACGGGAGGCGTGATCAAAATGTTCTACAAAAATGATCACCATAAAATTTCATTATATGTGTCCGAACACTCCAAAACACAAATCTTAGCCCAATTGCTAGATAAAAGATGAAAATGACAAAATTCATTATATTATGTGGACTATTTTTAATGGAAACAGCAAAATGACAAAATTCATCATTAACCCTTAGAGGGCAGTTAGTTTTTGCTTATTATCTACCACTTGGGCTCAGAATTGTGTTTGGAGTGTTCCGACACATATAGTGAAATTTTATGGCGATAATTTTTGTGGAACATTTTGACCACGCCCCCCGTCATTTTCGAGCAGTTTTTTGGTAGTTTTCAAAAAAAAGTAAAAATTATGACAGTTAATTTGTTTCAGAAAAATCTTTATCTGAATCTTTTCTATAAAACTTCTGAACAGAGTTTGTACCTCAGAAGTAAGGAACACACAATTTAGCATGCCGATATGTTGCAGAAAAGTTCCGAGGGGCGGAAACTTTGACCCGCCCTAAAAAAAATTCTGATCAGATCTGGCAAAACGCCGATACACGAGTATTTTTTTTAGACCTTTCTACCAGAGTCCGTTGACAGAACCCCATCATTTTGAAAAAAATCTAATTTTGTCTCACAGTGTAATCTATGTATTTATAATTGGCCATTGTTGAAATTTGGTTGTAATGGCCTGGAAAGTTTTCGTATTTTCCATATTTACAGTTCACGGGTTGGATACATGGGTTCCAGCCAGTTCAGTTGCTCTTTCATTTTCAAATATCCCAACGGTGCAAGTGGTGAAAAATTAGTTTATCTCCACCTTGCACTCGAGTTCCGTAACTGATCTAACCCTCTGCAATGATATCGCATTGATGACCGATTGACACATTCCGTAATCGCGTAAACCTCTAACTGAAGCACAGAGTTGTGAACAGGAAAGCGAAAGCACAGTTCAGTATTTAGATCCTCCATGAACAGTTCTATTCTCGTTCGAAACTCTCCGTTCATGACTCTCTCTGTGAGATCATTTCGTCACCAAGACTGTCTCGTACTTAATTTGTTCCTTAATAGAGTTTAATGAGAATGTAATCTCCGTTGCGTGGTCGATGTGTTTCTTAGCACACCACTGATACCCAGACAGCACGTGCTAGACCAAGATCTGTGAGCCTTTTCCACTCTGCTCTCTGTGTGGTATTTGCGTAATAATTTCGGCACCAGGACAACTCATACACTCTATATTCTCAAAGGATATTCCCGTACTCTGGAAATTGTAAATATCGATATCAAACTATCCTTTAGAAGTTGTGTGCTGTTGTGGGCAGTTCTTGAGGTCAGGAGTATTGCTTGCAACGATTATATTGCAGCCTGACTATCAGAGTAAATGTTGCTAATATTTACATTTCGTCCCAGTCAGAGTACCTCTTTTCTGATTGCCATGAAAAGATGAGATAGTAATCCGGTAGCCACAGGCATACCAATCAAACTCTATCCAGTAAAGCGGACAATTGAGACCTTGGGCTTTAATGTAGACAGTGGATATATATACGCAGAAGATTTTGTCTTTTGTATTGTTTGGATGCAAATATAATGTTTTTGTAGCTTGCCGCAAATATAGTATACTTGTGTCCAAACACATTGTGTTTGCTATTCAATATAAAATGTTTGGGACACAATGATTAATAGCTTATAATATATGTATTTGTGACCCAAAAGTGGATTTGTTTGCTGAAAACTGCTGCAAACACTGATCTCTGTCACAATAAAGAAACAAAAAGCAGCAGATCTTCAATTCACGAAAACAATACTTGCACACATGTACATGGTTCCTGCAATATGTTGCTGGCCCGTTATTTTTAAGCGTGTAGATATCCTCCTATCCAATGTCGGCCATATTTGTCTTGTGCTTGCACATTCTGTACTATTCGCAAATCTTTCCAACATCATCATATAGGATCGCTCACTCAGGAAATGCTTAAAAGTCACTAGGAGCTTGCCAACATGTTCCAACTATTATGGAACCCATAAAGAAAATCCCCGTCCAGCCAGCTCATCGGGAATATCTTGACAATCGTATATTGTTTCCGCTTTCTTGTAGTCTACTTATATAAAACACAGGCAGGAATGTTCTGTTACCCTTGTACGGGAAAATGGAAGGAGGTATTGGTTGTTTTTATTCCAAAATCGGGCAAGGATTGTCATATCTCTCCTAAGAACTATATGTCAATCAGCCTCTCATCCTTTCTATTAAAAGTATTGGAAAGAATGATTATGAGGGTATTGGAAACCAAATGAGTCATCGCGCCTACATCAATGGACATCGGTGGAGAGTACTCTGCATAATGTTGTGGATAATGTTGAGTGCAATTTATGGTTTGGTGATTTAACTTTGGCAGCCTTCTTGGATATACATGTAGAATGTGCCTCCAATAAATGCTCCATGAGGAACTCTCTTGAATCCGTATGCGTGGCATTGCTCCTTGGAGATCATATTACCAATTCTCCACTGGGTGTGAATTCTGTTCGGAAACTGACTACTTGTGGCACATCGGACTGGTTATCGACATATTTAAGAATTTTGAATTGGGAGGACATAAGATTGTGGCCTATGCGGATGTGCCAATATTCTCCATGGGATGATCGAGGTTGGTCGGGTTGGGCACTAATTACACGTGGCCCCCTGTTGCCATTACATTATGTCCGGCGATAATAATGCTGGATAGTAGCGACTAGTCAGATGGGTTGGCATGGATTGGAGTGCGGCTCTCCGGTAAACTAATCTTTACAGATGGCTCCAAAATATTCACAAGAGCGGGTGCTGGGATCTTCAGTAAGGACCTTCAACTTCGTTTACCACTGTTACTCTTTGATAACTGTTAGGAAATCCGGACTAAAATTCTGGGCATTATAAGGGCAGTAGAAGAGGTGACATGCTCGAGCACAAATCCATCTGATGTATTCATTATCCGCGCTAATAAAAAGTCGACAATCACTGCAACCACGCTGAACTCCTTTAAATCGAAACTGTATATGAAATGCAAACTTGGTTTGAACATGCTGAAACCAAGCTGATGTTGCCTGTAGTGGTCTATCTTGTTAAAAGCAGATATACTACACTGGTCAGAACTTGAACGCTTCTGTTGATCCACCGATTTACCACCTGTATACTTTCGTTGATCGGTGGGCTTGTGCCCAGATTAACAGCACCTTAATGGCTAGTATGTACTGCAGTATTTCATAGAATATATGGCCGACATTGGATTCGAAAAGGACTCAATCGCTACTGCAATTAAATAAAGTCGTTTGATAGACACTACAATAATCAAGTAGTCTTCGGGAAAGGGGTAACTTTAACTACCTAGAGTAGACAGCGTAGCGTACCTACCTGGTCTACGGGAAAGGGATAACCTGAACTACCTAGAGTAGACACCGTAGCCTACCTGATCATTCATTTTCAAACCATCCGTGTAGGCGTTCTCATATCCCTGTATACCTTTGTTCCAGGAATCCCTTTCCCGTATGATATGTCCATAAGAGTAGTGTATCCGCTTTCGAGTAGTTGATATATTCAGGAATATTGGGACTACCTTCCAGCACTGTTCCTTGGCCGACTCCAACCAAGCCCCATCCCCATTGTTAGAGTTGCCTTAACTTTATGGTCGACGTGGAAGCAATCTGCCTGTCTATAATGTCGAGTGGCAACACATATGTATATCGATAGCTAAAATGCAAAAACGCGTAACTAATAAAAATATAATTTTACAGGAGAAGCAAAAAACTTTGAAAAATGAAAACTATAAATATTTTTAACTAAGATTTTTCTAATTGCACTTTAAGGACACAGACAGATTTTTGATCGCAGAAGTGTAAGATTTTCGATTTGGTTAGTTACGCCTTTTTGCATTTTAGCTAACGATATACAGTTACATTCAGAGCTTCAGTGGAGTGGTGCACAGAGAACATGTGATGCACATCATCGTCATTCTGTGAATCCTAGCTAGTAGAACACAATAGGTAGATTTCTAAAGCTCCTGTCACAACACGATAACCCCATAAAGCATTATCGGTCTGACCACCACTGTATTGATCCAGTGTACAATCCTCGGAGAAACTTCCCATTTACAATCTATAGCCCTTTTGCAGTTGTGTCAGGCTATCGTATTCTTTTTCGCCTTTTCTACTATGTTGGGTCTGAAACTAAGGTTGCTGTCCAAAATAACACGCAGGTATTCGGCACACTCTGCAAGTTAAATGTTAGAACCATTCAAATTGATTGGTTTAACGAGAGGCAATTTATCCCTTCGGGCAAAAAGGACCAGCTCGGTATTGGCCGGTTTTACACCCAGCCCATTTTCACAAGTCCATATGCCCAAAATCCAAAAGTTACCTCTAAGAGTGTCCACCTTTGAGTACTGGGATAGTTGGTACTTATAGATATTACCTCGTCGTCCGCATAAGCAACAATTTTTTTATTTTCTAGAGTGACAAGAATTCCATTCAACGCAATGTTAGGTTAGGTTTAGGACACGTGACAATAAGAGACAGTATACAACTTATCGTCACTACACTGGGAGGTCGGTCGACCCATTGTGATTGCCTATATATATTTGTGAAGAAAAGAGAGGATGGAGGGAACAGAAGGGAGCGTGCCCCACTAATAGTGACAAAATTTTCGATAAATAGATGGATAGATAGATAGATTTCGATAGATAGACGTAGAACAAACAGAAGAACCACTCAATTATTTCCCTAGTATATATATGTGTATATATACATCACCTGATAAGCCCTGATCAATACATACAATACCTTCCAAGATGAGGTTACACATGTGCAAGTCTAGGTATACCATTCCAGATTACCAGTGGGGTAGAAAGAACTAAGTAATAGACAAATCATCCGATGATGGTATCGCATGTACGGATCCATGGCAGACCCCGCGAGAGTTCAATCCTCAAATACCACATCGCGTACAGAGCCCAGGCCCTCTGTCTGAAACGACCCAAACCAACGGGAACGTCTACGCTGTAGGGTTGGGCATTGACATAGAAGGAGGTTAATGGTCTCCACCTCTTCTTTATCACCACAAGCACGGTAATAAACAACCCCGTTCACAATCCAGTTGCGAGTGAAGCCTCCAGCATCACAGTGACCCGTGATTACCCCAATAGGAGCTGCAAGTCTGCCTTCTCCAGTCGAAGAAGCGACTTAGTCCTCCCTGAGTCCACGGGCCATATATCTCTTGAAATCCTGCAATCCACTCTGGCCAGCCATGCTGTGTTGATATCGTCCAGCGACCAGCGATCGATCAAGCCGTATAAGTAACCGATCGGTGGATTTGCAAAGGCAGACCTGCTGCTCTAGCAAGATAGTCTTTTTCAACATTCCCTATGATATCACTATGCCCCGGAACCCAGCATTGTCTTAGCTTACCAAGCACTACACTGTTCAAGATCCGCTTGCAATCCCTACCCAATTTGCATTTACATATGGTGCTACCTGATCGCACTGAGGGCTGGCTTACTATCAACGCAGATGACGAATTCACCCGATGAATACAAGCACGCTTGGAAGATACTGCAGTTCGCACCCAATTGAATCTCCTCACTGAAGATCCCCGCTCCTGTGTCCGATTCCATTTTGAAGCACACCGTCTCGCATAGACATCAAGAATAGTCAAATTCCGAATTAAAACCAGGCGCCGCCTGCGGAGTGCATCTCCTCGCCCCATTGATACACACATCGACGTAGTGCGCTGAACCTTATACAGCATTCGCACTGGCATCGATTTTCTTGATTTTGCCACCTTTGTTAATTTTAAGCAGAAATCAGGAAAACTTGATTGATTTCCCATACGTTTTGACAGAATACAAATGGGGTATTTTTCTTATTTTTCTGAGAATCAGGTAACAATGCTTGATTTGCTTTATGCAACGCTGTTTTATCTCACACTACGCACGAATAGTACGTTTGTTTACAACCATTTCAAGCAAGGCGCATTGATGTGGTGGTACTACTGGAATAGCCGAGTTATTTACTTTTGTAATTTCTTAGGTTTTTCTTGTTTCTGAAACATGTTTTAATACTTTTCTTGTTTTCTTGTATTTTTGGAATACATTTGTGCTGAATTTGATTACGGAAAAACACGAGACACAGCAAAATGCTTATTGTTGTAGGCTTGCTGTGTTTGTTGTCGTAGTAACACTGCCTCGTCAACGCGCCTTGACTTTCAATTAAATCCGGAAAAATCGCAATGTGAACACTTCGGATTTTGTTAGGACATTTAATACGAAATTCGGAAAATATTTTGCAGTGCGAATGAGTTATTACTGAGTTAGTAGCTGTTCCCCAATGCGTTCCACCAGACTACGCAGCCATAGGCGATAATTGGGCGGACGATGGCCAAAAAAAAGGCAATGCACGATTTTCGGACAAAGACTCTAGCTTTTGCCAATCGAATTCCTACAGGCGTTGGGTACGTTCAATCCATTCTTCATTTGCTAAAGCAATGTTACATAGAAGTGTAAACCCCGCCCCGCCCTTAAGCTGTGCCTTTGTAACCATACCTGGCAGAAGTGGAATTCCTCAATTCGACCGTGACACATGTCCTGGTGGGAATTTGGTATACAAGCCCCATAAGATACACGTTCACCTTAACGACCGATAGCGCCAATTCTATGGCACTTGGAGTGATATTATTGAACGCACCATCAATGTCAAGAAAAGCTACCAATTTATACTGTGTTGGGAAGTTTTACGCAAACGATGTGAGTTACGTGTTTGAGCAAATGCGGCACCCTTCTTGCGCATAGCTAATTCATACTCAACTGTTCAAACAAAATTTAAATCACTGAAACATAAATTTGGCGATATTCTAATCACTGATCTGTCAACATTATATCAAACATATATTTTCAATTGATTCGGATGTAGTGACCTCGATTTGGGCGCTGTAAAATTCTTGATTCCGATCAGTACATCTAAAAATATAAAGCGAATAGCTCATTGATTGTGAGAAGCTTTCTCCAATTTCTTCATGACTAAAACTTTTATGCGATGTTTCTTTTTTTTTGTTTGGGCAAAAAAATAAGATGGACTCTTCTTAATGGTCTATTGACATATGACAATTTGACAGGAGCAGTGTTGTAGTTGAAGTAACAACTTGCTGTCATAGTCGTTATAATTTGACCTTGTAGTTTGTTTTGGAAAATAAACTCTTTGACCTGTAAAGGCATTTTCTTGTATCAAGTATATCCATTATTTTGTTTATAATTTCAAGTTCCAATTTTGTTGTGTTGGTTCTTGTGCCGACGGGCGGTCACTTTTTCTGATAAATTTTAATTGTTGCCAATCCATCAATCTCAATTACTTCAACCGAAAAATACTAATACAAAGTTTTTTGCTTTGTTATTATCAAATACTTTTAATTGAAAGAAATTGAAATTAAAAATTTGTTGTATTGAATTTACTATAATATTATGTATATCTATGTACACATGCATGTACACATGTAGTATGTACATATTTATTTTTGGCAGAAACGAAAATGTTCAATTAAAATTTAATTTC
The DNA here is from genome assembly GCA_963931995.1 of Phaonia tiefii. NCBI lineage: Eukaryota > Metazoa > Arthropoda > Insecta > Diptera > Muscidae > Phaonia > Phaonia tiefii. Next base: position 67,906,104 of record OZ008368.1, on the reverse strand, counting down.
ATGGAAGTAAAGAAAAACATCATTTCACACAAGTGGCCGCCCAGAAAATTGAAAACAACTAAAACGCACCAAACTGATCACAATGCCGGAGAACCAAATCCAAACGGATGATGTGGGTGTTTCAAAGTGGAGGGTTGCTTTTGTTTTAAACAATTTTCAATACACAATTACATCATAAATATTGGAACAAATTATTGAAAATCCAAATGTAAAATTAAAATCCAATACTATTTAACATATTTCGTGTTTAAGAAAATCAGAATGCACATATTTGTCACAGTTTTATTAAACAATACTCGTACCTCCTCTGTATATTAGATATTTATTTATATACGAGTATATGTTGATATTTTGATATTTTGTATATATAGTCGATGTATCCTATATATTCGCGCACACGATATCACCACCCAAAACTCAACACTTATCTGCCCAACGTTTTAATCTCTACGAGCTCTTAACTTAAACTAAAGTGAACACACAACAAATTCTCCCTCAAAATGTAAAAAAATTTTCGAAAATATTTTGTGGTTGGTGAAAATGTTATGAATGTTTGTGGAAACATAAATTCGCGTTGTAGAATTGTTTAAATTTGACCCACCCATCCCCCACATGCCCTCTCATCTATGTTGATTGCATTTATATTTATTTTGTGGCGGCACTTGTCTCATTATCTCATACATCTGGAGGGCGACAGACTGCGGGAGCGGCGATCAGAGATCATATACTCTGGGACTTATCTATGAGATCTCATAATTTGCCGGTACTTGCGCCACGCAGCTACTTGTTGGGGGAGACTCAGAGATGATGTTGCAAAATGTTAACGAATCCCGTAGTACGATAAAACGTACATTTTCGACATCTACAGACAAAAAACATGACCTTAAAACATGCGTGATTCTTGTACATGCTGAAAAATATCGGCCCCAGCAACATAATGCAGGAAACATGTACATGTTTGCAAGCATTGTTTTCACGAATTGAAGATATGCTGCCTTTTTGTTTCTTTGTTGTTTGTCTCGTTTTTGATTTTAGCGATTTTCAACAAGCAAAGCCACATTTGGGTCTCAATAACATATACGGTTGAATTTTATGTTTCGGAATTAGAGAACAAAAACAAATATTAATCATCGAAAATCACTTTATTGTTTTTCAAAATATTCCCCATGAAGATTTATACACTTTTGCATGCGTTTGAACCAATTGTCGAAACACTTTTGCCACTCTGATTGAGGTATCTCCAAAACATGCATTCTGAATGCAGCAACCGCTTCTTCAGGTGGCGAAAAACGTTGACCTCTCAGTTTGTTTTTTACGTACGGGAATAAAAAGAAGTCTTTCGCTGCCAAGTCAGGACTATACGGCGGATGACCCATCAGATCGACATTTTGGGTGCTCAAAAATGCTGTTGTTTCACCCGATGTGTGAGAGCCCGCATTGTCGTGGTGAAGAGTGATCCGTCTTCGGCGGTTGGTTTTCCTGATTTCTTGGAAGACAACTGGCAAACAAATGGTTGTGTTCCACTCATAATTCACTGTTCTGCGTTGTTCTAGTGGTACGGTTGCGACATGTTCGGTTTTTCCAAAAAACGGGCGACCATTTGCTTAGAAGTGCTTCGGGCGCGAACAACTTTTGTTGGATTTGGCTCATCTTGAAACACCCATACAGTTGAGACTGCTGTTTACTTTCGGGCTCATATGCGTAAATCCAGGATTCATCACCTGTCACGATGTCATAGACGTGTTTCGAAGCACCGTGATCGTATTTTTGGAGCATTTCTTTCGACCAATTGACACGAGCCTTTTTTTTTGAGCGATTGACAAATTGTGTAGGATCCAACGCGAACAAATTTTTTTGACAGTCAAATATTTATGCAATATTGAATGTATGCTGGTCCCACCAATGCCTAAGGTTGTCTCAATCTCACGATAGGTCAAATGACGATCTTGCAAAATCAGTTCGCGCACAGCATCAATGGTTTTCGGAACAACATCTGATTTTGGACGACATTCGCGAAATTCGTCTTGGAGTGAACTACAACCACGATTGATAAACACTGGTCCTTGATGGAGCTTCATCGCCAAAAATTGAATTAAGTTCATCCATGCACTGTTCCTGACTTAATCCACGTCGAAAGTTGTAAAAAATAATCGCACGAAAATGTTCACGATTTAATTCCATTTTTGGGCCGAGATGAATCTTTTAAGTTACTGTAAACAACACAAATAGCCATAGAATAACACATACTATAGAAGAACTTATTCTCTCATCTGACGTTTCATTTCACACTCTCTCGGTAGGTCTGTGGAAATGAGAGCAAATTAAATTTAAAATTTACATACACCAGGTGGAGTTACAAAATATGTTCACTTAACTATTTCCTGTCGTTTTGGTGTAGAACTGAAAAATTTAAATGTATTTTGCACTTTTTTGTTGACTTTTAACGTTGGTATTCATTTGTATTGTATTTAACACAACTAGTTTGCCACAAAAACACGAAATTCGGGTGTAGTTCCTTTGCGGATCGCTGTATACTATTGCCACCATCTGGTATTATTGAACCCATATTTTCCACCCTCCACTGTGTAATTTCCATCGTACCTATGACGTTTAATTTATTGAGCGAATAAAAACTTCTGTAGTATGTGTTATTCTATGCAAATAGCGCTCGTATGTCAAAATGAGTTCTGAGTACGCATAACCTCAAAAATTTCCAACTTTACGATAGAGCTGTCAGTTGCCAGATTGCAATACTAGGGTTGCCAAATCCCGAAACATAATATTCAACTCGTATTATACCCTATTAGAAATTGTGTCTCAAACATGTTATATTGAATAGCAAACACAATGTGTTTTGGCACAAGTATATTAATGGTATTCATGCAAACAAGGAAACCTAGAACTTTTGCTCAGCGTAAGTTTGCCCCGAAGCGTTTCATGAGGCACCAAATAAAGTTGCTCAGTGTATCTATGCAGCAATTGTCAAAAAATGCTGATAAAGTAAATAAACAAAGTAAAATTAAAAGTATATGCTTTACCTAAATATTTACCTAATATTCCAATATTACCTAATATTCCACTATTTTTTTTTTTTCACATAAATCAAACACCTTCTCTTTTTTTCAATACAAAAATATTGACATTGAAATGTCAAAAGTTTTGACGTTTCTTTTTCCATGTTTGCTCAGCAAATTTGCCTCAAAAATTTTCCACTTTTGTGCAAGTCGCTTTGTATGGGAAATTTGTTTGTTTTGACGTTTGCTGGGCAAGTTTACGCTGTTTTCGAGTTTGCGTGGTTCTTCCGAGCTTTCATGAAGACCACTATTAGTGACAAGCTACAAACACGTTATATTTGCATACAAATATTAAAAAATACAGATTTTTCAGCGTGTATATGAGAATGTGGTTTCGATCCCTGCTCTGACCACCTTAAATATCTTTCGATGACAGTCGATTCGCTTAATGACGGTCAAATTATCGAGTATCTAGTCATGAAAACGCCTCTCAAAACACCGTTCGGAGCCGCTGTCAAACTGTAGGTCCCAATCAGCGTATTTAAAAACTAAAAAGCACACAGTGCACCGACTGCGATAAGATCTCCCTTATCACGTCATGGGAATAAATGAGAATACTTCATATAAAGAATATACTAATATCTAGTTGTGACCAAAAGCGGGACATAATGGGTAGAAAAGCAAAAGATTTGGGCTTCGAAAGACAAATAAAATTTAAAAAAAATAATAAAAAATACATGCATTATGACTAAATACAGGGGTTTCTGGTAGCAGATTTATATTTTCAAACTTAAATAAAAAACATAATAATTGAGACAACGCTTTATTAAGAGCATTGAACGATAGAATGGAAATGCGGATTTTACTTTTTAAAGAGTATGTCATCCAGATGTCTTCACCTTCACCTTTGACATTCGTCGCCTGGCCTCGAGAATTTTCGAAAAATAAATGGTCCAATTATCTCATGCGTGGATAACACACACAAAACAGTTATCCTGGGGCAATGCAATGGTTTTTGGCGTTTCAATCGAGGGTTGCGGGTTCTTGGAGACCAGTAAATGAGACCAGACCGGAAAAATGAGCTCAAACGCTCCAACATCGTTTCACAAAAATTTTTGCGTAAATCGAAGTCACTTTCTTTCAGTTCTTGAACAATTGGAGTTTTAAAAGGTTCGAACTTCTGATTCTTTTTTAAAATTCATGAATAATCGCTCTCGGAAGTCCCAGTGAGGCTACTCTCTTCCGTACAGAAAGTCGCGGATTTTCACGTAAACTGCTTTCAACCAGTTCAATGTTTTTGGGAGTCCTTGAAGACCGACTGGGCCCTGGCCGTGGGACATTCATAGCCGAAGCAGTTGCGCGCAATCGAATTAAATTTACACTCGGTCCATCACTTATTCGCCGAATACCGAACCTTGAACAAAACTGCCGACAAGCAATTACGTAAGAATAATTACTCTTAAAAAATGTCTCCAAAAATGTGACTACTGCGACATCGTGACTGACAAATCTGCACAATCGATAATTCCAACGGCGCCAACCTCCCTCCGCACCGTTTAATACTTTTTGAAATAATCGTATTTAAAAATATAAATTTGCCACCAGACACCCCGTATATAAAGATGCCCTTAGACCTGTGGATAAGTAGCTCGACTTCAAGTTCACATCAACTTCGATAACTAGACATCAACTTCGATTTTGACCTTACACTCTCAAATTAGTTGAGGCAACTTCATTTTCTTGTCAGATGTCGAAATGGGAGGTGGTGAGCGCACTGCGAAAACATCACAAATTTTACGAAAAACGCTATTTTTATTTTCTTTCTAAATATTTATAAATAACACTGCAAATCATATTTATTTAGATTATATTTCTCCGATAATGTTTAATTTATTTATTTTTTGGATCATTTATATACATTTTGCCGATAATGTTTCCTCATGAACGTTTCTCATCGAAATGCGTATGAAAGTTAATGCAACTCCCCCTTACACTGATGGATAAATTGATATCAACTTCAAAGAATCAAAATCGCTTTGATGTTACCTCAATTAGTTTGTACAAACCACCAACTTCACCTTACACCATGGATAAGTTGATGTCAACTTGAAGTCGCTGCAAATTATCCACAGGTCTAAGGGCCCCTTAAAACAAAGAGTTTTAATTTGTATATAGTCATTTCTTTATTATAGATCCAAGTCGAGATGAGACGCCGAAATGCGCGACAATCCCACCAAAAAACGGGACAATCCCGCCAATACCAATCTCGCTAATAACCAACATTTCAACGACGTCTTAGGTGCAATTCCCTTGACGTAGTTGATATGAATTGGTTAACGATAACTACATTTATTTTAAATCATGTTGTTTGCAACGATGCATACACGCTGAAAATCGGTAGGTTTTTGTTGTTTGGATGCAAATATAATATGTGTTTGGAGCTTGTCGCAAATATAATATACTTCTGCCGAAACGCATTGTGTTTGCTATTCAATATTACATGTTTCTGACACAATAATTAATTAAATGTTATAATATATATGTTTGCAACCCAAATATATCTGTGTTTGTGATACAAATACAGCCATGTTTGTTGCGCTGTTTAGGCTCTCTCGAGAGCAAAATAATAAAGGAGGGGCAACGAGTGTCTATAACTTGTAAGTGTGAATTTGTATTTTTGCATTATTCTCTCAGTGAGTCATTCATAAATATTCCTGAATATGCGTGCAAATTGCAGATGAAGTCAGTGTTTCTTATTTTGGCTGATATATTGCGTTTTAGTTTCTTGTATTCAGTCGTCAATGCTTCATCGGACAGATGATGTCAAAAGCGTTTGATCAATGAAAAAAAATGAAAATTAAATGGTTTGTGATGTTGCTTTGGTTTTGGTGTATGTGTTTCGCATATATTTATGTGTGCTACCAAAGTGAGACAAGATTTTGAGGAAAGAAACTGGAGAGGGCAACAACGTGAATCCCTTTTTCTGCACGAGCCTCTACTGAAAAAAATCGGAATCCATATCCCTTCAAGGGATATAATGGGAAAATAATTATTTATTTATTTAACTCACCCGTCAGTTATTGTTAAACATTTGAAAGTAGTTGATTTTAACTAGGTTGTTCAAAATAAAATCGAGAAACGGTCGAAGCCGTGGATAATAGGTGTCAATAATAATAACCGTTTGCCAATATTTAGAACAACGTATTTTTCGAATAACCGAAACCCCAAAATTTTCACGTCGGTTAACCGGTGTCATTGCCATTAAATATTTAAAAATAAATAAATTCAAATGATTTCTCTTTGCTTCCCCTCACTTCAACTCAATTCACTTCAATTCAATTCAATTCAGTTTAATTCAAGTCAATTCAATTGAATTTAATTCAATAGAATTCAATACAACTCAATTCAGTTCAATTCACTTCAATTCAATTCACTTCACTTCACTTCACTTCAAGTCAATTCAATTCAATTCAATTCAATTCAATTCAATTCAATTCAATTCAATTCAATTCAATTCAATTATATTCAATACAATTCAATTCAATTTAATTCTTTTTAATTCAAAGTAACTCAATTCGATTCTATTCAATTGAAGTCAATTCAATCCAATTTAATTCACTCCAATTCACTTCACTTCACTTCACTTCACTTCAATTCAATTCAATTCAATTCAATTCAATTCAATTCAATTCAATTCAATTCAATTCAATTCAATTCAATTCAATTCAATTCAATTCAATTCAATTCAAATCAATTCAATTCAATTCTATTCAATTCATTTCAATTCAGTTCAATTCAATTCAATTGAATTCAATTCAATTCCATTCAATGCAGTTCTGTTCGATTCAATACAATTCAATTCAACTTAATTCAGTTCAATGCAATTCAATTCAATTCAGTACAATTTAATTCAATTCAATTCATTTCAGCTCAACTCAATTCAATTCAATTCAATTCAATTCAATTCAATTCAATTCAATTCAATTCAATTCAATTCAATTCAATTCAATTCAATGCAGTTCTGTTCGATTCAATACAATTCAATTCAACTTAATTCAGTTCAATGCAATTCAATTCAATTCAGTACAATTTAATTCAATTCAATTAATTTCAGCTCAATTCAATGCAATTCAATTCGATTCAATTCAATTCAACTTAATTCAATTTAATTTAATTTCAATTGAGTTCAAATCAATCCAATTCGATTCAATTGAATTCAACTCAATTCAATGAAATTCAATTCAATTCGATTCAATTGAATTCAATTCAATTCAAATCAATCCATTTCAATTCAGTTCAATTCAATTCAATTCAATTCAATTTAATTCAATTTAATTTAATTTAATTCAATTTAATTCAATTCAATTGAATTCAATTGAATTGAATTCAATTCAAGTCAATTCAATTCAATTGAATTCAATTCAATTCAATTCAATGCAATTCAATTCAATGCAATTCAATCCAATTCAATTCAGTTCAATTCAACTCAATTCAATTCAATTCAATTCAATTCAATTCAATTCAATTCAATTCAATTCAATTCAATTCAATTCAATTCAATTCAATTCAATTCAATTCAATTCAATTCAATTCAATTCAATTCAATTCAATTCAATTCAATTCAATTCAATTCAATTCAATTCAATTCAATTCAATTCAATTCAATTCAATTCAATGCAATTCAATTCAATTCAATTCAATTCAATTCAATTCGATTCAATTCAATTCAATTCAAGTCAATTCAATTCAATTCAATTCAATTCAATTCAATTCAATTCAATTCAATGCAGTTCTGTTCGGCTCAATACAATTCAATTCAACTTAATTTAGTTCAATGCAGTTCAATTCAATTCAGTACAATTTAATTCAATTCAATTCATTTCAGCTCAATTCAATGCAATTCAATTGAATTCAACTTAATTCAGTTCACTGCAATTCAATTCGATTCAATTCAATTCAGTTCAATTCAATACAATTTAACTCAAATCAATTCAATTCAGCTCAAATCAATTCGATTCAATTCAATTCAAATCAATGATTCAATTCAATCTATTCAAATCAAGTTCAATTCAATTCAAGACTTCTATCTTTATAAGAAAAATATTGACTGAGGTATTTTTGTTTTAATTAAGAAATTCACATATTTACAAACAAATTGTATACCATTTATCGAAAATTTTTCCGTATTGATGTATATTAAACATACATGGTGCAAATTAATTATAATTAATTAATTATTAATTATTTAATTTGAATTACCTTTCGAAATGCAAATTCAATAAAATGTCAATACCATTGGCAATTGTACTTATTTTCAAATCATTTCTTTCATATCTGGCAGTTTTGGGTTTTAAACATTTTATACAGTACCATTGGCAATTGTACTTATTTTCAAATCATTTCCTTCATATCTGGCAGTTTTGGGTTTTAAACATTTTATACAGTACAGGTTTATGAATTTGAAAATACTACTCGTATGAGGCAATACCTATCAAAGCAACAAACCTCTACATATAAAATACTTTAAAAACAGAATTACCAACAGTCAAACAAATTCAAAACAATTAAAAGCATTCCCATATTTCATTACAATTGTCATCCGATTCCACAACCTGCATTTGCATTGCCTGAAGAAATGCAAATTCAAATTGTTTTAATTGGCTTGGCGAACAGTGGTAATTCTTTTGAATTTGCATTAGATAAAGTAATGCAAATTAAAATAACCCATGTATGATATTAACAAACTAAATTTTATCGCAAATTTCATTTTGTCCAAGTAATTTTCAGAATTTTTTTGTTGTAGCAGCCGCAGTAGGATGTTTTTTCATAATTTTTAACAGCGTTTAGTCTGTTACGCCACCGAATGATTGTCCAAACTTATCACAAATCGAAGTTTTTGATGTCATATTTAGCGAAATTATAGAAAATAAAAATAATTGTATTTGTTTTTTAATTTACCCGAAGCGTTGATTGGAAATGGTATACATATTAATAAATTGAGTTAAATTGAAATTTGAAACCAACAAAGAACTTCATCAAATATTGGAGTATGTATATTCTATGAAATTCTGTGTTGGTCCCATTTATCGAGTTTTATTTCGTACCTTTTTAGCCTGTTAATGAAAATTGACTGTTGATATATTTCGCATACCAATTTTGTTGTTACAATTTTAAGGACGTCTGTGTAGAATTCAATCAGGACTATTTAAACTTTCCTCTTGCAGATCACATTTGCTCTATGCTACATAAAATACCCGCAACATCCAATGGAATGTTACATACAAAGGCTTTTTAAAATATCGCTATATGTTCTATTAATTTTTTACGAACAATGATCTAGAGGCCACAACACGTCCAACGATACTAAATATTTATTAAAACATCTATTTTTACGTTTTCAGTAGGCATCAAACTGTAATACTTTATCAAGCGTTCCCTCTACTGATGAAGTATTCGAGTTTGAATCATGATATATATTTGGATGATGTATTTCATATCATGGGACGCGTGGTGATCTCTGATTATCGTATTGTGGATACAAATTTAAAGTATAAATTGGTTGTATTTTAAATAAACTTTTTCCATATATTTACTTTAGACCGACTCACGTTGTACGGTGGAGAAATATGTGGTTTTTGTTCACCCCTCGAAATGTACCTTGGTTTGTTTTCTGATGATTCGCCAATTATTTTGTGTCTAGCATTACGATACCGTGAGCTGGACCATTTTTAAAACAGGTACTTTTTTAGTTTTTCAAAGAAATTTTTACTTTAGCGAAAGACAATATATGCAGGTTTGACGTTATATATCCTGACACATCCTTTTTCATGTATATTCTTCAAACAAAAAACAATTTCTAACTTTTTGTATGGAGGTTTTTCTGATTCAAATGTATTCAAATGTCAGATTAAAGTAATTCTAAATATTCAAAATTTGGTCCAGATCACCTCGGAAAATGTATTACGAAATAAAAACACAAAATATTTGATACCCATTTTGCCGTGTTTAGAACGGAATGTTCCCACCGTATTGAATTTTTTGTAAAACGCAAACTAATGCGAATTTCAAAAAATGCTGAAACACGACGTGTCAGCAAATGCCTCTGCATGTTTTATATTCCGCTGGACGCGCCTTAAAAAAGCCTTTCTTCATATGATACTAATAATGTATACATTGTCCATAGTTAAAGTTTAAAACTCTTTGAAACACTAAAAAAAATACCTTTTTACAAACAGCCCAGCTAACGGGATCTTAATGCTAGACACGAAATATTTTGGGAATCATCATAAAACAAACCAAGGTACATTTTGAGGGATGGGCAAAATAAACTTTTTTTGTGTAAACTTTTTTTATATATCCACAATAAAATCGTATGCAATAAATTCCCAGACTCGAAAACGATTTAGACACATAACGGCTGCTTTTGTAGCCCCTGATAAACTAATTTTTGCCCAATTCGTATGGGAAGCTAAGAGATTTTAATCGGCTGGAAATTATAGAGAGGCAGATTGATTCTACGTCTTCTCTTAGGTTAAGGCAAGTCATACAATTGTAGTTCATAGTCGGAGTTGGTCAAGGGTCATTGCGGGAATGTGCTCCCAACATTTCGGCATTTGCAGACGACTTGAAGGAGGAACCACTTCTTACTTATTTACTTAGGTGACCTCAAACAGCCCAGAGGGGTTAAGGGCCTTATAAAATAAGAATAACATGTTTATCCAACCATCTTAATCTTCAGCTTTTCTGCTCCAGTTGGTAACACCAAGCTCTCGCATGAAATATTCAAACTGGTCTGTCCTACGAAGTTTTGGTCGTTCATTCTGACAGCGTAAACGCTTTATTTTGACTCGCATAACTACGTCGATATCGGGATACAGATTTTGCAGCTCGTGGTTCAGCCGTGGTCGATTTCTATTTTATGACCATATATTTGTCGGATCATTTTTCCCTCGAAGACTGTCAGTGATGTTTCATTAGCATGCGATATGATCCAGGATTCTGCACCATAAAGCAAGACAGGTTGTACGAGAGTCTGACATAGTTGGATCTTCGTTTCTCGAGAGAGGGAAGTGCTTGTTTAGCCCGTGCTTGGACGCAGTTCGCTCCAGGATGAATTTCGTGAAGGACTTCTAACTTCATCAAATATATAAAGCATCAATAAGATATTGCATATTTATTTGGCCATGAAAAATATTTGGCGTCGTTGGATCCCACATAATTTGGCGAATGCTTAAAAAAAGGTTCGCGTCGATTGGAGCAAATAAATGTTGAAAAATATATATGTATAACATCATCACAGGTGACGAATTATGGATCGATCTATGCATACGACATGGACTGTCCGTGGAGGTGGAAAGTTTCTGATTGCCATTCACTTGGGAGTGGCCGGAAAAGATTCCTTCATTGGGCAGTCCAAGCGGCTCACTACTTCCACGCAGTATGTCCTGGGCAATGGCTTTTCGGAAACCTCCGTTAGCTAGCTAGAGTGAGAAGGCGAAACAAATGAGCATCAAATCAGGTTTAGTAGGTGACTGATGTCACTTAAGCTCCACAAACAATCGGGCATATTCTTTTGTCCTTAGAAGGCGGATGAGCCAAACATACGGGCCAACGGCGGATAGAAACTAAAAGAAGAAAATCCAGGTTCAACATATCGCATCCTGGTCACCGTCTGATCCATAATGGGCGGCTGCAATCGAATATCCTGGCAGTAGGTAAAATGCAAAAACACGGTGGTCTGAGTTTGCCTCCCGCCACCGTTCATAATGCCAGTGAAAATACGTAAACGAACAAGAAAACATAAACAACCCCTATTTGTTGACGACCCCCGCAAACGTTATAAGGACCACGATTTACGGATATACACTTGGAATGTAAGAACTCTATGTAGATCCGGTGCAAGTATCCAACTGGCAGATGTCCTGGAAAGTTATAAGTCTGACATTACCGCTATCCAGAAAATGCGATGGACAAGACATGGCTGCACAAGAAAAAGAAACTGCGATATATACTACAGTTGCCATGAAAAAAAACATGAATTTGGTCGCGGATTTGTAGTTGGCAAGAGACTGCGACATCTAGTCTGTAGGTTCAATCCTGTGATTGAACTTATAGCCACAATCCCCATAAAAGCGAAATATTTTCATATTTCCCTAATTTGTGTGCATGCCCCGACAGAAGAGAAAGATGATGATGACAAAGACATATTCTATGAGCTCCTAGAGGAAACGTATGACCGCTGCCCTGGCCATGACATTAAGATTGTACTAGGAGATTTTAATGCCAAAGTAGGAAGGGAGAATGTGTTTAATCCAACTATTGGCAATTTCAGTCTACATGCTGACAGTTCCGACAACGGTATGAGACTGATTGACTTTGACGCGGCAAAAAACATGGTCATTAGTGGTACAAGATTCCAGCATAAAGACACCCCCAAGGCTACTTGGGTATCCCCTGATCAAAGAACTAAGAACCAAATTGATGGAGGGCACTCATCCAGTGTAATGGACGTACGAGTGATCAGAGGAGCTAACATCGATTCTGATCACTACCTGGTAGCAGCAAATGTTCGCATAAGATTAAGTAGAGCGAAAATCGTTCGAAACCAGACGCAGAGGAAGCTGGACATCGGAAAGCTGCAATTACCAGAGGTAGCCACAGCCTACTCAAAGAAGCTCTTGCAACTTTTGGCACAGAACCCACCCCCTCCCGATGACGATACTGATGCGCAGTGGAAACCCATTTCCGACTCTATAAAAACTGCCGCAACAACCGTACTTGGTTTCGAAAAACCGCTTCGCAATAAACCGTGGTACGATGAAGAGTGTCGCATAGCAAATGACGAAAAGAACGCTGCACGTATGGTAACGCTTCAGTCAATTGCAACGCGAGCTGCAACTGAGCGGTACAGGGAGAAGAGAAAGGAGGTAAACCGTCTCTTTAAGCGTAAGAAACGGCAGTGGAGAAAGCGCGAGAGTGAGAAAATTGAGACATACAGAAGGAAGAACGAAGCCCGAAAATTCTACCAAAAAGTTAAAAACGGAACTAATGGACATGGTTCAGGCCCCCCTTCTGTAAAGACTAGGACGGAAATCTCGTCGCAGATGTGCAGAGCATGTTGGGAATATGGAGAGAGCATTTCTCCGCGCTACTAGTACCTGAAATATCCAATGACGATGGGACAATCGATCACAATATGGACGAAGACGTCGATTGCCCCACTCCTAACCAAGACGAGGTCAGAACAGCTATTGCCCGGCTTAAGAACAACAAAGCCGCAGGAGCCGATGGATTACCGGCGGAGCTATTTAAGGCTGGCGGCGATGAGCTGATAAGGTGCATGCATCAGCTCATTAGCAAAATTTGGTTAGATGAATGCATGCCCGGCGATTGAAGTCTCAGTGTACTATGTCCCATATTTAAAAAAGGTGACCCGAGTATCTGTGCCAACTACCGTGGAATAAGCCTTTTATCCATAGCATATAAGGTTCTATCAAGTATAATGTGCGAAAGACTAAAACCAATTACCGCTGACCTGATTGGACCATACCAGTGTGGCTTTATGCCTGGAAATCGACAACTGACCAGATTTTCACCCTACGCCAAATCCTGGAGAAGACACACGAAAAACAAATCGACACCTATCATCTATTTATCGATTATAAAGCGGCCTTCGATAGTCCGATACGGGAGAAACTCTATGAAGCAATGTCTGAGCTTGGTATTCCTGAAAAACTCATACGCCTTTGCAGGATGACCTTGACGAACACCAAGTCTGCAGTGAAAGTTGGTCAGGATCTTACCGAACCTTTCGAAACTAAGCGAGGCCTCAAGCAAGGCGACACCCTATCGTACGATCTCTTTAACATCTTAATGGAGATCATTATGAGAAAAGCTGCAGTCAACATGAATAAAACCATCAGCAGAAAAAGTCACATGCTGCTCGCGTATGCTGATGATATAGATCGCACAATTAGAGAAGTTACTGCGGTTTTTTCGAGAATTGAGAAGGAGTCAGCAAAAGTGGGTCTGACGGTAAATGAGGACAAGACAAAATTAATGGTTTCAACGAACAGGGCCTCCACGCGATTAGACCAAAGCGTGAACGTTGATAACCGTTATAACTTCGAGGTAGTGGACGAATTTATATACCTCGGATCTGCCGTGAACAAAAACAACAACGTCAGCCTTGAGATCAAGCGGAGAATTGTGCTTGCGATTAGATGTTATTTTGGGCTAAGCAAGCACTTTAGAGATAAAGCCCTCTCTCGAGTAACAAAAGTCCAGCTGTACCAGACTCTCATTCAACCTGTCTTGCTTTATGGCGCAGAATCCTGGGTCCTATCGCAAGCAGACGAAACATCTTTAGGAGTCTTCGAGAGAAAAATACTCCGAAAAATGTATGGCCCTATAGTGCACAACGGCGTGTATCGGCGACGCATGAATCATGAGCTGCATGAGCTTTATCCTGACATTGACATAGTTAAGCGGATCAAGATAACGCGATTGCGCTGGCTAGGCCATGTCAGTAGAATGGATGAAGATGAACCAGCGCGAATGGTTTTCGAAACCGAACTCGAAGGAAGACGAAAAATAGGAAGACCAAGACTCCGCTGGAGGGATCAGGTTGACGAATCCCTGCGTACACTTGGTATTGCCAACTGGAGAAATAAAGCAAAAGATCGAACTGGTTGGCGAAATATGTTATCTTCGTTTTGTAAGGTCCCTGACCCCCCGGGGTTGTCCGAGACCGGATAAATAAGTAAGTAAGCATATGAGCCAGAAACAAAACTGCAATCGATCGTAAGATTCTTTCAAGACGAGCTAAATCCAACAAAAGTTGTTCGTGAAGCAGCACATCGAAGCAAATGATCGCGTTTCTTTTCGGTCATGTAGCCACAGTGCCCTCAGTGGAACGTAGGACGATCAATTCTGAGTGGTATACCACCATCTTTTTGGCAACAGTGTTCGAAGAAATAAGGCAAACAACAAGAGAAGGCGGATGATTTTGCATCAGAACAAGGCGTTCTCTCACACATCAGATGAAACAATGGCTATTTGAGCACTCAACATGTCGAATTTATGGGTCATCCGCCATACAGCCCTGATTTGGCATCCAATGACTTCTTTTTATTGCGTTATCAACGTTTTTCGACGCCCGAAGCAACTGTTAAAGAGTTAAAAAACCATGGTTTGGAGGTGTCTCAATCATGCCCTTGGGGCTTGTAAAAATATAACTCTCCTATATGATGATATAGGAGAGGTGAACGAGGGGCACAGATTGACAGTTGAAGACAATTCAAGACAAGGCAATTCTGACAGACAGTGAATAAAAGAAAATCCTTAAACCTTCCGTCTCTAGTCAGCATCGAAGAATCAATGCTTGTTTCAGGTTTGATGGGAAACTGTCTAATTGGTATATATGCGCTGAAACTAAAAGCTAGAGCTTCTGTTGAAGCTGTAACGATGAGGAAAGATCCTCTCTGCACGTGTCCAGCTCTAGCCTCCAAGATAATGTCTACTATGAGATCCTACCTATTTAAAGATCTGGGAGAATTATATCAAATAGGAGTAGACAATTCCTTGGGCTTCTTAGAGCAAACTAATACGGTATTTACATCGACCAACCTTATCGCATTTCGAAGGTTAACTCCGTTAAGCCACGCTACCCTAGGATATTACTCATACAATTTTAATCTGTAAAACTGAAGTCTAATTTTTGGCCTCATTTTTAACTGACTACCACAACAATGCAACCACAATAAAAACAAAGACAAAAATCAACTGTTTGGCAGGCGGAAGCCTGTTGATTCTCACGCCGCCGCCGATATAATAGTCTCTAATCCCAACCCAAATTTGTCCAAAACTGGCAAAACCAAGAGCCGCCAATTTAATTTGTCCATTGTGCGGCCGTCTTCGATAATATGGTCTCGGCACGGAGTTAGACCAAATTGATCTAAACACAAAGTTTCCACATAAAATGCCAACAATTAGAGAACAAGGTTATCCCTATCCTGACCGCGATAAACTCCATGGTATCACCATGGACTAACAAGCGTAAGCGAGTCGTTAATCGACTGCCACCAATCTCTAACTAACCGAACCTACCAATCTTCTGTACCAATGCTTTATTGATGCGTATTTCATCACCTGTCCGCGAAAATGGCGGCAACCCATTTGGTGGTCGACCAAACTGGGCAAGTTGCGGATATCCACAAGCAAATAACTAAACTGTACATCCAGCTTCAGTCAGTTCAAAATGAAAATCAAAACGGCAAAATAAGCCGCTGGAATTAGTAGACCAATTAGTCTCTCATCCCTATGTTGAAAGTCTTGTCGAAATTCTGTCAGCAATCCTACCCGAAGGAGAAGTGTGTGGAATGTACTCTAGCCAATTTTGTTGAATATTTGAGCGCAATTTGGGTGTTCTTGACTTTGCTTTAGCAGCCCTTTTGGCTAGTGGTGCATTGGTTAGTGTGCGCGGCTCTTGTACATGAGACCGTGAGTTTGATCCCTGTGCTCATCACATTACATTTTTTTCGTCGACGGTTGGCGACTCTATCGAGTACTAAGCCGTGGAAATTACTTCTCAAAATACAGTTCGGAACCGGTGTACAATTGTAGGTCCCAATTAGTGAGTATAAAACTGGAAATGTCTTAACTCACTGGTTGTGAAAAGCTATCTCCAGTCCCTTCATGTAATGGGAAACAATTTTCTTTTCTTGTGCGTAAAGTACGAGTACATAGAAGGTGCGGTAAATAATATTGTAACGTTTGGCGTTAATAGGAACTCTCTCGAGGCTTCATGCGCGTCCTCGCAACTTGTAGACTGGGTTGACCACATACTTGACAATATTCACTCTGTATTGGGTGTAAGCTCGGTGCAGAAGCTGGGCACTCATGGCACACTTAAGGGAGGAGTACTATCCCCCCTTGCTTTGGCTAGTAGTGTTTATCGGCATGATATGGTGTTATCATTCAGGTCGAACGGAAATCGTTTTATACTATCAGTGATTAGTAGCAGTCTGATTTGGTTAAACTATAGACTTAGGCTAGAGGCTGTGGTTTGGTATTAATGCCCCTGAAAACGGAGCTAGTCCATTTCACTCATAGCCAGAAGATTAAGCTGTTTGGATGTCCCAAGTGGACGGTGTAGTAATATCATTATCTTCTGAGGCCTAGTATCTCGATGTTATCCTTAACTTGAAGTTAAATTAGATAGGGAATATTGAGGAGCCGATGAAGAAGGGTATGAACCTACATACATATGCCTGTCAAAATTCTATAGATAAATGCTGGAGATTTAGTCCAAAAACTGTTTACTGATTATATCCGACAAGAGTTCGTACAATCATAACCTATGGATTCTTGATTTGGCGGAATGCCTTGGATAGGATCAATCAATTAAAACTGCTGAGTAAGGTTCAAAGAACTACAGTCATGTGCATTTGTGACGCCACGCATCATTGACTTTAGATATCATACTTGATCTTACTACCTACCCTGGACTTGGGTTTTGAAAGCATGTCAACTAGGACCTGTCCGGAGGAAATATGCTTATATAAGATGGCGTGATTCGATCCCCTTCTTCACTTTCATTTCCTTTGATAACTGACACCTCGCTTAGTGATGGCGGCACTATCAACTAATAAGACAAGAATAACCATCTCTTCGTCAGTGTAAAACTATAGGTCTCAATCAGTGGGTATACATCAAGCTCACTTAGTATGAGAAGCGGTCCCCTGTCCCTTTTTTGTATGTTAGGAAGCTTAGGTTAGGTTAGGCAGTCGATGAACGATGCACTTAGACTTACTAGTTAATTGTTATACCACGGGCTAACGAAAGTAGGCGGTAGCCACACCGGAGTACCATTTAGTTTGCTCCAAAAAGCTAAAGATCTTGTTTAAACCTATCTGAGATAATTCTTCCAGGTCCCTAAGTAGGTAGGATCCCATAGTAGACAACCTCTGCCGGCTGGTGCTGGACACGTACAGAGAAGATGTTTAGTGGATTTTTCCCGTTCCTTATCGTTACAGCTTCTACAGCAGTCATTTTCCCTGGCCTTTAGTCTGGCCGTATATCTACCAATCTATCAGTTTTCCGTCAAAACTTAAACAAACATTGATCAATGGTGTGCCTGTCTCGAGACAGAAGGTCCATGAAACTCCTGCTATTCACTATCGGACAGATTTGTCTTGACCATATACAATCTGTGCCCCACGTCCATCTCTTCTGCATTATCATATACGAGCGCTCTTGTAGGATATGATTAGAAGTCGCTATAGGAATGTCAACACTCTACAATTCCTGTGGAACTTGTAAGGAAGTCCCTTGTCTCCTGCAGTTCCCCTGAATGTGAATCATGAGGTGAGTATCGTAATTCTGTACCATCTTGTTAAGTTATCTACGGCACTCCTGGGTGTGGATTCTGGTTCTGTGAAAACTTCTCTGTGATAATTCTTGTACTTAAAATAACACTGGAGAATTTTTTCATTTCACAGTTTCACAGAAACAGAATCGACCCCCTGAACAGATGTTGAATTCAGGAACTTGCAGGGACTTGATGACCACCTGAAGCTCCGAGAAGACATTGACCCAATGACTGCTTAACTATTATCCCTTAGCCAGTTGGTCACTGTATGTCAGGCAGAAATTTATGTATTTGCCAAAATATGACCGAAATCTTTTACATATCGCGGAAAATAGACGAATTATCGAAGTGCTTGGAATACTTTTAAAACCACATCAAACTAAATTAATGAATAAACTCTTGGGTGTGTCATAGGAAAGTGTGATTCA
Organism: Phaonia tiefii; assembly: GCA_963931995.1. Classification (NCBI taxonomy): domain Eukaryota; kingdom Metazoa; phylum Arthropoda; class Insecta; order Diptera; family Muscidae; genus Phaonia; species Phaonia tiefii. The sequence continues at coordinate 67,887,292 of OZ008368.1, read as the reverse complement.
TTTAGAAGTTTTTTTTTACATTTGGTTTTTTTTACAGATCACGCATGACTGGTGTCATATTGTTATCTTATTTTTATTCAGTATTGTTTGACAAATCATGAAAAGACTCCAACCACAACAACGTCGTCAAATTAATCAGCTGTACTTACATTACGAAAATCAGCGTTCAGTTAAAAAAAATATTTTTCGTCCACATCGAGCAACATAAGGTATGTATCATCGGCCTTCCGATCCCACTATTGTCAATACCATTCGCAACTTTGAGCCTCAGTGTACGATATTAGCTTATACGCGATCGAATAGATCACATCCAACGCGTAGTGAGGAGAATATTGCGACTGTATCGGAAAGTGTGGGATTCGAGGCCGTGCGCAGCATTTTCGTATGGAATAACTTGGTTTAAGGCTTACAAAATCCAACTCGTTCAAGAAGAATTTACGAAATACAAATTTACGACGAATTTCAAGAAGAATTAATTTATTTATTTATTTAATTTCAGTCAATGGGCTCAGCTACAACTCAATGAAAATCCGCTGTTTTCGCGCCGAATTTTGTTCTGTGGCGTGGCACATTTCTGGCTAAATGGATGCGTAAATAAACAAAAATGCCGCATTTGGGCTGTCGAGCAACCCGTAGAGATTATTGCACTACCGATTTAAGGCATTTACACCGACCAAGATTTGCGCATTTCGAAGGTTAACTCTGTTAACCCTCGCTATCCCAGAAGATTACTCATACAATCTTAATCTGTAAAAACTGAATCATGAATCATGGTAGACGCAGGAGGTGTTGTTGTAGTTGATGGGAAATTGATGGCAACAACAACCTACATTTTGTTTTTGCTTCTCACTTACATCTTGAACTGAAGTTTAATTTTGAACTACATTTTAAACTGGTGTACACTTTGATGCAACACTGGCAAGTACTAAAAAATGCAACCATAATACTAGACAGCAAAAACGATATACAAGTAGACAGTCAAAATTTCTCTTCACTCAAATGCCAACAAACAAAACGAGTGAAACCCTAGTACTTCCCTACTCTCTCTCTCTTACTCTCTTCATTGAATATTTCAATACACGAGCAGCTTTTTGATAGCGTTATTGTATATAACTATACAAATTCCAACCATGTTGAAGTAAAATAACATAAACTATGCAAAAAGTATGAAATATGCAAGATATGACGCGAGAGAGAAATGCATTTGAGTGAACTCCTAGCACTTTTTGGTTCTCTTTTACCAGGGCTGCCAAGTTGCGCACATCTTCTGGTCGTCTAATTCTTGACCGTCTTTGATCTCATATGAAAAACGATGTACAAGTAGACAGTCAAAATTTCTCTTCACTCAAATGCCCACAAAAAAAAACGCGTGAAACCCTAGTACTTCTCTACTCTCTCTCTTACTCTCTTCCTTGAATATTTCAAAACACGAGCAGCTTTTTGATAGTGTTATTGTATATAACTATACAAATTCCAACCATGTTGAAGTAAAATTGGAATGCTCATATTACGCAAAGACGATTTAGAATTAGACGACCAGAAGATGTGCGCAACTTGGCAGCCCTGGTAAAAGAGAACCAAAAAGTGCAAGGAGTTCACTCAAATGCATTTCTCTCTCGCGTCATATCTTGCTTATTTTATACTTTTTGCATAGTTTATGTAATTTTACTTCAACATGGTTGGAATTTGTATAGTTATATACAATAACACTATCAAAAAACTGCTCGTGTTTTGAAATATTCAAGGAAGAGAGTAAGAGAGAGAGTAGAGAAATACTAGGGTTTCACTCGTTTTTTTTTTTGTGGGCATTTGAGTGAAGAGAAATTTTGACTGTCTACTTGTACATCGTTTTTGATATGAGATCAAAGACGGTCAAGAATTAGACGACCAGAAGATGTGCGCAATTTGGCAACCCTGGCAAAAGAGAACCAAAAAGTGGTAGTAATTCACTCAAACGCATTTTTCTCTCGCGCCATATCTTAATTATTTCATAATTTATGCATAGTTTATTTAATTTAACTTGAACATGGTTGCAATTTGTATTGTTATATACAATAACACTATCAAAAAGCTGTTCGTGTATTGAAATATTCAATGAAGAGAGTAAGAGAAAGAGCAGAGAATGCCTAGGGTTTCACTCGTTTTGTTTGTTGGTATTCGAGTGGAGAGAAATTTTGACTGTCTACTTGTACATTGTTTTTGGTGAGATCATAAATCAACTATGGTATAGAGAAGAAAATTTACTCATAGAGTGGAATGCCAACAAAGAAAGCGAGTGAAGCGCCTCGTTTCTCTGCTCTCTCTCTCTCTCTCTTAGTCTCTTCGTTCAATATTTCAATAAACGAGCAGTTTTCTGATGATGTTACAGTATCTAAATACATTAGAAATTCCAACCATGTTTAAATAAAATTACATAAAGTATGTAAAAAGTATGAAATAAGCAAGTTATGATGCGAGAGAGAAATGCGTTTGAATGAATCGCGTCGACTTTTTGGTAGTCTTCTACGAGGGTTGCCAACTTGCGTCAGTTTTTTCTTCTCTACTTGTACATTCTGTTTGGTACTAACAAAGAGGATGAATAAAGGTAGAGAAGAATAAAGTGCGCAATTTGGCAACCTTCGTAAAAGAGAACCAAAAAGTCGATGCACTCAAACGCATTTCTCTCTCGCGTCATAACTGGATTATTTCATACGGTGGTGCAATGGTAGTGTGCGTGCCTCTTGTACATAAGATCCTGGGTTCGATCCCTGCTCTGACCACCTTTAATTTCTTTCGGCGGCGGTAACCTCGCTTGGTGACGGCGACACTATCGAGTATTTAGCCATGAAAAAGCTTCTCAAATACCGTTCGGAATCAGTGTAAAAACCGCAGGTCCCAATCAGTGAGTATAAAAAACTAAAAAGCGCACAGCTCACTAGTTGTGAGATCCTCTCCCCAATTCCTTCATGGAATGTAATGGGAAACCAATTTTTTTTAATCACGACTCAAACCGATTCGAATAACAGAAATGTAAACAAACTTTGAACGATTAGGCACGAACGAAAGGAAAACAATGAAATCGGCTGTGCTACTGATATAACCTGAATGAATAAATATTGGATGCCACCTAAAATGTCAATTTAATCTCAAGTTGATTGGTGAAGACGGCAAAGATTAGAGAACAATGTTATCTCTAATCTGCTCTCTATAAACGGTGGTCTAAATTCGAAATTACATCCACAAAAATTCACTTTTTGGTGTGGTTTATGGGCTGGTGGAATCATCGGTCAGTATTTCTTATAACCGTCAATATCGAGCGCTACTGCACAATAATAACGGACACTTTGTTACCTCAAATTTAAGCCCGGTATACACAGCACACGAAAACAAAGACTTTCGTGAGAAATCATTTTAGTGAGCAGATAATTTCGTATTCTGGACCTGTGAACAGGCCGCCTAGTTCATGGTGATATCACACCTCTGGATTTTTTTCTTTGAGGTTATGTAGAGCCAAAAGTCTTCGTTGGTAGTCCAGCTACGATTCAAGACTTGGAAGTCAACATAACTAGCGTAATTCGAGAGATACTGGTAGCAATGCTGGAAAGAGTGATATAGGTTTACGCCGGTTGTTACTGCTTCGGCAGCGGCGTAGGGAACTGGGAAACTGGCGGCGGCGGCTATTCCTAATTATTCTTACAGAGTTAAATTCTTGGGAAATTTGACCTGCTGTGGTTATAAGTGTAATATGTGCTATAACCATAGATTATTTATACATAGATTTGTCAACTCGCTCATCGTTTTTATGACTGAAGGGAAGCGAACTTGTGTTTGAACATCAAGAGAAGAATTTTATCGCTGGGGTTTGACAAACACAGGTGAAATTGTTACTGTGAATGTTCAAAATATGTAAATATATGAACACCGTGAATGCACAAAACTAAAAATGGAGGATTATGTTCGACTTTGCTGACAGAAGTTCGTTTCGTCATTGAAGAAACGCAAAGAGAAACGTCAGATGAGACGAATACCAAATCTATGTTAAATTAATCTATGGCTATAACCTGTTAAAGAATGTGACTAGCTGTTGCTGTAGCATGTGGAATTTCGCCTGGCTGTTGTTATTTAAAATTCAAATTATCGTTTAACTCCATAAGATATTTTTTTTTGAATTTTTGCTTATTATGGTTGCAACGTGTGTTGTACATCAGGAATGTGTCATTACTTGATCGATGATATGAAAGATTAAATAAAAAGTTATTCGCAGCCGCCGCTGCGCCAATTTCTACGCCATCAGCGGCGGCGGCGGCCTGTTTATCTATCTCGAACGAAAAGCTAAGCGAACGAAAATCAGTCACTCACATTCGACTCGAATTTGGTTTCTCGAAATTTTCGTTCGCCTGACTTCATGTTTGTTCCTAAGTGATAGCACATTCGAAATAGAGGAAAAAAAATTAGTACTGAAAAATTTTATGTTTTCATTCGACTTGAAACGAGAAGATTGTGAAACCCAAATCAACTTTCTTTCGTCAAGAACATGAACGAAAGGTTTCGTTCGAGATAGATAAACAGGCTGTAAATAAAAAGTTAGACGCCGCCGAACCACGGCACGACGGCACGTCAAAAAACTCCAAAAATTGTGGCGGCGGCGGCGTGGCTCGGCGGCGTAAATGTCTAGACTTAATTATATTAAATTATATTTAAAAAGTAAATGTCAGATCTTGTTCTTTCGAGTCATAATAAAGATTCCATTATCAATTCTATTTTTTTAATACATTAACTAAAAATTATATTTTAAGTTATATTTCAAATTTAAAAATAGACCCAAATGTATCACCCATTACTTTTGATGGTACCGACTAGAAATTCCCATCTCTTGCTTGTTCTCTAATGAAAAATTGCGTGGTGACGTCAACTAATTTTTGTTTATGTTGTTTTATCTAAGTGAGCCCATGAATGCCTGAGTGGTAGAGTGAGGCATCATGGTGCCAAGTGTTTTCTCCGGGTGTTCTATGAAAATGCAAGCTAATCTGGAGCAATGGGTAAATAATTATCTTATAATGTTGTTTTTATTTTGATTTCATTTATGTTTTGTTTTCTTTTTTGCGTCGAATGGTGTGATCATCATTCATACACACATTCTATCTGATATTAGACAGATCCATAAGAAAAGAGAACACACACAAGACCACTTGCAACCCATTCGTGCGTTCGTCCGCCCATTCATTCATAAGCAGCAAATACAACCAAGCGCGCCAACAATTTAAAATAATTATGACAAACTTAGTACACTCGTACACTACTGTTCGAACTACTAAATATCTCAAACTATTCTAGGGTAAATATTTTGGGTGAATATTTAATTCTTGCATTGTTCGTAATATTTATACAGCTGCTGAATGTGGGGGATTAGAGAACAGATGTACAATATTTCAATTAAAATGTTTACTGCCCCATTGTTGCAATGTCGCCACAGAATAAATTACACAAGAAGAATTTTCCCCACACAAAATAAAAGTTCATCATCACGCGAAAAACAAACAAACTAGTGAAAATCACTCACGTTCATTAAATTAATACGCGGATTTTCTTCCGGGCATAAAAATGTATGCAGGGTGTTTTAGAAGTACATAATTATACAAAATGTTAGTTGACACAATCATGGTAGTGATGAGGAAAATATTATGTAAGCTACTAAAATGGCAATGGATCTAACTCCACATTTGCAAAAGTTTGAGATTTTAATGCTATTAGCACTAAATCATCTTAGTCTTGTCATATTTAATATATGTACATGTAATTTTTTAAATCATATAACACATTGATAAAAAAAAAAAATAGTTTATCATTACATCCCACGAAGAGATTGGGGAGAGCTTCCCAAAACCAGTGAGCTGTGCTCGTTCTAGTTTTACACTCTACACCTACAGTTTTACACCAATTCCAAACAGTATTTTAGAGAAGCTTTTTCATGGCAAAATACTCACTAGTATCGCCGTCACTAAGCAAGGTGACCGCCGTCTAAAGACTGTTAGGTAGTCTGAGCAGGGATCGAAGCCACGTACTCATAAACAAGAGCCGCCCATACTACCCTTGCACCACCGACGGCCACAAATTTTAACACTGATAGATTTCGTCTGCACGAAATATTGACTATCAGTCAGTATCATAGCACCGCGTACCAAAATGAGTCGCTTTAAACTTGTACAACTTTGGGAACTATTGCAAACTTATTTCCAAAGTGAGGGCTTATTGCCCAAACTGTGCGTTTGTTGAAATGACGTTTTGCCCGAAATGAAACACCCACCCTGCGTGCTGTACGCAAGTTTGTGTAAAAAGTTCGTGAGACTGGCTTGCTAATGGACATCAGTCAAGATCTCTGCCATCGAACGATGCGTACCGCCGATAATGTGGCTGCTGTGCCGAAAGTGTGCAACTCAATCCAAGAACATTGACTCGCCATTGATCTCAACAAATCGTCGACAAGTTTGCACGTACCACCATGCTGAGCATTTTGCACAAAGATCTCGGATTATTCGTTAACAAGGTCTAATTGACTCAGCAATTGAAGACAAACGACCATCCACTTCGTTACGGCTTCTTAGTTTTGGCCTTACAGAAGCTCCAATCGGATATCGTATTTGGCATCGACATATCATCTTTTCTGACGTGGCGCATTTTCATCCCGGCGGCTTTGTCAAAAAACAAAATTGGCGCATCTGGGGATCGAAAACCCCACACGTAATTGTGGACAGAGAAATGCATACACAGAGAGTGAAGGTGGTTAGAGTGGTGGCATCATTGGTCCATTTTTTTATCATGCCGGAAACGCCATCTGGAGACATGTTCCTGAGGGAGATGCCCACATTCTCCAGGAGTTGATTGAGAATCACCCGAACGAGTGTTTGAGTCAGGCCACTGACTACATGCTGCCGACTGTAGACTTTGGGCAATGCCCGGAGATCATCATGAGGAGTGACTGGGTGGGAGGTATACCTTCCCCACTCTCTGGTCGTTATAGATTGCTCCAAACTGGAATAGGGCACAGGAGCGGTGATCTTCAGTGAGGACCTTCAACTCGGGCTTTCGTAGAGATTGGTAGTGAACTGCAGTGTCTTCCAAGCGGAATTCGTGGCGATTATGAGAGCTGCAACTAATATAATGGACTCGCGTTTATATCCATGGGGTGAATTCGTCATCTACGTTGATAGTAAGCCAGCGCTCAGTGCGATCAGGTCACATATATGTATATCCAAATTGGTTAGGGATTGCAAGCGAATCTCGAACAATGTAGTGCCCGGCAAGCTAAGACTCTGCTAGGTTCCGGAACATAGTGATGTCACAGGGAATGATGAAACAGACTGTCTTGCTAGACAAGGATGCACTTCTACTCATATGAGATTGATTACCTCTGCAAATCCACCGATCTGTTACTTTTATGGCTTGGTCGGTCGCTGGACGAGATCAACGCTGCCGGGCTGACCAGAGGGGATTGCAGGATTTCCAGAGACATATGGCCGGCAGTGACTTCAGGGAGAACTAAGTCGCTGGACAAGGCTGAATTGCAGCTCCTCATTGGGGTAATCACGGGTCACTGTGATGCTGGAGGCTTTACTCGCAACTGGATTGTGAACGGGGTCGATTACTGCCGTGCTTGTGGTGATGAAGAAGGTGGAGACCATTGAGCACCTTCTATGTCGATGCTCAGCCCTACAGCGTAGGCGACGCCGTTATTTTGGTTGGTTTCAGGTAGAGAGCCTGGTCTCTTTGCGTGATGTTCACGCTGTAAAATAGTAACCCCAGCAACATATTGCAGGAACCATTCACGTGTTTGCAAGCATTGTTGTCGTGAATTGAAGATCTGCTGCTTTTTGTTTCTTTATTGTCACAGAAATTAGTGTTTTCAGCAAACAATAAAAAAAAGACAAGTTTGTGTGGCCTTTGAAGATTTGATGAAATTCTCGCGGGGTCTGCCATGGATCCGGGCAGGTGATACCATCATCTGATGATTCGTCTATTGGTTCTTTCTACCCCACTGGTAATCTGGAATGGTAATGGGTGGTATTGTATGTATTAATCAGGGCTTATCAGGTGATGTATATACATATATATAAGTATATACTGGGAACATAATTGAATAGTTCTTCTGTTTGTCCTACGTCTATCTGTCTATCGGAATTTTTCACTATTAGTGGGGCTCGCCCCCTTCTCTTCCCTAACTTCTCTCTTTTCTTCTCATATGTATGGGCAATCACAATCCGACCTCCAAGTGTAGTGAGGATAAGGCAGTTGTAAACTGTCTCATATTTTCACATGTCCTAAACCTAACCTAACGCCATTTCAGTCATCGGCGAGCGCTACAAACCCATGATTACGAACATTTTATGGGTTGAAATGGAAGATATGAACTTGAATAATCTCATCAAAGTTCGATAATCGAGTTACCAGCCAATTGGCATCGCCAAGGTGGTGCTGCGATTTGACCTCTTTAAACTTTTTCTTGTGAGTTTCCGTTAAATATGGTACATCATTGAGTTCTTCAATGCACTCTTCTCTTGATACTCCACGTCGAAAGTTGGGAAAAATATTCGTTCACGTGTTAGTTCTATTTTTGACTGAGACTATTTTTTCGAGTCACTAAAAAAAAACAGAAATAATGCTCGCACGTCAACACGTTCTGATCACCATTAAGCTAGGTTAGGTGTTGGTGGCGATATTTCTCCCAGGTCCCTAAAGAGGTACGATCCTATAGTATACATCCTCCTGCCGGCTAGTGCTGGATACATGTGGAGAATATGTTCAGGGGATTCTTCATCTTTATCATCTCTGCAGCTTCTACAGAAGTCTTTGCCCTGACCATTAGTCTCGCCTATGTCTACCAATCAGACAGTGTCCCGTCAAAACTGAAACAAGCATTGATAGCTTGGGCCTGGCTAGAGACAGAAGGTTCTTGAATCGCCTGCTATCCACTATCGGCTATCATAGTGTAAGAGCGCTCTTGCAGGCTATGCTGAAAAGTCAACACGCAAGAATTCTTGTGAAATCTGTAAGATAATCCCTCGTATGTCCAGCTCGTCCGCTCTGGAGTTTTCAGGAATGGGCCTGTGGCCCCACACCCCCATGAGGTGAATATCGTTCTCTCGTTAAGAGATCTGCTGCAGTCTGCAAGTTTAATTCAGGATTACTGGTTCCAAGGTCTTCATGACCGCCTGACTGTCCGAGAAGACATTGCGCCCCAATGAATTCTGGACTATTATCCCTCAGCCAGTCGGTCACTTCTCTAATTGCCAACATTTTCTTTAAGCTAAAAACTGTAGCACTTTAAAATGGTGTTGACAGATTGCGCCTGGCTAGAATAAAAATTGCCTATCCCAGACATGAGATCGTGTGTTCGATCCCTGCTCTGACCACTTTAAATTTCTTTCCACGGCGGTCACCTTGATTGGTAACGGCGACACTATCAAGAATTAAGCCATGAAAAAGCTTCTCAAACTACAGTTCTGAAACGGTGTAAAACTAAACTAAATCTAAACTGAAAGCGGAATACTGAGAGGCAGATGAAGAAGAAACTGAATGTTGTCTACGCCAGTCGAAATTCCATTCGAAAGTGGGGTAGACGGTACGGTACATTGGATGTATACGAGTATTGTTCGCCCAATTATTACCTATTCCCTATGGATGTCTGGTCTGGTGGGATGTATTGGGGAATAGTTGTCAGCTGAAATTTCTTAACAAAGTTAAACTGATTGCAACGATGATCATCAGTGGGGCCATGAAGTGTAAACCGCATTCGGCGTTGGATACCATTCTCAATCTCACTACTGTTGATGCTTACACGAGACTTTGTACTGCTAGAAATACTCTTCGTTTGAGAGAATTAGGTTTCTCGAAGCATGCCTCTAAGGGACCTACCAGTATTATCTATGGTATGATCGAGAATGATCAGGACGGATACTTGAGTTAGACAACTGACCACAGGTTGTCGATGGTGGACATTGGAATATGTCTGGAGGTAATGATGCTAGATAGGAGCGATTGGGTAGTTGGTTTACCTTCCTCACTCTCTGGAAAACTGATGGCTCCACAATGAAAGCAGGTGCGGGGCCCGGGATTTACAATGAAGACCTTCAACTCTGTTTATCACTAAGATTGGATGATAACTGCAGTGTATTCCAGGTAGAAATACTAGTTATTATAAAGGCGGTCGAGGAGATACATAAAAAAAGGTTTCCTGTTGCATCCCATGTAGCGATTAGGGAGAGCTTCTCACAACCTGAGCTGTGCGCGTTCTAGTTTTACACTCACTGATTGGGACCTACAGTTGTACACCGGTTCCGAACGGTATTTTAAGAAGCTTTTTGATGGCTTAATACTCGATATTGTTGCCGTCACTAAGCGAGGTATCCGCCGTCCAAAGAAATTTAAGGTGGTCAGAGCAGGGATCGAACACCGAACACCATCGACGGCCACCGAGGAGATACATATCTAATGAAATCAGGCATGTTCTCATCGGGTGATTTTGACATTTGCCGACAGTAATTCGGTCCTAAGTGCGATTAGGTCAAACACCTGTAAATCAAATTGGTTATGGTGTGCAAGTAGTTTAGGAACCAACAAGCTGAGACACTGCTGTGTTGCAGGCCATTGTGATATAGCAGCTGAATTTCTTGCTAGAATGGGTTGTACTTTTAATGATCAGAGTTTGTATGCCTCTTTTAGTCCACCGATTTGCTATCTGTATGGCGTGGACGGTGTAATTACGAGGGATATGTGAACTCGAGTAGGACTCAATCGCTACCGTAACTGGATAAGGCAGACTTATAGCTTTCATTGGGATGATTACGGGCCACTGCGATGTCGAAGGCATCCTAACTCCACCTCCAGGTAACATCCGTCTACCGCAGAGTATACGCTGTCGTAAGAAGACTTATGAGCTGCGATGCGGCATCTCTTTCTGATAAGGACAAACGGGTGCTATCCGATCGCCGGGACTGCATGAGGAGCGACGAGCTTTCGCACCCCGATGCGCAGCTCCTGAATGACGGAAGTGTTTGGTCTTGGAACCGTCAGGTTCCGCCACTCCAGCTTCTCTGTACGGAGATAGACGTAGTCTGCTTCGCGTGGCGTTTATCAATAAGCACCATTGCGAGGCTGCCTCCGCCAATCTTCTACTCTCCCTCACGAACCATGAGATTGTCATTGCCCTACTACAGGAACCCCGGATAGACCGCAATGTGAAAGTTCTGGGCAATGTCAACGTGAACATCATTGGGTTCAGAACATCTGGCAAGGTAAGAGCTTGTATAGTAGCTAGAAAAGATTTAAAACTTGTCCTTTCTTCTAACTTTAGTACGGCTGACTTGGCAACGGTGTTCATGGATGTTGAGACCAACTCCGGAGCTGAGACTTCTTATGGAATCTCACTTTCCAAACTGTGTGGATATAGACTGCCCAGAGGAATCACCTGGTGACTTCCACTCCAGATATCTCGCAACTGGGAGTGATTGAGGACATAGTTGACGAATCAAGGTTGCTTTGGGCTATTCATAGCTTCAAGCCTTTTAAATCTCATGGTCCTGACGGTATCCTGCCAAAAAATGCTGTAGGAATATGACGCTTTTGTCACCCCTCATCTTCTGAGTATCTATAGGGTTTGTCTCAAACTTTCCCTGATACCAGACAAATGGATGGAGGTACAATTCGTTTTTTTCCCAAGTCGGGAAAGACTAACCTTGTCTCTCCTAAGGACTACAGACCAATCATTCTTTCTATTGAAAGTTTTGTAGAGAATGGTTGACTTGTACATCAGGAATCGAATTAGCCCGTGCTACTTGAGTGGTAGACAACATGCCTACCTCAAGGGTAAATCTGTGGAAACTGCTTTGCACGATGTTGTGGGCTATCTTGAGCGCAACTTGAAGCTTGTGGATTTAACTTTGGCTGCCTTCTTGGATATAGAAGGTGCTTTTAACAATGTGTCATCTAGCGCTATCAGGGAATCTCTGGAATCCGCTGCGGTGCCTCCACTTCTTGTCGAATGGATTGCGAACGTGCTTAGAGATCGCATTGTAAATTCGAACCTTGTAGTGAGCTCAGTGCGGAAGCTGACTAACAAAGGGTTGACGGCATTCTTAGAGACTTTGAGTTGGGAGGACGTAGAATTGTTGCCTACGCGGACGACGTTGTTATTGTTGTCGGTGGAAAATCTTTGCCTACGATCAGGACCTCGTGCAGAATGCCCTGGGTGAGTTGTCATTTTGGGCCAGGCACTGTGGCCTGTGTGTTAATCCGGCAAAGACGGCGCTGGTTGTTTTTACGCGTATGCGCAAGATTGGATTTTTTAGGAAACCAAAGTAGGAAGGCGTTGAGCTATCTCTATCTTCTGACGCGAAATATCTCGGTATAGTTCTTGATCAAAAACTGAACTGGAAGCGAAATAGTGAGGAGCAAATGAAGAAGGGATTGAACGTACTCTACGCCTGTAGGAATTCGATTGGCCTTTGTCCGAAAATCGTGCATTAGCTTTTTTTCGGCTATCGTGCGCCCAATTATTGGAGAACAAATAGAGAAGACGCTGTCAAAGAAGAAAATGTGATAGGTGACTGGGTTGCGTGGTGTGAATTTTATACTTTTTATACCGCGTGTCAAGTCAAAAGTACAAAACACATCAACTGGGAGTTAAATCGATTAAAAAAGGGATATTCAAAGGAAAAAATCAAAATGTAATGAAGTGTTAGAGTAAAATTATTTGTGTGTATCCCAAATAACAAGCAAATTGTTCAAATTAATGATGTCTCTCATTCCACTATCATTCTCTATATGTTTTCCAAGTAGCTCGCGGTCTTCGTTTAGTACAAAAAACAGCTGTTGCAAACTCTTACTCGTATTAATGTTACTCGGTGGGAATAGCTACCCGTTGAAAATGCTCAGTAAGGTTCAGCGCACTGCGCTGATGTGTACCAGTGGGTCGAGGAGAAACACTCCACAGGCGTTGCTAGATATAATCCTGAATTTGACTACTCTTGATGTCTATGCGAGACGGTGTGCTGTCAGAAGCGCCCTTCGCATAAGAGAATTGGGTATCTGGGGACATGCCCCTGAGGAAGATGCCAACATTCTCCAGGAATTGATTGAGAATCACCCGGACGAGTGTTTGACTCAGACCGCTGACTACATGCTGCCAACTGTAGATTTCGGGCAATGCCCGGAGATCATGATGCCAGATAAAAGTAACTGGGTGGGAGGTATACCTTCCTCACTCTCTTCTCAGCTGATCTTTACAGATGGCTCCAAAATGGAATCGGGCACAGGAACGAGGATCTTCAGTGAGGGCCCTCAACTCGGCCTTTCGATGAGATTAGGTGCAAAGTGCAGCATTTTCCTAGCGAAAATCGTGGCGATTATGAGCTGAGATAATGAACTTGTGCTTGCATCCATCGGATGAAGTCGTCATCTGCGTTGATAGTAAACCATCCCTCAGTGCGATCAGGGGCCTAATCACCGCATTCGATATCGAGTATAATTGCATCGAAATGGTGATAGTTCGGATCACGGCAGTCGAAACAAAACAAAGGCTAATAATTTTGCAGACACCAAAGAAAAAAAGAGTACATCGGCAAAATGTAAATAGTTTGTTTTTTATATTTTTATTTATTTATTTTTATATTTAATATTTATATTTAATATTTATTTATTTTCAGGGAGAATTTAAACAAAATGAAGGAAAAAAAGTGTTTCAAGACCAAATATAAATAAAATAAATGGCAAACAGAAGGAGGTGCTTTCAGAGTTTATGTAACTCTGCGCTAGTCCGAGTAGAAAACCGTTTCCTATATTGTGTTGTAAGCTAACGCTGGCCAAAAGATTTAATGTTGCGGCGAGTTGCAGTATTGGTGTAACCGATGTCGACATATGGCCAGGAACATTAATTGCCGAGAGGACATAACTGAATGCTTCTTTTGAGAGCCTAAATCGTCTTTTGAATCTACTTTGAATAAAACACATTAGAAATAATTTGCTTTCTGAAGACATTAACTTACTCAACTTCAGGCAGCGACAGAGAATTACTTTTATCGCGATTATTTCTTCTAATTAAAGTTATGTTGCACTCATTCGGACAATGTCGAGTAAAAAAATAACGTGGGATCCACTATATTCCATATAAAACTTTGTCTTTTACCAAATTCCAATTTTTGTTTAAACATTCAGAGGCTAAATTTACTTTGTTATGTTTTTCTTTTGACATTTTCTGCTTAACATATGTTTGCAGCACTGCAAAAAGTCGGAGTAGCCAATTTAAAATTACGATCGAATGCCGTGATCTAAACATTAGGTAGTGTCGAAATTTTATTTCATTCGATTTTGAAGACGATATCGAATGCCGTAATTAGGCCCCAGGTCACACGTACATATGTAAATCCAAATTAGTTAGGGATTGCAAGCGGATCTTGAGCAGTGTAGAGCCCGGCAAGCTTAGACTGCTACGTTCCGAACCATAGTGATGTTACAGGGAATGTTGAAGAAGACTGTCTTGCTAGAGCAGGATGAACTTCTGGAGATTTGAGATTGCTTGCCTCTGCAAATTTACCGATCTGTTACTTGTATGGCTTGATCGATAGCTGGTCGCTGAACGAGATCAACGCTGCCTCTGGCCAGAGTCGATTGCAGGATCGAGGGTCACTGTAATGTTGGAGGCTTCACTCGCAACTGAATTGTGAACGTGGTTGATTACTGCCGTGCTTGTGGTGATGAAGAAGGTGGAGACCATTGAGCACCTTCTATGTCAATGACCAGCCTTGCAGCGTAGGAGTCGCCGTTACTTTCAGGCAGAGGGCCTGTCCTCTGCGCGATGTGGCCATTGAGGATATAATGGAATTCTCGCGGGGTCACATTGTATGGTGGGGAAAACTGTTTTTCGTCTACCACCCCTAAAAGGTACATTTTCAGGGGTGAACAAACAACTTTTTTCCTGTTAGTCGCTCTAATATGAGAACATGGAAAAATGTTGAGCCCAATCTGATAATCAAATTCGTGATCCTTTGAAATCAAAGGCTGATTTCCAATAAATTTTGGAATTTGATTTAGTTTAGTTTAGGTTGTGATAATCAGTGTAATTTGAAAACAAAATTTTCAGTGAGAATAATTCATAAACTAAATTTTGGTAAAATTAAAACATTTTCACTATGTTACCCAGTATATAAATTTGTTACCCAGTTGAACAATGAAACATGGTCTATGGACAAGACTTAACACAGGGTAGCGAGCCCAAACAAAAATCTCATTTTGAATAAAGAACACAATGTTTTTTTATTTTTGTATATTTTAGAAATTGTATTAATTCTTAAGTAAAAATGTGGAAATATATTTAAAAAACCTTAACAAACGTAATTCTAGAAGGTTTTAGTTTTTAGTGGGAATGGGATGCAGGTGCAAGTCGGTTACATTATTACAAAAATATATATTAAAAAGGAAGGCTGGCTGTGGCGGAAAAAGGGGTAAAATAGAAAGGAATGAATAGATTATAATTTTAACTGAAGCATATAAATTATTTTTAAAAACAATAAAAACAGAGTGTATAAATGTATTACAATGATGAATATAAAAAATATTTTAATAAAATAGTTTGTTGCGGAGGACGAATAATAAAACATTTCTTTCCAATTATAATGATGTATAGGGCCAACAATATGCGATAAAGCTCTGCTTCATTTCGTCCCAAAATTAAATAATTCCGTTATGGTTTTATTATTAAATTCTCACACAACAAACTGTTGCTTTATGGCGGCGATGAAAATTAAAATGTGTAATATGTATGTTAATATTCTTAGAACGTAAAACCTCCCTCGGGTGCCTTTGATTGGGACGCGTTGAACTCTAGCGCACCATTAACTTCTTGTGGTGCCAATTCTGACTCAGCACCGTCGCCGGTGCTAAAGTAAGCATCGATAATGGCAAAGGACTTCTTGTACACATCCTCGTTTTCGTGTTGTTGTAAATTTTCCAATTTATCCAAGCCACCCATTTCCTCGACCATTAGGCAGAGATTTTCGGTGCCACCTAATTTCTCTGCCAGTGAGAAGAGATTCGTTAAACCTGTCAAGACAACCTTAATGGTACGAGGATCCTTGGCGTCGAGTAAATCACAGAATGGTTTTAATATGTGATATTTCTCAATTAAATCGATTATCTGTTCGGGTGTACCACTTGTTGTTGTATTTGTAACAGCCCAGGAGGCTTCTTTTTGTGATTTGAAATCACCCTTCTCCAGGACTTTGCGAATTTGAGCGAAAATGTCTGTAAACAAGAGAATAGAATATGTAAGTTAAGGATAAAGAACAATGTGTAAGCAAGGTGGTGTGTAGGAACATCGAATAAGACGACATCTACTTTGCACAAAACGGAAATGAGTGTTTTAAAAGATGGCAAAACTGAAATTGAATTCCGACTACAATTGTTATAATAGAAATGGCACTTTTGTGTCATTGAAAAGGCGTGAGAATGAAAGGATAGACATTTAAAATTACAAAGGTAGGCGGCAAGCCAATTGAAACTTATGTGTAATGAAATGGAACAGCAGCATGAGGCTTAATAGATTTTACTAACAATTTAATGGATTGAAGGCAAACGTAATTAAAATAAAAACTAAAACACTTAGCAGGACGATAAGCGAACAAAAGAAAAAAAAACATACTACATAAGAAAGGTTTACAACAAAAAGGAAAGGATAACAATTTTAGGAAATTCCGGTCACGTTAATATAATTGAACCATGACATTTCAATAGCGCAGAACAGTGAGAATATCAAGTATATCGTGCAATTGAGTTGCGAGGTAAGAGAGAATTTCATTTGCGGTTAGATAAACGCTAATGATAATAAAAGCTGGCATGCAGCAATATATCAATTACAATAACTTCCTATTTAAAACATATAAACATTGAAGAAACTTTTGAACAAAAATCTTTGTCCTATACGGCAGTTATCTGTATATAAAGATTTGTTGTCAATAAGGTGTGATTTTCTCTAATGTTTATGGAGAAACCGTAGTCTAGGGTCAATTTTTATATCAATGGCACAAAGCTTCCTATTAAATACAAAACTTTTAGCGACTAGACTGAGAAAAACTTTTTTAAGTCATCGTCGACATAAAACGACGTAGTCTTGTGACGACAGTTGAAAATCGGCATTTGTGTAGACGTTATCGATTAGCAACGACGACTGTCGACACATATTTGGTATTTTGTAACTAGAATTAACGTCGACATTGAATTGAAACGACTCTATTTCTGTCGACAATTCAATCCGCAATTCAATTAAAGAAATGTCCAGATTTATTTTTGAATTATGGATTAACAAATCAAAATTTTTAGTTCGCAACTTTTAATGGCTGACGCAAACCCCCAAGGAGAGTATGCATGCAGGAGTGTTCAAGAACAGGATCCGCTTTATACGTATGTAAGTGCAGTTGTCTGTCTGACAGTAAATTCAATGAACAAAGGGTTCATTTTAATGCTAATGTATTGGACTTATTTTTAATAATTTTAACTTATACGAACAGTTCATGAAAAATAATATTGGGTATTAAAACGGTCACTGCCCTGAATCAAAATTAGCTGCTGGAATTGAGTTCTTCAGGTATCATTTAGAACTACAGACTTGGGTGTTTTCAGTGTCAATCAAGTGTCCACCAGTAGATGCATTGCTTAGGCAGAGGTTGTTTTCTTGTTGTGACATTTACGCCTGCTCTGCGCGCTTTCAGTCATGTCTTTCAGTTGGTGTCTTCATTTTAGTCTGATATCTTGCAAACAAGTGGCCGCTAGCGAAACGTACAGTTCAAACCCCATAAGATAGACGAATGGGCGGTCCATGGTAAATTTTATGAGATTTCTTGCTCTCCAATACGTCCTTGTCTCCAATACATGCAACTCTGGGGCCAGTAAAGACTGCCGGTGCCTCCATGGAGAGCTCGTCTCAATTCACCGCTTCCATTCGCCTAACCTGGTGATATAGGGCGTCTACATCCAATAACTTCCAAATCGAAGTCCATATGGTTTCGATAATTAAACACTTTTTAGGAACTGGGTAATTACAAAAAAAATCGACACAATAATCAGTATTTTCGAACCCGACCACTGTTGATTGGTATAAAGAAAAATACTATCACTTCCAGGTATTTCTACTTTAGTATTTTTTGTATCAATGTGTTTTAAACTCGAGCAGTCTTTACCAATCCTTATGTATCTCTTGATCCCATGGAGATCCCATTAGGAAATTTGGATATGATGTAGAGAAAAGGATGGACTTTCTCTTTGGTGGAGGAAATCAAAAATTAAAGATAATTTGAAGATAATTAAATATACTTCGGAGTTTTCAATATCATTGAACCACAACGACATGACTTTTGTATGGACTAATATTATTCGGCCCTGTTCTGTAAACAGAATCCAGACAAACATAAAACGTTTCAGAATTTTTGGGTTTCTGTAAATCAATTCAGAAGAAAAATATCAGCTTTGAATTAGAATGCAAATACCTTGTGATTTAAAAAACAAAATATTCAGAACAAAAATATTTCATGTTTTAAGAACATCAAAGTTGTAGACTTTTTATTCTGAAAGAAAATTCTGATTCAAAATGATTCTGAATACAGAACTGGGCCGATTAAAGCGGTTTTGCAAGCTTTAAAATGATATCCAACATTTTGAAACCCATTAACGCATTCCAAAGTTATGCAATTTTTAAGTAACGCCATTTTTTCAGAAAGTGCTATACAATACCTACTACAACGAACCATAAAACTAAAACTACTTTGAAATTTGACTCAATTCTGGTATCATCGAATTCGTATGGACGAGGTGAAACTTCTGTCCAAATTTCATACAATCCAATAGGGGTCGGGTCCTGGCCTGTGTGAAAATATTTTGGAATTACCCTACTTGAAAAACTTTTACCAAATTAAATAAAATGATAGAAGTACAAATGTAAAATGTTCTTCTTCTTGCTTTCATTCACTATTATTGACAACTTTGTTTATGTTTTTAATAGGTTATCGATAAACACAGTCGACGTCGTCTCAAGGCAGTTACAAAATACCAAACTAGCGTTGAATATGGCAGTGGGAGCAGAGAGAGAGTGAAAAAACCGAAATGTGCAGGATGAATGGTGAATCCCGAAAGTTTTTCCTGAGGGTAAGAAGATCAAATAACGGGCCTAATAATGGGCTGCCCTTCGCAAGGACGAAAATGGGAATCTGGTGACTGAAAAGCAGTGTGTGCTCAAAATGTGGAGAGACCACTTTTCAGCACTACTCCACTCAGATTCTTCCACTGAAGATCAGGAGGTAATGATAGTGGAAGATAGTGTATATTGTGCATGCTGACGACATAGACATCATTGGGCGAAATTTGTGAGAGGTTACTGCAGTATTTTCAAGAATCGAAATGGAATCAGTGAAGGTGCTGATATGATGCTGTTAATGAGGGCAAAACAAAACTGATGGTGTCAACGACTATAGAAACCTCTCGACTTGGTCCGCACTTGAGCGTTGACAACCGATTTAATTTTGAAGTGGTAGATGAATTTGTCTACCTTGGATCCGCCTTGAACAAGGACAACAACGTCAGCCTGGAGATAGATAGAATTGTGCTTGCAAATACATGCTATTTTGGGCTCAGCAATCAGTTTAGGAACAAAGCCCTCTCTCGACGGACAAAAGTCCAGCTATATCAGACTCTCATTTTACCTGTATTGCCATATGGCTCCGAAACTTGGGTTATATCGCAAGCGGATGAAAAACCCCTGGGAAAATGTCGAGTACCAACGTCGCTGGAACCCAGAGCTATATAATTTGTATTCTGACGTGATGTTGATATAAAAATGACAACGACGTCTACGACGACAGCCGTAATAAGGGCGTTTATATTTATACAGACTTATAACTTTAAACCTCTCTGCAAGTTAAAATAAATCTCTAAAAGACTCGTCGAGACAAAATAAAGTCTCAAAATGGTGGCTCGAAAAAGCGAGACAATCTTTAATTTTTAAAAGCAACTTTGCGGAAACAAACTTTTGCATAGAATCTATGGTATCCCAATGGAAAATGAAAGTAGAGAAGAAAAATTGTTTCTGCACTTAAAAAGGGCATTCGAAACCATTAACAGAGACATATTATTACTAAAACTCGGAAAGTACGGTGTGGAAGGAATAGAATTAGAATGCAAGTGCCTTGTGATTTTAAAAACAAACAATTCAAAACAAAAATATTTCATGTTTTATAAACATCAACATAATTTGTTTCTAATTTTTCGACCTTTATTTTATTAATTATTCTTGACTAATTCTTCAAGCTTAAGGTCACTTCTGATTTTATAAAACTTTTTGTTTTTCTCATTTCTCTCTCGATATTTCGATTTCCTTTGGAAACCTTCTTCAGGAAAGTTTTTAATATTAATAATAACAGTCATCAATAGTGACTTTGTATTGATGTTTGTCTGTTATTATTAATATTAAAAACTTTACTGAAGAAGATTTCCAAAGGAAATCGAAATATGGAGAGAGAAAAGAGAAAAACAAAAAACATCAACATTTTAGACTTTTTATTCTGAAAGAAATTTCTGATTCTGATGATGCAGAACAGGACAGAATGATTTGTTTTCAAAATCGTAAGGCATTTGCATTCTAATTCAAAACTGATATTTTCCTTCTGAATTGTTTTGAAGAAATCCAATTATTCTGAAACGCGAAATTTTCTATTTTAGCGTGTTCTTTATTGCATCAAAAAAGCATCTGCATCACCTGATTGGCAGCAGTGTTGCCAAATGCTGCGCATCAGATGCAGAGAAATTATGCATTTACGAACAGGCCCAATGCTGCACTATTCAAAAAGTTATCTTTAAGACAAATGTTGTATCTAATAAGCCGCGAGAAGTATTCAAAAAAAATATTGATATTCAATACAGCAGTTTTAAACATTTTTAAATTTTGCTTTATATAATTTGTTATTCATGTACCTCCTTCCTATTCCTAATTTTCTAATTTCTTATTCAATTGAAGAAGTTTGTAAATATGTGGCTTTTAATGTTTGGTTATTGAAATTAATAAATGAAATGAAATGAAAGAAAAGAAAATATCTGACATTTACTCAGACAAGAGCGGATAATAGAAGTGCATAATATTAAAACTTAGCTTTAACTCATTTCAACAGAACATTTAAAGGCTTTAGAACATCATTACACAGATAAAACTGAATTTCTAAAAAGTAAAGTCTACCAAAGAAAATTTGCTACATTACACTACGACGGCTACCATTGTGCATTTACCATTTTAATATTCATAAAAAGAAAACTACTCTATTCTCACTTCCGCAACTTACCCGCATCGATAACAGCTTGAATTTGCTTTTGATTTCCAGCTGTTATATTACTGATAGTCCAGGCGGCTTCCTTCACAATATTGTTCTTTGAATGTTGCAATAAAACACCCAACTTAGGTAAACCGCCTGCAGCAATTACGGCATCAGTCTACAAAAAAAGAACACATAGATGAAATAGAAGCGTAAACGAAGATAAAAAGGAGAAAATAAAATAATCATAACAATAATATGGTTTCAAAGGAAACCGTTGAAACCCATTTTCATAAAATGTTCATTTCTATTTCCTACTCAGTCGAGGAGTTGTCAGTAGTAATCTGTAATGAAATTAAGAAAAACTAAATGCAAAGAGAAGATGTGTTCTAACGAAATTGTTATCAATGGCAGATGGTGGGCTGGGTCGCTGGATGGCTGACTTGGCTAGGCAGACGGAAAACCGTCAACTACTAATTTAAACAAATTAAAGTGGCTTGAAAATGGTGACGTTGATTATGGTGTTGATGGAGCATAAGAAGATTTTGCTAACAACTAAAATGACTTTCCCCCATCAGTACTTGCACCAAACGAAAAACAGAAGCTCGCATTTCATTAGCATTAGAATATTTATGCAAAAACCTGCGCTAAGGTGACAATGAAGAGGCGGAGTAGAAAAAAAATGCAAATTTATTTGCATGGAAAGTATTCAAGGATGGTAAAAAGCAAAAGGATCAAGATTTTTCCTTCTGTAGGGTAAGACAAATTACGAACGTTTCAAATATGAAAGTTTCCCTACAGGAAAATATGGAATTTTCGCCAGCAAAGAGGTTGCCCAGTAGGGAAAATAATAATAGTTTCGGTTCTTGTATTTCGGTACCATAAAAAAATATTTATCAATGCAAAAAAAAAGTTGATTGGGAATTTTAAAAAGATATGAATGACGGATGACACAGAAATTATTTTAAGAGTTTTCCCCAGTTTTCGAGAAGCTAATAAAGCTTCGGTGATTTAAATAAAAGCATACAGTGGATAATGAAAGTAGTGACTTAGGACGAGTTTCACAGTAGCATTAACCTCTTTTTGACGCCTACATGCAAGTGTGTTTGGCCTAGGGTTGTTGACACCTATAATAAAGGGTTATCCATTTCGTGGTTTCAAAAGTATAGGGCTGGAATTCGACATCTGTCAAACTAAGTTGTTAAACAATTTTTTTTTTCTTTTCAGTTGAAAGTCTGACATTGATGAAAATGGATCGCTTAACTATCACACAACGCATAAAAATTATTAAAACCTACTACAAACATGGTGATTCTGGCACAGCCACATATCGTGCTTTAAGAGGAGATTACGGTTTACATAATCCTCCAACTACGCAAGCAATTGGCAAAATTGTGAAGAAATTTGAAGGGACTGGAGCGGTTACAGGTATTGTAAGGCCTGTGCATCATCGTTTCGCTTGTTCCGCTGAAAATATCGCTGCTGTAAGTGAAAGTGTTGCCGAAGACCCGAATGTGTCGATTCCTCTTCGTTCTCAGGAATTAGGACTGTCTTACGGCACATTATGGCGTACATCCTACATCCATATAAAATCCAGCTCACACAACAACTGAAGCCAGCTGACCATTCACAACGTCGTGGATACGTGGAATGGGTGGACGGCGATTTTTCGAACAAAATTTTCTTCAGCGATGAAGCACATTTCTCACTCGGTGGGTATGTTAATAAACAAAATTGTCGTATTTGGGGTTCTGAGATCCTCAAGTAATTGAAGAGAGGCCATTACATCCAGTAAAAGTCAATGTTTGGTGCGCTCTTTGGTCCGAAGGTGTGATTGGACCTTACTTCTTCGAAAACGACGATGGAACGACTGTCACCGTTAATTCGGAGCGTTATGGTCATATGATAACCGACTTTTTTTACCTGCTATTGAAGAATACGACTTGGAGAATATGTGGTTTCAACAAGACGGTGCCACATGCCACACAACTCAAGCGAATATGGCTTTATTGCAAGAGACATTTCCTGGCCGCGTAATTAATTTCTCGACGTGGCGATATCAACTGGCCACCAAGATCATGCGATTTGACACCATTAGACTTTTTTTGTGGGGCTACGCGAAAGACCGTGTTTATGCAGATAAACCTTTAACTCTTGAGCACTTAAGAACCAATATTAGCCCAGTGGAACCGGGAATCAGTAGGCAGGATGACAAAGATCCTATGGGGAGACCCAGATGGATTGAGGACAAAAGGTTTGCTGAAACTGGGAAAATCCGAAATGAGCAAAATGATGGGAGTCTTAATGGGGCATTCGGGATTACGAGCCCACCTGTACCGTAATGGACTAGTGGCGAACAGTGAGTGCAGGGCATGCATGGAGGACGATGAGATGTTGGAGCACTTCTTATGCCACTGCCCGGCCTTCACACAAGCTAGATCCAGATATCTTTCGGATAGTACGATACCGGACATGTCCAAACTTGTGGGTATGGACTGGAACAAACTAAGGAATTTCGTGAATAGCACCGAATTCCTATAAGGGATATAGTGAAGTAGTAGGATAAACTTAGAGCGCACAACAGGTCGAACTTAGCGGCTTAAGTGTATGTCTTACTGACATGGGAAGGTTTAGAGTGCTCCTTCTGAACACTCAACACTCAACACCAACATTCGTCAAGTTATGGCTGAGATACCGCCCAATATGTGTCAAAAAGTGGTCGAAAATTACCTCAAAAGAATCAATGCTTGCAACACTTCGCGTGGTGGTCATTTAAATGATGTAGTGTTTCACACATAACGTCAACGTTCAAACTTTATAATAAAAAAGAAATATGAAACAAAATATTTTATGTCTTTTATTTACGTTTACTTTTGAAACCGCAAAATGGATAACCCTCCTTGGCTAAAATACAATAAAATGTATCAATAGGAGAGGATTGTAGGTGCTACAATAGTATGGTACTCGTAGTCGTCAATTTTCTAACTGATACGATTTAACCTTTTTGAACTAACAAAGTGAGTCAAAAAATGGACTTAGTTCAAAGAATTCCAAGGGGTAGAGATACGTGGGGAAACGTCAGGTTCGTTCTGAGTCGATACCTACCTATTAAATGAACCGAAAAAATGTTGTCAAGTATGTTTGCCTCTTTGGCTAAAATACAGGTTTTTTCACATGATAGAGCATTTAAAATGAAAAAACACTTGTCGCTTCGCCCAAATTGAAATTAATTGGCCTGTAGGCTTTTTGTATTACAATCAAATAAATAAATGAAATAGGGGCTTACAAAGCTTGAGTTTATAATCGGGCATATCTCTGAAACTAGTTGTCCGACCTAGTTGAAATTGATGTGATTAGAAATGTATTTTTAGTTTCTACGAATGCTGGTAAAAAATATTGTGGTTTTTATTGACGTATTGTGGCCGTCGGTAGTGCAATGGTTAGTGTGCGCGACACTATCGAGTATATAGCCATGAAAAAGCTTCTCAAAATACCGTTCGGAACCGATGTAAAACTGTAGGTCCCAATCAGTGAGTGAAAACTGGAAAGCGCACAGCTAAGTGATTGTGAGAAGCTCTCCCCTATCCCTTCGTGGGATGTGATGGGAAACCATTTATTTATTTTTTATTGTGGAATAACGTTTTCATACACTTTTTTCATTTCAATGCGAATTTTTCAAAAATGGACCGTAGTGTCGGTACATTATCTCTACTCACCGTTAATATACATAGAAGATTTCAGGCTTCTTTTAAGGTCGGCTCGCTAACCCTTCAAAAACCGGAGATACTAAAGTTAAAAAAAATAACCAACAAGTTATAAAAAGTTTTTGTTATAAAGCCTTTTGCCGATCATAGAGATTTTGTGCTCTGGGGTAGGTCTAACACCGGCTTCAGCATAGTATTTTTGTTATAAAGTTTCTTGCGTGGCCGGCCTTCAGACGGACATATGAATTTTCTCCTCTGGCTGTCCAACAACGGCTTCGCGGATTCGGCATAGCATTTTTGTGTAATAAACCATTTTAAGAAACCGAAGTCGAAGGAAAACAAAAAATAGGAAGACCAAGACTCCGCTGGAGTGATTAGATTGACGAATCCCTGCGTACACTTGGTACTGCCAACTGGAGATACTGCAAAAGATCGAACTGGTTGGCGAAATATGTTATCTTCGTTTTCTAAGTCCCTTACCCCCCCGTGGGTTGTTCGAGACCGGATAAGTAAGTACAACATTTTGCGTGGCCTTAGAGCTTAGGAATTTTTAAACAGGATTTCTTTGGTTTCTTTTTAACTTAATGAAAGTTTGATAACAAAACGTTGGCTTTAAATATTCCCGTCTTTGAAGGGTTAATGAGCCGTCCTACACCTTGAAAGAATATTTTCTATTACCGGTGTGTAGAGAAAATTTAGCGACACTACGGCACATTTTTGAAAAATGTACATTTTAAAGAAAAAAGTGAGGTTATAAAAGTTTTTTTTTAATATTCCACAATGGTTTAATAATAACTAAAATATTTTTACCAGCATTTGTAGAGCTTATAACACCTTTTTAATGGCAACAATTTGACTTAGTTCGGATAAGTAGTTTCAGAGATATGGGCGGTTATACGATCAACCTATGCGAGGCCATATCTCAAGTCTAAGCTCAAAAAATTTATATAGATGGTCAAATTTTGATTCCATTCTAAGAATTACTCCTAAACTAGATTTATGTTAAGAAAATAATTTAAAAAAATAATAAAAAAAAATAAAAACAAAATAAAAAAATAATATAAAACAAAAATAAGAAGAAAAAAATAATAATATTAAGGTGGAAAGATTTAATTTATGTGGACAATGGCCAACAGTGAAACGGATACTTAAAATTTTCCTGGTATTTAAATGGCTCCAGTTGCAATGTAAGTATTTTGAGGCAACCGCTTAGCTAGCGGAAGAAAATTCTAGCCCTCGGTGGTGTAATGGTTAGTGTGTGCGCCTCTTGTACATGAGATCCTGGGTTCGATACCTGCTCTGACCACGTTAAATTTCTTTCGGCGGCGGTCACCTTGCATAGTGAAGGCGACACTATCGAGTATTTAGCCATGAAAAAGCTTCCCAAAATACCGTTCGGAATCGGTGTAAAAACTCCCAATCAGCGATCATAAAACTAGAAAACGCACAGCTCACTGGTAGTGAGAAGCTCTCCCCAATTCCTTCACGGGATGTAATGGGAAACCATTTTTTCTTTAAGGTCGAAAAATTTAATTTACGTGGGCAATGGTCAACAGTGAAAGACCCATTTCACACTCGGCAAGTTACTTGCGCAAGTCTCTTGCCAAAGTTTTGGTTTGTTGATGACAGAGGTAAGGTCGGGATAGGGGAATAAATTTTGAGTACAGACTTGCTTGTACTCGAAAAGTTGAAAAACTGACTTGGCAAGTAACTTGTCGAGTGTGAAAGGGGTCAAACGAATACTTAAGACTCTCTTGGTATTGAAAAGGGTTCCAGTTGCAATGTAAGCATTTTGAGACATCCCCTTAGCTATCGGAACAATATTCTAGCCAGCACGATGGTGGCCATCGGTGGTGCAATGGTTAGTGGCGCGGCTTTTGTACGTGAGAGGTGGGTTCGATCCCTGCTCAGACCACCTTAAATTTCTTTCGGCGCTGGTCACCTTGCATGGTGAAGGCGACACTATCGAGTACTTAGCTATGGTACAGATTCTTAAAATACCGTTCGGAACCGGTGTAAAATTGTAGGTCCTAATCAAAGAGTGTAAAACTAGAAAGCGCACAGATCACTAGTTGTGAGAAGCTCTCACCAATCCCTTCATAGGATGTAATGGAAAACTTTTGTTGTTGTTGCATAATCTAATCTTACACCGGTCCCAAATTGTAGGCCGTAATCAATGAGTCTAAACCTAGAAAGTGAACAGCTCCCTGATTGTGAGGAGCTCACTTCTCTTCTGTCCCTCCATGGGATGTAATGGACAAAATATTTAGTTATTTTAATCTAATTTTTACATTGCATCTATTTTAAATCTGTATCATAAATGATCAAAGGAACAAACAAATCGTAGCATAATCTCTTGCAGTTTTCATTATTCTTTTCCTCTGTTCATTATTCCTCACCCTTGCTATTATCCTCCTTATTTGTAATTACACATTCATCCCCCGGTTGTATTTGTACTTTTCTGCCTATTGATTCAAAATACCTTTTTGCTTCTCAACCGTTGTTTTTTTTTTCGTTTACAAAAACAAATACCTTTACATTTATTATTTCCATTTTGACTGCTGCTGCTGTTGCTCCTCAAGTTAAGCATGTAAAAGGAGGCGTAGAATGAAATTGCCTGTTAAGAGTTTCCTTTATCACACTCACTGACTGACTAACTAACTGGCTGACTGACTACCACGGCGAATACAAACAAACAAACAAGTACAATCATCGATGTACACCAACCCAACAACCCGCCAAGCTGCTATTAATTTGCAATGCAAATTTTTCACTCCGGTTCGGCAATTTTTTTTACCCTGCACCTTTACAAGGCACAGTAGCTAGCACTGGAGAATGGAACATCGTAGTCATTTGCAACAACAGATGCCGCCGCGTAGTTTTGCCTGACATTAAAGTAAGTGTTAATGCACTAAGTGCTAAGACGCTACTTTTGTTGTTGGCCTGGGTCTTTCTTTCCAGTAGTTTTATATGTGGTAGGTGTAAAAAGAAGGGTTGGAAAAGGTTTGGTGACATCGAAACTCTGACTTAGGGTAGGTGGAAGTGGCTGCCACTATTGAGACACTTAGCAATTTCAAATTTAAATGTGGCAGCAATGTGGCACGTCTCTTCCAACAAATATGCCATAAACTTTTTATCACACTGTTCACTTCATCTCCTCATGGAAAGTGAGCGCAAAACAACAGATAGATGCGAGCTAAATGATATGCACTGCAAAAATCGCATCGGCAAATAGTTGCTGAGGAACATCATATATCTCGTGTGACTTCTGATGTATTTACATTGTAATATATTCTGAAAATTATACTAATAATTGTAATTAACTGATGGAAATCCATTTTATACAGAATTTTAACAAGCTTATGCTACAAAACACTGATAGAAGAAAAGCAAGAATGCCAAAAGAACAGATCAAGACAAAAGGAATTGTATATCCTGTTCTTTTTTGCAATTCACTAAATATATTTGCAATGCAAATTCAAAAAGCACGTAGTTGAAATTATTATCAACTCACTAAAGTGACTGCTGCCTGACTGCTAACGACGTCAACGAGCATGATGATGTTGGTAATAGGAATGAGCTTTATTAAGACTGCGCCTGCTTATGAAGAGAGTTAAGTAGTGCGATGATGATTTTCATGCTGATGTTTACAGCAGAAAGTGATATGCTTACGTTTACAGTTCTCCCTTATGCTGCTGCTAGTAAGCGCAAGCAACTAAATAACATAATACGCTTAAGATTTAAAAGCATAAACTTTTGAAGTTTTTTTCCCACTCGCTATGTTCCAAAGTTCTAGCTACGTCTTATTTTCCAATAATTAGAACATTTTTTCGTAAGAATATCAGCTCCGTTGGTGGTTCGCGTTGACATAACATGCAACAGTATGAGATTTTATTAAGTTTTCTTTGCTCCTTTCAACGTGCACGCATTGAATACCAGCCAGCCATGCATTTCCCTTATCATCATCGTACACAAAGTATTTTAGGTTTGTATAGGATAAAGAAAACACAAATTGAAAGCATATACGATAAAGACGACAACGTCGAACAACCGACTAAGACGAACGACACTGCCGCCTTCGTCATCATCAAAGTATTAAAAGAAAATCTTAAACTTTGATAAAAGGAAAACTATGCAAAATTTATGTGATTTAAAATTTCAATATATTTTTGTACGTATGAAAAAGCAGCAAAAGTTAAAAAGTTTTCTAATAAAGTCACTCTGCAACATAGGAAGAAAGAGGATTTAAAGAATTTTGATTAAAGGTAAAATGCAAGTTTGAATTTTTTTCAATAAATTAATAATATTTGGGTAGAAAATCAGAAAAGTTTTCGCAACAGATTACAGGTTTTTAGTATATTTAAAGGAAAACTATTAGTTTTATATGAACATAATGAAGCGACCTTAAACCGCATCTTCATAAAGATAAGGTCATACTAAATAAATACACTAAACGTCTTTAATTTCCGGGCCAGGATGCTTTTTTCCTAATTGTTAAGACAGATAGTTATATTTTATACTTTATTTTGATTTATTGGATCTGCTCCAAAGGAACTAATATGTAATACGTTTTCGAATGTTATACAGGATGTCCGTCGGGAAGGTATACTACTTTGTTTGTTTATACTTTTTGATTAAATGAAAGAGAATGGATCTTATATTGATAAATGTTTTGTTTAATGTCGGCAGTTATGTATAGAATACAATAACAGATAAATGTCCGCCTCTGTTATCCTCACAAATGTGAGCCCTTTTGAGCACATTTTTCATTACATTCTCACACATTTCACGCGGTATTTCATTAATTTCTTCACAAATATTCTGTTTGAGTTGCTCAAGCGTTTCTGGTTTGCATAAACATTGCTTTTCAGATATCCCCACAAAAAGAAGTCCGGAGCAGTCAAATCACGCGACCGTGGAGGCTAATCAACATCACCACTTCTTGAAATAACTTGTTGTGGAAAGAGGTCTCGCAGTAATTCCATTGTAATCTTGGTTGTATGCGATGTGGCACCGTCCTGTTGATACCACATGTTAATCAAGCCCAAAGCATGAAACAAATGCAAATCCTTGTGCAAAATTGTGGCCAAAGTTGTTCTTTGAAGACCAAGCTCCTGAGCACGGCGTCGAATTGAGGTTGATGGATTCTTTTGAACACTTTCTTGAGCAGCAATAATGTTTTCAGACGATCTTGCAGTACGTTGTGGTCCATGCTTGGGCCTATCAGCTACAGACCCTCTTTATTCGAAATCATTCACTAGACGTTAAATAGTGGGTTTTGTTGGCACGTTGTTTCTCCCAAAAATTTCACGTAACTTTCTCATCGTTACAGTAATCGATGATTGATTTTGATAAAAATGTTTTAACGATTAAAACACGTTGGTTTTTCCATAATAACTTTGCCACGATCTCTACATCACGACTGCCAAATATGAACTGTCAAGACTATTATTGACCAAAATGGCGGCAAAACAAAGTAGAATTCCTTCCCGGCGGACACCTGTATTATAATCGGGATTAATCCAATTAAAGTGTGATTCAAAGTTGTAATTTCCTTTTAAGGCTAAGAGATCATATTTTCTCCGGTTAGTGAAAAAAATGTAAATGCCGCGGATGGAATTCCAACTCACATTCGCTGGACGATCGTTTCGATGTTTGTGAAGCATCATCTTCAGCAGCGTCTAGCCCGTTAAGCCACTGCGGTGTGTATTTACATAATTTTTTTTTAGACCACATGTGACTGGATCACGCGTAATGTCATCTTTTTTGTATTCAGTATTGTCTGACAATTCATCGTAGAAAGATTCACACCGCAACATCTCTAAATTATTCCGCTGTAATACGAAAATCAGCGTTCTCTGAAAACTGTTCTTCGTGCACTTCGATCAACATTTGGAGTTCATCATCGACCTACCGAGGCCACTATTACCAATATCATCCGAAAATGTAGTCTCAGAGTACATTATTGGATGATACACGACCGAATAGACGACATCCATCCAGCCCATAGTGGGGAGGATACGAGGGTTGCTATTTATATTTCGGGAATAGCAAATAATAACAAACGTTTTTAAATGAAAATGGCTTCAATGTTTTCAAAATATTCCCCTTGATTTCCAATGCACGTTTGCATTCGTTCAAACCATTTGTCTAGCAGTTTGTCCATTCCACTTGAGGCACCTGCAAACCATGGTTTTTGACCGCTTCAACTGTTTCTTCGGTGCTCGTAAATCGTTAATCACGCAGTTTACCTTTGATATTCGGGAACAAGAAGTAGTCATTGGGCGCCAAATCAGGACTGTACGGAGGGTGAGTCATCAATTCGATGTTTTGACTGCTCAAAAATTCACCTGTTTGACGAGATGTGTGAGAGCTCGCATTCTTCATGATTGAGAATGATTTGCCTTTGGCTGTTGGTTTTAGGAATATATCCGAAGACTTCCGGCAAACAAATGGTTGTGTATCACTAAGAATTGACCGCCCTACGTTGCTCAAGCGGAACAGTGGCCACATGACCCATTCAGCCGAAGAATCAGGCGACCATTTGCTTCGCTGTGCTTCTTCCTCGAACAGTTAATTATGTAGTTAATTTGAAGAGGGGGCCGATGTTGAGTGTTCAAAAGGAGCACTCTAAAACTTCCAATGTCGGTAGGCATACACTTAAGCCTCTGATTCGACCTGTTGTGCGCTCTAAGTTTACCATATCTCTTACAGGAATTCGGTGCTATTCACGAAAATCCTTAAGTTGTACCAGTCCATACCCACAAGTTTGGTCATGTCCGGTATCGTACTGTTTGAAAGATAACTGGATCTAGCTTGTGTGAAGGCCGGACAGTGGCATAAGAAATGCTCCATCGTCTCATCATCCTCCATGCATGCCCTGCACTCACTATTCCCCACTAGCCCAATACGGAACAGGAGGGCCCGTAATCCCGAATGCCCCGTTAAGACTCCCATCATCTTGCTCATTTCAGATTTTCCCAGCTTCAGCAAACCTTTTGTCCTCAATCCATCTGGGTCTCCCCATAGGATCTTTGTCATCCTGCCTACTGATTCCAGGTTCAACTGGACTATATGTGCCAACTCCGCCCATTTACTCAACTCAGCCTTCGTCACGCCAAAGGGTTTCGCTCCCTCTAGGCTCACCGTTTGGAGTTTCCTGGCTTTCGTTGCTAGGTGGTTCGCTCATTCGTTTCCGAATATTCCGCTGTGCCCCGGCACCCAGAAGATGTTGCCGTGCGTAGAATAATCAAACAACTTTTGTTG
Organism: Phaonia tiefii; assembly: GCA_963931995.1. Lineage (NCBI taxonomy): Eukaryota > Metazoa > Arthropoda > Insecta > Diptera > Muscidae > Phaonia > Phaonia tiefii. Next base: position 67,855,008 of record OZ008368.1, on the reverse strand, counting down.
AATTTAGCTCGTCTTGAAAGTCACACACGGTCGATTGCTGTTTTGTTTCCGGCTCATACGCATATGTACATATATCCATGATTCGTCACCTGTCACGATTTTATACACGTCTTTTGAAGCACCACGGTCAAATTTTTTAATCATTTGCGATTCTCAAATTATGTGATCCATCCATCCATCGCGAACAAATCCTTTTTACAGCCAAATGTTCCTGCAAAATCGAATGTATTGAAGTGGAACTAAAGGGCAAGGATGCCTCTAAAAATAAATGGTTTCCCATTATATCCCTATAAGGAATCGGGGAGAGCTTCTCACAACCAGTGAGCTGGCGCTTTCTAGTTTTATACTCACTGATTGGGACCTACACTTTTACACCGGTTCCGAACGGTATTTTTGAGAAGCATTTTCGTGGCTAAATACTCGATAGTGTCGCCGTCACTATGCGAGATGACCGCCGTCGAAAGAAATTTTAAGGTGGTCAGAGCAGGGATCGAACCCAGGATCTCAAGTACAAGAGGCGCACACACTACCCATTGCACCACCGATATCTTGCATTATCAGTTCACGCACTGCATCATGTTTTTTGGCAGAACAATCGATTGTGGACGATCATCAGGAAATTCATCCTGGAGCGAAAGCCGTCCGAGACTGAACACTTGGTACCAGCGATTTTCAGTGGTTGTTGACGGTGCTTCATTACCAAAAGTCGAAACAAGGTGATTGAGACACTCTTGTCTCGATAATCCATGCAGAAAGCCGTAAAAAATCATCGCGCGAAATTTGTCACGGGTTATTTTTTTGAACGAGATGAATTTTTCAACCATGGAAGTTCCACTTTGCTAGTAAACACTAGTATTGCCAGTTCCCGAAATATAAATAGCAACCCTTGTATTGCGGTGATGGCGAAGAGTGTGGGTGAAGACTGTGACCAATCTATTCGGCGCTGTGCGCAGCATCTGGCTCTCTCGTATGGAACAACTTGGCGGTTTTTACCCCAGGTTTAAAGACGGTTTAAAGAATTACAAACTCCAACTCGTTCATGAAGTGAAGCCGCCAGACTTGAGTTTGCGCTTTAATTTCAGTCAATGGGCTTTTCAACAGCTCAATGAACATCCGCTGTTTTCGCTCCGAATTTTGTTCAGGGACGAGGCAAATTTCTGTCTAAATGGATAAGTAAACAAACAAAATTGCCGCATTTCGGCTGATGTGCAGCCCGCGAGAGTCGAGAAAAAAAGTCACTCTACTATATACGACTGTTGATCTATATATGACTGTTGATCTACCGAGGTATTAATTCAGGCACAGTAGTTAGGCATCTGTTGATGAACTTGTCACGGAGTTCGAAACTAGTCATGCCAGTGAGTGTGCTTAACTGAATTGTCTATTATTTCCAACAAAAACCCAAACATATTTCAATTAGAAATATGTATGTTCCTGACCTTGTAAGCTGGTAGTATGAATTGCTCATACATTAACTAAAAACTAACAAAGTTGGTCATAAAATGCAAATTCTAAAAAAGGCTTGTGGTTTATGCGATGGTGAAATTATCGGTCCAAATTTCTTTAGAAATGAGGCCGGACAGAACATAACCGTCAATGTCGAGCGCTAACGCCCCATAACGGATATTTTATTCCTGAAATTGAAGCCCGTGATGCGGGGCGACATTTGTTTTATTGAGAAAGCTTTTTGGTTAACAGCTAATTTCGCGTTCCGTCCCTATGAACTGGCCGCCTAGATAGTGATATCACACCTCTGCATTTTCTTCTTTGGGATTATGTGAAGTCAAAAGACTTCGCCAATAAGCAAGCTACGTTTCAAGACTTGGAAACGATCATTACTCGCGTAATTCGTAAAAATCACTTGTTTTTATAGCACAGCGCAGAAAAAAAAAATATCCATTAATCCCAGATTTTCGATTATCTGGATTAGGGTATGTAAACAAATATCTGAATTATCGAGGTGATACTGTGTACATATTTGCAGAGTTTGCTCAATTGGTAGCTCGTGGACGGAAGAAAGAAGTCGCGCTGGCGGATATGCGAATACGGGGCGTTTGTTCTCCCACATAATCGTGTATACCAATGGTGTAAGGCTTCCTATTCCTGATCTCTTGGCTGCCCCTCTATGCGGGGTAGCACGGATATCTCACGGGCGGCGCTAACAGTCGTATCAAACATGTTCTTGGTGGGGCGGTGCTCACCTGTGGTTAAGGACTTCACGTCGAGAACCACATTAAATCACGCGAACTCTGTGTACATATTTGTTTTCATATTTGCTGTGTGGACTATTATTTATTTGAGCGCAGCTGTACGGTAGCATGAATTGAATCGTGTTTTCAATTCATTTATTTCAATCAATTTTTGATGTGTTAACATCTATACGCGCGCCTCTAGGGCAGTAAACTATAAATTTAATACATACGCAAGTGTTAGGTTTGTAAGAGTAAATCATCGTTTGTTTGTTCGTTGCTTGGCAGTCGGTATTGAAAGTGATTATTGGGCGATTTTCATATAATTTTCCCACGCGATTTTCTCCGGAAGTTCATAGCCGATTTTATTAATTTTTGGATTAAAAAGCTAGTGCGGGTTTCGACAAAGAGTTTAGGCCAAAAATTATGGCGATCCGATATCGGCGAGCCGAGATTTAAGTGTTTTAATTTGGAGTATTAATTTGGAGTAATATTAAAAAAGTGTTTTATGTTGATCTTCGGTTTTGTCTTATAATCGTTTGTTTGTTCGTTGCTTGGCAGTCGGTATTGAAGGTGATTATTGGGCGATTTTCATATAATTTTCCCACGCGATTTTCTCCGGAAATTCATAGCCGATTTTATTAATTTTTGGAATAAAAAGCTAGTGCGGGTTTCGACGAAGAGTTTAGGCCAAAAATTAAGGCGATCCGATATCGGCGAGCCGAGATTGAAGTGTTTTAATTTGGAGTATTAATTTGGAGTAATATTAAAAAAGTATTTTATGTTGATCTTCGGTTATATCGTACGAATATAACAATGTATGTATGTATGTATGTACAAGTGTCTGTTGCTTTGCATTCTTTGACTTTTGTGGGAATAAAACAAAAAGTATTGAGCAAGAAAATAATGACACATGTGCTTGCACTGGGTCTTTAAATAATTTTAAGTATTAATATTATTTAACTGTAACGTCACCATATGATTGAACGCTGTTTTTTATTTTCCAATGTAACATTTACGAATGTGTTCATAGAAATCGAACAGGTACCGTGTAGCAAAAAGGTGTTAACACATCGCCCGTGAGTTCGAAAAACTCATTGGATTTTTTTTTATTTAGCATTTGATTATTATAGTTAAGATTATAGATATTTCAATGCCCACCAAACATATCTTTAGCTCCCTTTTCCAAAAGTATTTAAATATATTATTAGAATTGCTTTAGAGAAACCTAAATATTCTGAAACTTTTTGTGTTTGTCTGGATTCTGTTTACAGAACAGGGTCAATTGACTGCTAACACGAAATGTTTTAAACCTCGGAATGTTCTTAAGTTTCGGAATCTTTTTAAAACTTCATTTCGCCGTCGTTAAGCAGAGGTGACAATGCAAGGTGATTGAACCCACGTACTCATGCACAAGACGGCCAGTAACAACATGCATACATATCGGTGGATAAAATGTTAAACTACGTGACTAACATTTTCATTTGTATACAGGAAAAAATAATCCTTATAAAATAGGAAAGAATGCGATTTGGATAGCCATATGTTTGGTTCGTACCTTACGAAAGATCTGCAGTCTGTTTCTCTATCTCGAACGAAACCCTAAGCAAACGAAAATCAGTCACTCACATTCGACTCAAATTGGGTTCCTCAAGTCGAAATTTTCGTTCGCCTGACTATGTTCTCAACTGACCAGCACATTCGAAATAGACAAACCAGAATTTGTACTGAAAAGTTTTGAAAAAAATTATGTTTTCATTCGACTCGAAACGACAAGATTGTGGAACTCAAATCAATTTCTTTCGTCTAGAACACGAACGAAAGCTTTCATTCGAGATATAGAAACAGGACGCTAATCTTGAGTCAGAATCGAATATATGGCTATCAAACTTCTTTAAAGTTTGCAATTACAGTTGGTCTTTTGGCATTTCAGCTGACGGATATGTACCATTTTGAACTTGTAATACAAATATAAATTCAACAAATTCTGAAACTAGAATTTAAAGTTAATTATTAAACACGCTAACACAATATTCGATAGTTTACTTAGTCCACATAGTACCTACATACATACTTACTCATTTTAGTCATTTTAGTATAACACATGAATCTATTGTCCCTACCCAATAGTTGATGAATCTTTTTATGTAACTACATAACATCCTTGTAGCCATTGCAAATATAGAAATGATTTGACACAATTTTAATTACTTTTCTTTAACAGTCACATACATTATAGTACATGCACTCCCACTCCCCAACACCCGCCCACCTACTGACAATCCATCATTACACTCACTCACCTGTTGATCTGTTCCCGTAACAATATTACCAACACTACGCAAGGCTGGCACAATAATCGCAGGTTCATCCGTTCCCAACAATGACACCAAGCGTGGTACAGCACCCGTGTCAACAACAGCTTGTATCTTATTATTCTCATCATCGGTAACATACGATAGAGCCCAGCAGGCATCTGCCAAAACTTGAATATCAGTGCCACACAATAGTTGTGATAATACGGGAAGCAAACGTTTAATTTCATCAAATGGCGGCGATGGATTCTTATTACGACACAGATTCGACATTAACCAAACAATATTGCGCAAAAACGACAATGGCGTGTCATTGTTTATTAAACCGAGGACACCATTGATGACATTGTGCTGAATGACGATGTCACGGGCAGCAGCCCCATCCCCAGCAATGTTGCCCAGAGCCCAAACAGCTTGTTCGGCCAAATTGACGTTTTTCGATTGCAGCAATGCAACGAAATGGGGCACAGCGTTGTTCTCAATGACACAACGTGTTTGATCCGAAGTACCGGAAGCTATATTGGTGAGAGCCCAGGCGGCTTCAAATTGCAGGAGAGAACTGGAAAAAATAGAAACAACATTGAGGAAATGTAAAGGATATATGAAAAATATAATACGACATTAATTAAAGTTTTTCAATTAATGCATTTTGGAAAAAACATCTGTTGGTGATTAAAACATAATCTAAAAATTTTAATTTAATTTAAACAAAATGTAAGGATATTACCTATGGATGTGTATACTATATGGATTTGTAGATATGGATGTGTATATACATATATAGATATGGTGATATACCAATGGATGTGTTTATACTGTAGTACGAAATTTTAAATTTCAATTGATGTACATATTTCAAATTTCAAATAGAATTTTTAAATTTCAATTGATTTTTCTTTAATTTTCAATTGGGAATGGTGTAATTAACCCCCGTATTTATGACCAAAATTTTGCAACCGGACTGAACTGAAACTGTGACCAACGAGTGGATACGAAGCGAACGAATACATGCTAACCTTTTAACGAACAGTAGTAGTTTTACTCACTGATTGGGACCTACAGTTTTACACCGGTTCCGAACGGTATTTTGAGAAGCTTTCATGGCTACAAACTCAATAGTGTCGCCGTCACTATGCGAGGTGACCGCCGCCGGAAGAAATTTAAGGTGGTCAGAGCAGGGATCGAACCCAGGATCTCATGTACAAGAGGCACGCACTCTAACCATTGCACTTGAAACTTGAAACGACAAGACTTTGAAACCCAAATCAACTTTCTTTCGTCTAGAACACGAACGAAAGCTTTCGTTCGAGATGGAGAAACAGGCTGTTAAGGTTCAATTTAAATTTAAAAAGACATCAATTGAAGTTTTAAATTCGTCAGTTGAAATTTAAAATTCTTCAGTTGAAACTCAAAAATAATTATTAACCGATTTTATACATAAGATTTTGAAATATCAATTGATGCCTTTTAAATTTCAATTGATATCTTTTAAATCTCAATTGATGTCTTTTAAATATCAATTGATATCTTTTTAATTTCAATTGATAATGGTGTAGAAGACAAACCCACGTATTAGTAACGAAAATGTTGCAACCGGCTATCATCCTACGACTTCTAATTCACGACTCTTGAACTAAACTGTGTCCTACGAGTGGACACGAAGCAACGAATACATGCGAACGTTTAACGAACAACTGTCGTTTTACTAACAATCGTGACTGCCAGGGTTATATTTGCCTAAAACAGATATGTTAATATTTGAGTTACGACAGTAGATAGGGCATTGTTACGCAGCAACTCTTGATTAGCAAGTGGCTAAGCTTTAAAAATATCTAGTTAGTGACCAACTTTTTTCGTTATGCATGCGGGTAAAATAAATCGCAATAAACCGTGGTACGATGGAGAGTGTCGCATTGCAAATGACGAAAAGAACGCTACACGTATGGTAATGCTTCAGTCAATTGCAACGCGAGCTGCAACTGAGCGGTACAGGGAGAAGAGAAAGGAGGTAAACCGTCTCTTTAAGCGTAAGAAACGGCAGTGGAGAAAGCGCGAGAGTGAGAAAATTGAGACATACAGAAGGAAGAACGAAGCCCGAAAATTCTACCAAAAAGTTAAAAACGGAACTAATGGACATGGTTCAGGGCCCCCCTTCTGTAAAGACAATGACGGAAATCTCGTCGTAGATGTGCAGAGCATGTTGGGAATATGGAGAGAGCATTTCTCCGCGCTACTAGTACCTGAGATATCCAATGACGATGGGACAATCGATCACAATATGGACGACGACGTCGATTGCCCCCCTCCTAACCAAGACGAGGTCAGAACAGCTATTGCCCGGCTTAAGAACAACAAAGCCGCAGGAGCCGATGGATTACCGGCGGAGCTGTTTAAGGCTGGCGGCGATGAGCTGATAAGGTGCATGCATCAGCTCATTAGCAAAATTTGGTTAGATGAATGCATGTCCGGCGATTGAAGTCTCAGTGTACTATGTCCCATATTTAAAAAAGGTGACCCGAGTATCTGTGCCAACTACTGTGGAATAAGCCTTTTATCCATAGCATATAAGGTTCTATCAAGTATAATGTGCGAAAGACTAAAACCAATTATCGCTAACCTGATTGGACCATACCAGTGGGCTTCAGGCCTGGAAAATCGACAACTGACCAGATTTTCACGTTACGCCAAATCCTGGAGAAGACACACGAAAAACAAATCGACACATATCATCTACTTATCGGTTATAAAGCGGCCTTCGATAGTCCGATACGGGAGAGACACTATGAAGCAATGTCTGAGCTTGGTATTCCTGCAAAACTCATACGCCTTTGCAGGATGACCTTGACGAACACCAAATCCGTAGTGAAAGTTGGTAAGGATCTTACCGAACCTTTCGAAACTAAGCGAGGCCTCAGCCAAGGCGACACCCTATCGTGCGATCTCTTTAACATCTTAATGGAGATCATTATGAGAAAAGCTGCAGTCAACATGAACAAAACCAACAGCAGCAAAAGTCACATGCTGCTCGCGTATGCTGATGATATAGATATCATTGGGCGCACAATTAGAGAAGTTACTGCGTTTTTTACGAGAATTGAGAAGGAGTCAGCAAAAGTGGGTCTGACGGTAAATGAGGACAAGACAAAATTAATGGTTTCAACGAACAGGGCCTCCACGCGATTAGACCAAAGCGTGAACGTTGATAACCGTTATAACTTCGAGGTAGTGGACGAATTTATATACCTCGGATCTGCCGTGAACAAAAACAACAACGTCAGCCTTAAAATCAAGCGGAGAATTGTGCTTGCGAATATGTGTATGTTATTTTGGGCTAAGCAAGCACTTTAGAGATAAAGCCCTCTCACGAGTAACAAAAGTCCAGCTGTACCAGACTCTCATTCAACCTGTGTTGCTTTATGGCGCAGAATCCTGGGTCCTATCGCAAGCAGACGAAACATCTGTAGGAGTCTTCGAGAGAAAAATATTCCGAAAAATGTATTGCCCTATAGTGCACAACGGCGAGTATCGGCGACGCTTGAATCATGAGCTGTATGAGCTTTATCCTGACATTGACATAGTTAAGCGGATCAAGATAACGCGATTGTGCTGGCTGGGCCATGTCAGTAGAATTGATGAAGACGGAACCAGCTCGAAGGGTTTTCGAAACCGAACACGAAGGAAGACGAAAAATAGGAAGACCAAGACTCCGCTGGAGGGATCAGGTTGACGAATCCCTGCGTACACTTGGTATTGCCAACTGGAGAAATAAAGCAAAAGATCGAACTGGTTGGCGAAATATGTAATCTATAAGTAAGTATGCGGGTAAAAGTGTTGAAGTACTGAACATGCTTTTAAAGCAAATTTTATGCAAACTTCTAAACACCTAGTTTTGCTGAAACCTTATTCCTCTATTGAATTGATAAATTCAACTATTTCGTAAGTTTGTTTCTTTAAATTTTATCGCGCCTCCAAAAAAAATCGACAGTGTTGTGATCATTCGACGTCAGGAGATTTATTCCGATGTCATTATCCGTTCACAGCTTAAATTGCAATAACAAATAAAAATGATACGAAAATCCAATAACAAAATGATATTGAAAAAGCACCAGATCTAACAAGGCAAAGATTTTCATTATTACAGCCCTCCGTGCCGCACGTGCAACAGTTTGTAAAATCCATGTCGCCTACACAATAATTGGGAGCAGTACATTCACGTACTCGAATGGTATTGCCCAGTATATTTGCTAGAAGAAAAACCACGATTTTAATTAAACCACAATAAAATGGTTTACAAACATACGATCCAAAAATTCCTCGAGTCCACATTTCTCGCCTGCAGCACAATCCACCAGGTGTTCGGTTTGGTCATCCTTTATATCATAGCAGTTTTCTGTTTCGTTACTTCGACATTTGTAACACTTTATTGCTGCAACAACAAAAATGAGTTACACTGAGTCGGTGCCTAATATTTCACCTCATATTAAATACAAACCTTCTACGGCGGCAATGGCGGTTGCAAAAATTAAAATTAACCGAAAAAATTTCATAGCGATTGAAAAATTATTTAAAACAAAATAAATAAATTGTATTGTAACTTATGACGTGACAGACAAGACAGACTTACTCTACATGCTAAGTGTGTTTTTGATGTGTGGCTACACGACTGTAGAGTTCGAGTTATTGGAAGATGAAATTTCCAAACAATAGTCGAAAAATTCGAATGACTCGAACCAGTGACATGTCATTCATGAGCATGAACATCAGCTATAGTTGATGTTTATTGTCGGTTTACCGCCCTTTTTGATACCAAAAAAAAAAATGGAAGTTGTTTGTTCCCATCAATATCATGTTTCAAGGACGTACGCAGGGGGTGGGCCCGGTGACTCGGGCCCCCCTGAAATTATATTTTTATCTAGTTTTCTTTCTTCTATTTTTAAATGTATTTTTGAAACTAAATATCAAGCTTGGCACCCCCGGAATAAAATCCTGCGTACGGTACTGTCATGTTTACAAATATTTGGCAAATTCATCAGCCAGTTAAAAAGTTATCGACCAAGTTCATGCTCATGAATGGCAAGTATGTGGTTCGCTTTAAGTTAACCACAGACTTGCCATTCATGAGCATGAACATCACCTATAGTTAATGCTTATTGTCGGTTTACCGTACTTTTTGAGACCAAATAAGAATGTAATCGAAGTATTTTGGTAATATTTTTCAAATTCATCAATCAGCCAGATTAACCCATTTTAACCCGCGCTGCAAAAATCTTTGAATTTTTTAATGAATACGACTTTTTTGTCGTAAATAGGTTCCGCTGAACTAAAATCCGTCCTCAGAATTTCGCTACCTCATTTAGTTTTACCGATATCGGCTGTTCGAGAAGTCGAAAAATGGCCATTGAACGACCACAAATATATTCTCCCCAACCGGAGGCATTTGATACTTCCAACAAAAACTTATTTGTAGATAAAGTAATATATTTTTTAAAAAATTATTATTTTAATGTCTTATTTACTTTTTAGAAATTTGGTCTAAGTATAAGGCTGATGACCGAGTGCGCGCTGAAAGCTGAGCCGAGCCGAACCGAATTTATTTGATGCCACAAGGAAAATAGGGGTTGTCAGTCAGAGTGAATGCGAGAATCGGCGCTGTTTTTCCTTTCCTTAGTTTTTTGTATTTATTAATGTTTATATTGTAGTTATTCATTTGTGTTTATAAAATTGATGGGAACAGTAATGAATAAACTTAATTATTTTCTATTTTACAGTTGAAATTTTTCCCATATATTATTAGTATTTGAATATGTATATTTTCTGATATTTTTATTAATAATTTGTTTTTCTAGTCCCACAAAGCATTTCGAGAAAATACATACTTCGCTTAATATACGTTCATTGCCCACATTTAATTAAAACTGATTGAAAAAAATACAACTTAAAAGTAAAGAATTCATTCATATCATCAAGGCGAATCAGCTCGAAAATAAGCTTTGAATCAGTTTTATCGTATTCATCAATCAGCTTTGCTCTCGGCTCGGCCTTGGCTTTTACAATGCCATATTGACGCCGATTTGTACTAATTTGTATGGGCACAGTTTTAAGAATTTGAATCAGCTTTCAGCTCGGTTCGGCTCGGCTTTCAGCTCGCACTCTGCCATCAGCCTAAGGCGTTTTAAACACAGCCCCAGAGCCTATAAAGGGGAGCGGGGTGAGCAATGTAATTAATTTTTAAAAGCCAACTAAATTTTCTATAGCATTGCATTAACGCGTTTTGCATCGTGTATACATCGTCATAGAAAAAATTTGATTTGAAAATAGCTGTTCGAAAACTCGAACAGTGGCTCAAAATGGAATATACAGTAATCTGGTAGCCGCATACATACCAATCAACCAATGTTCCGTAAATCTGGCAATTGAGACCTTGGACTTTAATCAAGACAAAGGATTCATAGATTATTTGCCTACGATCGGCGACCTCATGCAAAATGCCTTGGGTGAGTTGTCAGTTTGGGCTAGGCACTGTGGCCTGGGTGTTAATCCGCAAAGACGGAGTTGGTTTTTTTTACGCTAAGGCGAAAGATTGGAAATTTTAGAAAACCAACCAGCCTTGAAATAATATCCATTTGAACGAGATCGGGTAATAAATACCTGAGGTATGACCGATTCTATACTCAAGTTTTAAAAGCCTTAACCACAAGAAGAAATAATCAAGTTATGACGCGGGAAAGAAATGCGTTTGAGTGAATCGCATCGACTTTTTTTGTTCTCTTCCACTAGGGTTGCCAAATTGCGGTGGTGTTTTCTTCACTACTTGTAACGGGGTTTTCAACAGAGACGCTACAAAAGTAAATCGATAGGGACAACAAACGACGCCATATTTTTTTTCCCCGCTCTTTTGACATTTCTTTCTCTTCAGTAAGGTTTGCCATTTCATCATGGTAAGATATACGAGCCAACGAGTCGAAATTATTAAAATTAACTACCAAAATTTGGAGTCAGTGGCCTCAACTTTAAGAGCGCTACGTCAAATTTCATCATCTTCAGCGATGAGGCTCATTTCTGGCTGAATGGCTTCGTCAATAAGCAATATATGCGTTATTGGTCCGACAGCAATCCACACGTAATCCATGAGTCATCATTGCATCTCGAAAAAATTACGGTTTGGTGCGGTTTATAAGCCGGCGGCGTCATTGGGCCGTACTTCTTCTGTGATGATCAAGACCGGCACATTACTGTGAATGCGAATCGCTACCGTTCAATGATAACCGAATATTTTTGGCCCCAATTGGATAGTATGGACTTGGGGGACATGTGGTTCCAACAGGACGGCGCCACAAGCCACACAGCGAATGCCACAATCAATTTATTGGAAACCAAGTCTGGTGAACGTGTTATCTCACGAAATGGCCCAGTCGATTTGCCGCCTCGGTCGTGCGATTTGACGCCGTTACGATTATTTCATGTGGGGCTACGTCAAGTCTATGGTCTATGCCAACAAGCCAGCGACGATGAACTTCGGGTTGCCAAATCGCGTAGGTTTCTTCTTCTCTACTTGTACATCCTTTTTGAAGAAATGAGCAATTTTGGAGAAATCAAAGACGATTTAGAATTAGACGACCAGAAGATGTGCGCAACTTGGCAACCCTGGTAAAAGAGAACCAAAAAGTGCTAGTTCACTCAAACGCGTTTCTCTATCGCGTCAATCTTGCGTATTTCATACTTTTTGCAGTTTATGTAATTTTACTTCAACATGGTTGGAATTTGTATAGTTATATACAATAACACTATCAAAAAGCTGCTCGTGTTTTGAAATATTCAAGGAAGAGAGTAAGAGAGAGAGTAGAGAAGTTCTAGGGTTTTACACCGCTTGCTTATATATTCGCTTGTTTTGTAGGAAGCACTTAGCGAGAACTTAGCGACGAGAATCATTTTTGCTAAGTTTAAACAAATTTTTTTTTGACATCTTTTACCGTTTTCAACCATTATTCATATTTTTTAATAAAATCACTTATCGCTAAATTGCCGTTTTCTTTACAACTTAGCATGTGACAATCGCTTGCTTGTAACCAAAACACGACTATTGTTAAGGTTGTTTTACTTCAATGATTACTGTGCCTGACTAATGTAAGAACGTAAGATCAATTCCTTGTAGACACAAATAGCAACGACGAAGCCATTTGTCGATATTTTTCGAAGGTTACAAGATTTATTCATGGAATGAATAAGTCTTGGTTTTGTGTACAAGTTAATAGGAATATAAATTCTAAGTTTAAGGACAAAAGTCCCAACCAAATACTAGTTGTCTGGTCTTCCCCCCCCGACGAGTTAATAAAATAACCGCAAGTTTTTCAAAGCCCAGCGACATTATTTGTTTGTAGTGTTTTTCCTTTTTTCTCAATTCCCATTAATAATCCTAGCAACTTACTTGTCAAAATTTTGCAGGAAACGAATGCAAATGGGCACAACTCCATGGCCAATCATCAAATCGATGGGAGGATTACGTTCCCTGGACAACATTTTACGAGCCGCTTGCATGCCGGTGAATTGTCTCTCCGATTCACTGCTATGCATGGCAGCAACGATTTCATCCACGGTCATTTGTGCAGGAGATTGGCCATTCGATTCCTTGAGAGGGGAGGTGATGTCGTCTTCGTTGATGTTGCGGCGTTTAAACATTTGATCCTCTTTTTTAGATTTACGCAACTCAACGGTGACCTCATGGCGACGCAAGCGGGATTCCTGCACGAGTAGCAAACAAAAAAAGGATTAAATATAAAATGTTGGGTGGCCAAAAAAAATCAATCATCCACTTACAGTCGTGTTAATGGAGTTGCTCTTGTAAGAGCCTTGTCTACCAGCAGCTTCCATTTTACTCATTTTCGTCTTCACTAGAGATCTCTGCGAAAAGAACACAAAAGGGTTATATGATTAAACTTAACCTCACATTTTTTTTCTTTTACAAAGGACAAAGGGAAAATGGAGTCGCGTGCACATTAAGGAATAATAGGAATTTTTCGGAAATTTAGCAAAAACACAAAACTAGAAAATAAACATTCCATAACGATTTAAAAGAGATGCCCTTCCACAACAAAAGCGAGGAATCCCTGATATTTCCTTATCTTACTCACTTTTTATATTCCTTTTATACTTAATTGAGGAGTATTTTATTTGAAGTCCGTTTAACTTGTAGAATAACCACTTAAAATTCTTTTAACAACACAAAATTAATCACTTTTATTTGAAAACTATAACACTTCCTTGGAAAAATCACTTGACAAAACTTCCACTGATTGTTGGGCTCTGTTTTTCCTTTAGCACTCGCACTCAGTTTGCAGAAATATGCGTGTGCCGCGTTCTTGTGCAAAATACCGTTTAAAATTTTTAAATCGCTCGTTCTTTCTCTAGTTCCCTTTGTTGAGCCCTTCTTTTGATGCTGTGAAATGTTGATACCTGTTGTGTGTGTTGTTGTTTTGGTGGTTGAACTGAAAGAGTAGATATATGAAAAATAATTGAAAAGGCGGGATGAAAGCAACGCAATACAACTCTGCGGTCGAGATCGTAAAATCTATTGCAGCCTGAGGGTATGCAAAGGTATATATGGTGAAACAAGGGGAACGTGTCGGTAAGGCAGTTATTCGTCAAGCACAGTTCACACTATCAGTTTACGGAAACTCTGAAGTGACCGAAATCTGTGTAGCAAAATCGAGTACAATTAGGGTGTTCACGAAGGACTGCTTATCAGCTTATCAGCTCATGTGCTTATCTCGCCAACAACAAAATACATTGAAATAAAATAAGCAACTTTGAGCAACCTGTGCCTTTGGCAAAAGCTTATCAGCTTATCAGCTTATTTTTATAAAAATAAATAAATGGTTTCCCATTACATCCCATGAAGGGACTGGGGAGAACTTCTCACAATCACTGAGCTGTGCGCTTTCCAGTTTTCACTCACTGATTGGGACCTACAGTTTTACACCGATTCCGAACGGTAATTTGAGAAGCTTTTTCATGGCTAGATACTCGATAGTGTCGCCGTCACTATGCGAGGTGACCACCGCCGAAAGAAATTTTTTTTAAGGTGGTCAGAGCCGGGTTCGAACCCAGGATCTCATGTACAAGAGCCGCGCACACTAACCATTGCACCACCGACGGCCACATCAGCTTATTTTTAGTGTTGGAAAATACCAAAAATTTAACTTGCTGACAACACTAAAAACACGAAGTTTTAGCAAATGGCATCTCAAATTTTATATTTAAGTATTGGTAGCACTGGTATTTACATCTGTTTTTTGTTTATTAAAAAAAAACAATCAAAATGAGCGCAAGTCGGGGGGTCGGGAAAACCTATGTGTACAAACGCAAAACCATAAATATTTGCATCGTATACATTTATGACTACTTACCTTTAATGAATTCAATTTCCAAAGTACTCATATTGACTCTGAAGTCCATAATTTGTTGTTTAATGCTCTGCTTAGGCATTTTACAAACAATTTCAATTGTACATTGATGGTTTTGATTTCATTTATCGAACAGCTGATTGAAAAAAATAAGCAGATAAGCAGATAACCAACATGGAAGGGTGTTCACGTAGCCCAGAGCTTATTTTTCATCTTTTCAGCACATAAGCTGATAAGCAGCCCTGCGTGAACAACCTAAATGTTGTTACGATATAGCTATTTCGTACGAAAACAATTGTTTGATAATTGTTTGTGACCGGAATTTTGACATTTCTATAATTGTAACAACCAAAAGTAATACAACGTGCGTTAAAAATAAAATGGAGTGCGTAGAGGAATTATAAATTAAATATATAAGTTAATGCCTTGTTCACTCTGCCGCGAAATTGAATTGAACTTGAGTTGAAATTGCTCAATTTCGCATATATTTTGACAACTACGAAATTGAGATATTTACAACAATTTTGTTGAAATTGACTTGAAATTGTCGAATACAACGCTGTTTTTACCCAAAAAAATTATCATAGTACTCTTTTTTGCATATATGCAGGAGAACGAAGCCGACAGAAATTTTTCCGGTGTGCAGTCGACGTAGTTAATTTTTTGAAGTTCACGCCGCCGTTATTAAGGCACCCTTTGACTTAAAATCTTGGCCGATATTATCGCCTAAGCCGCGTTTAAAGTCCCGAATTACTAAAAAAATATCTATTTTATTTTACAGAACCAACAAATGAGCCTAAAAGTAACGTCTGCCGAAAAATCACAGCTAATAAAAACTCAGTAGTCGCCGTCGATTAATTTTTTTTGTTGCTCCAACGTCGTCGATAACTATGGGAAAAATATAAACCAAATAAATATGATTTGTAGTATTATTTATAAATATTTACAGAAAATAAAAATAGCGTTTTTTTGTAAAATTTGTGATATTTTCGCAGTGCGCTCACCACCTTTCATTTCGACATCTGACAAGAAAATTAAGTTGCCTCAACTAGTTTGAGAGTGTAAGGTCAAAATCGAAGTTGATGTATAGTTATCGAAGTTGATGTCAACTTGAAGTCGAGCAACTTATCCACAGGTCTAAGGACCCCTTTATTCGGTAGTAGATCGAGGGAGAAATCAAATGCGTCACAGTTTCAAATTTTCTTGTTTACTCTTTTAAAATAAATAAAAAATCTACAAGTTTCTACATTTATTTAAGCTCAAGACCTTTTTAATATAAAGCTTATTTATTAGCTTTATATTATTTTCAAAAAAAGTCGAGCACAAAAAATGTTCCAATGATACCAGGGATGTCTGTATGGCTATTTCGGATCTTGCTAAGATCTTCATCAGCAGACGCTTTCGGTGAATTCATCAAAAGGTTTATATTAAAAAGGTCTTGAGCTTAAATAAATTTAGAAAATTGTAAGTTTAAAAACAGACCGACTAAAAAAGAATGAAATGATGATAAATAAATAATTTTAAGATAAGCAATGGTCTCATACACAAAACTGGAACTGTGACGACATGCGCAGAGAGAGGAAATAAGTTGCACACTTCTTTGCGTAACATTTCTTCTCTTAACCGTGGTTTGCTGCGAGTACCTAACTTAACTGATAGAGCCGGCTCCCTAAAATGAACTCGAATATCTACCTGACCATCTTGAATATTTTCGTGGGACTCGTGCCATTCGCAATAATAATAAGACGAGGGATATTTTTCGCTAACGTTGCAAACTTCAATTTATTTAAATAAAAAAGTCAATGAGTGTTCGAACTCGCGGGCGAAGTGTTAACACATTTTGTTACACGGTACCTGTTCGATTGCTATGAACACATTAGTAAATGTTACATTGGAAAATAAAAAAAGAATAGTTTTTGTGCTGAAGGGTCTTTCGCTATTTCACTTTCTTTTTTCTTACATCTGCTTTAACAATAGATGTAATATTGTTAAAATAAATAAAGCAATACTTGGCTCACTGAAATAATTATTTTAGTTTTGTCTTAAACAGAGGGACGACAAAAAGTATTGAATATTATAAAAAATTGTTGCCTGTAAAGTCGGTTTTACGGGCGAAGATTTTACGTGACAACGTCTTTTTCTCGGTAGAATATTTATTGATATGAATATAATTAAATTGCACAATAGGAGTGCAATGAACTCACTTGCCCAATGAGTGTTAGAACTCACGGGCGATGTTTTAACATTTATTGAAACTTATGGTTTAGGAAAATAGAAGTAATTTCAACACCATCTAGGTACCTGTGCGATTTCTATGAACACATTATCAAATGTGACATTATAAACAATAAACATATCCTTTATTATAAAATATAAACATTTCTTTTATTATAAAAAATAAACATTTCTTTTATTAAAAACAAAAGAAAATAATTTACTAACCAAAAAGTATTTCAATTCATCATATTCGCATATCGTTTTTAAAGCCGACCGCAGCTCTCTGTTTCGTTTTGGCTACCTAATTCATATGAAAATTTCTACACACAAACATACACTACACATATCGCTCATTTGCCGGAATGTTGTATTAACTCAAAATTCTTCATTTTTGGACTAAGTACTATAAAATATTCTCCTGACCGAGTTCTTTCAGATGGATTAATTCCTATATCTAAATCTGTGTTAAATTCGTTAGGAGAGCATTTGGAAGTTAGCATTTTGTGTACATTCATATACAAAATAAAACTTTCAAAGTCGATTTACTCGAAACTATGTTTTTTGAGTTAATACAACATTCCGGCAAATGAGCGATATCATAAAGCCAAAAAACAAAAAACAAAAAAAAAACAAAAAATAATACCTTATCCAATGCAGACTGATCTAAATCAATATTCATACACACGCACATATATACGCACATACATACTTGCTCAGTCGTCATATATATGATGTGCCAAAAAACAAAAACACTCACACCACCGACCAACAGCCACTAGAAGCCAGCAAAGCAAATCGTTTCTGGCACACAAGTAAACACATTGCGTTTACTTGTGTTCGGTGACTCATCGTAACGTTACCGGGCGTTACACTTTTTCATAAGTGACTCCCAGCCGCAACCTAATTTAAGACGTTGTCACGTCAAAAACTTATTGTACTCTTTTTCCGTTCTCATGTAGAGAGTCTCGAGTATAAGAGCATAAACGAGTTTTATTCTCTTTATGGAATATATCAATATAAATGCACCATTTCGACAATGTTGTTACTTAAAACAATAGAAAAAAGAGAAATGTTTCAAAAGGCATCAATGTTTCACATCAAAATTATGAATGAACCAAGTTATGACAAAAAGAGAGTAATACATTTTGAATTATTCGCCAGATGTCGCCAGTGCGTTTGAGTTATACATTTCGTTCCATGAGTTATCTATACTATTCAATACTCTTTGTAAATGAAGACCTGCTTGTTCGCTGCCGCTACATCAATACCATCATACTTATTTTCAGGCAGAGACTATTATTGTACAACAACCACGTATGTGATGCTAACGCTGTGTGTTGTTTGCATGTGTTCACTTTGATAGATTGCCCTACCCGTGCCTATAGATGTTAACACATATAAAATCATTATATACCAAATAAAACATTGTATTTAATGTGGCCGTCGGTGGTGCAATGGTTAGTGTGCGCGGCTCTTGTACATGAGATCCTGGGTTCGAACCCTGCTCTGACGACCTTCAAAAAAAATTTCTTTCGGCGGCGGTCACCTCGCATAGTGGCGGCGACACTATCGAGTATATAGCCATGATAAAGCTTCTCAAAATACCGTTCGGAATCGGTGTAAAACTGTAGGTCCCAATCAGTGAGTGAAAACTGGAAAGTGCACAGCTCAGTGATTGTGAGAAGTTCTCCCCGGTCCCTTCATGGGATGTAATGGGAAACCATTTATTTTTTTTTATTTAATGTATGTATTTCGTTTTATTCTAACTAAAAACATGTAGTTTTATATAATTTTTTATTTAAAACCAACAAATTATAATTGTACCTCTTGTGTTCCGCTTTTTTACCACAAGCAGCAGGGCAGGTTAAGGATAACCGTCAGAATTTATTTTAGGTAGAAGTGGCTGTCACTATTGACATACTACGCCCAATAAGGAACGTTGAGATCAAACGGGACGTCATGAAGCTGTAAACGGTATTGTTAAGAGTCGGTAAAACCTCATGCCACCCCATTCACATGTATGTATACCCATCCCGACGTACATTTGCCCCTGGCGAACCAATTAGTGATCCACAATAAGGTATTAAGATCATTCAGCTTAACTTATTGAATATCTGTTAGATCCAACATGATGTAAAACCCTATATATTGGCTTCTAATCACACAAAATACCGGTCAATAGTACTGCCGACGCTCGCCTCCTTCTCTTCGTCCTCACAGCTTCTGCAGTATTCAAACAGTGTCACAGCTATTAGGTTATGTTATGTTAGGTAGAAGTGGGTGTCACTACTGACACACTTAGTCCAATGAGGACCGTCCTCATCGTTGAAACTGTAAATTGATCTGGTATGGTCATGGGGCGTTGAAGCCATAAGATACATCATCCCGATCTTCCAGGATGGGGATGAAGAAGAAACGTGCATTAGTGCCTTGAGAACCCATTACTCCTCCGCAATAAGGTCTTAAGATCATTCAGTTTATCTCCCTGAATATCTGTTAGAACCAAAATGAAGTAATACCCCAGATATTGTCTCCTACTCACACAATATATCGGGCTACGCTGCTACTAGCGCTCTCGTACTTCTCGTCATTCCACAGACTGGAAATACCAAGTTTGCCGGACGGTTCAGGTCGTAACCAATAGACTAAAAAAAATTTATTTTCCTATACAAATACAAGTGGTTAATAAAACTTTAGCTACGCCTCTGCCAAAATGCATTCTAACTCCGATTTTACTAGTCAGATTCATAGAGTAATGTCGCCTAGTGCTGCCATCTTTCTCATCTGGCGTTTAAATTCACACTCTTCGTGGTGCTGTCATAGACTAATACATACATATGTAGATACATTTATTCTCTCAATAAATTAAACGTCATAGGTACGGTGGAAAGTAAACATTGGATGGTGGAAAACATGAGTTCAATAATACCAGATAGAACAACAACCGAATTACGTGTTTTTGTGGCAAACTAGTTGTGTTAAATACAATACAAATGTATACCAATCATAAAAGTCAACAAAAAAGTGCAAAATACATTTAAAGTTTTCAGTTCTACACCAAAACGACATGAAAAAGTTAAGTGCACATATTTTGTAACTCCACCTGGTGTACTTACTTACTTATCCGGTCTCGGACAACCCCGGGGGTCAGGGACCTTACAAAACGAAGATAACATATTTCGCCAATCTTTTGCCCCATCCCTCCAGTTGGCAATACCAAGTGTACGCAGGGATTCGTCAACCTGATCCCTCCAGCGGAGTCTTGGTCTTCCTATTTTCCGTCTCCCTTCGAGTTCGGTTTCGAAAACCCTTCGTGCTGGTTCGTCTTCATCCATTCTACTGACATGGCCCAACCAGCGCAATCGCGTTATTTTGATCCGTTTAACTATGTCAATGTCAGGATAAAGCTCATACAGCTCATGATTCATGCTTCGCCGATACTCGCCGTTGTGCACCATAGGGCCATAAATTTTCCGGAGTATTTTTCCCTCGAAGACTCCTACAGATGTTTCGTCTGCTTGCGATAGGACCCAGGATTCTGCGCCATAAAGCAAGACAGGTTGAATGAGAGTCTGGTACAGCTGGACTTTTGTTCCTCGAGAGAGGGCTTTATCCCTAAAGTGCTTGCCTAGCCCGAAATAACATCTATTCCCAAGCACAATTCTCTCGCTTGATCTCAAGGCTGATATTGTCGTCCTCGTCCACGGCAGAGCCGAGGTATATAAATTCGCCCACTACCTCGAAGTTATAACGGTTATTAACGTTCACGCTTTGGTCCAACCACGTGGAGGCCCCGTTCGTTGAGACCATTAATCCCGTCCGGTCCTCATTTATCGTCAGACCCACTTTTGCCGAGTCCTTCTCAATTCCCGAAAAAACCGCAGTAACTTCCCCAATTGTGCGCCCAATGATATCTATATCATCAGCATACGCGAGCAGCAAGTGACTTTTGCTGCTGATGGTCCTATCCATGTTGACTGCAGCATTCTCATAATGATCTCCATTAAGATGTCAAAGAGATCGCACGATAGGGTGTCGCCTTGCCTGAGACCTCGCTTAGTCTCGAAAGGTTCGGTAAGATCCTTACCAACTTTCACTGCGGATTTGGTGTTCGTCAAGGTCATCCTGCAAAGGCGTATAAGTTTTGCAAGAATACCAAGCTCAGACATTGTCTCACAGAGTTCCCCCGTATCGGACTATCGAAGAACGCCTTATAATCGATAAATAGATGATACGTGTCGATTTGTTTTACGTGTGTCTGCTCCAGGAGTTGGCGTAGCGTGAAAACCTGGTCAGTTGTCGACTTTCCAGGCCCAAAGCCGCATTGGTGGGGTCCAATCAGGTCAGCGATAATTGGCCTTAGTCTTTCGCACATTACACTCGATTGGACCTTATATGCCATGGATAAAAGGCTTATACCACGGTAGTTGGCACAGATACCCGGGTCACCTTTTCCAAATATGGGACATAGTACACTGAGACTTCAATCGCCGGGCATTCATTCATCTAACCAAATTTTGCCAATGAGCTGATGCATGCACCTTATCAGCTCATCGCCGACAGCCTTAAATAGCTCTGCCGGTAATCCATCGGCTCCACCTGGTGTAAGTTAATTTTAAATTTAATTTCTCTCATTTCCACAAACCTACGACGAAGAGTGTGAAATGAAACGTCAGATGAGAGAATAAATGTATCTATTTATCGATTAGTCTATAGGTGCTGTCTGTGCGAAAGGGAGTGATTTGACGTAGATTAACTTATACCAGGTGCAATTAAAAAAATTATTTACTTAAATTATTCATGTCATTTTGATAAAAAACTGTGAAGTATTTTGAAAATGTTTGTTACATTTTATTGTTAGTATATATTTGTGGTGTATTTATACAAAAATTTTAACGCACAAAACGAAATGCCGTTGCTGTATTTTTGTTGATGGGTTTGCGCAATTGCCACTATCTGGTATTATTAAAACCATACTTTCCTACATGCAACCACACCAAACTTCGTAAATTTACTGAGAGAAATCGCTACTCTAGATATCATTACTCTATGGTCATATGTGAGTAGTTCCGCTTTATTGTTAAAATGAAAGAAAAATTAGATTTTTCTCAGAATTCATCAATCCCTATTAGAGTGCACAACGCAATCAAACTATTCTCTGGACATGGGCGTTTGTATACGTAATTCTTAACAAAATCCGGTACTGGAAATATTTCTCCTGAAAATGGTCATGACGTATTAAAGTTATGTCTTTTTTCTGCCCCCAAAACTAACCCGCATTTTCCATACATTCATTTAACATTTTCCCTTAAGCAAAAAATAAATGACAGTGAAATTTTAACAAGTCCTTCGCCTACACCTCTTAGGAAGAGCAAAGCACTTCCTTTGCGCTTCGTGTGTGCGTTTATGCGATTCATCTATTCCGTGTTCAACAGCACATCCGTTTGCAATGACCTTGTCAGAGCAAATGTACCCATTTCATGGGAATGTTATCAGTTTTATAACACATAAAGCACAAACACACACGAAAGCAAAACACTCGCAAACAACAGCACAAACAATGAGAACCAAGGAACAGGACAATGACAGAAACTAAACATACTGAAGTCTGCATAAAAATGAAGGATATCCTGTTTATCAACGAAACAAATGTCAAAAAAGAGATGAAATGAGGAGAGAAATTAGTGAAATAGAGGCATCATATGTATATTGAGAGTGGATGTTAACGGTAGATGAATTGTGGATGCTAAAGGGGCAAGTGAGAGAGCCAAAAACATAGGAAATATGTCACATGAGAGTGAGATGGTTACAGTTACAGTAACGAGTGCTGAGTGCGTATGGGAGATGGTACAGATAGAGATGGTAAGAATTTTCTATTTGATATAAGATACGAGACTTGAAAATTTCTAATAAATCCAGTAATTTTTTTATTGAAATAGCTGTACATTTTTCATATAAAGTTGCCAATTTGCCAAAGAAATCAATATATAAAGTAAGTAAGTTTAATTTTCGTCACAAACTCTGAACTATTTTTTTACCAAGAACTTTCATATAGAAATATGTCTTTTTACCTAAGATGTCACAGATGTTCAGGGTATGTTGGTGATATGTAGAGATCATTTCAGTGTTTTACTTATCCCAATGCATATGAGAGAGTTGAGTAAATAGACGATGATGTCTGTAGTCCACGTCCTATTCGAGGCCAGAACAACAATTCCTTGGCTTAAAAACAACAAAGCCACACGTGCTGATTGACTACCGGGTAAGCTGTTCAAGGTTGGCGGCGATGACCCGACAAATCCTTGAGAAATCTCACAAAAACAAATCGACACATGCCATCCCTTTATTGATTACAAAGCTAACATCGATAGCACGATACGGGGCCAACTCTTCGACTGCGATATCTGAGCTTGAGCTCAATGACCGAAACTTGCGAGGAGTTCTTCAGTATTTCCGGGACTTGAAAAGCTAGCTGCAAAAGCGGGTTTAACAGTAAATGAGGACAAGATAAAACTAATGGTTTCGACAGCAGAACCGTCCCGCGTTTGAAGGAAAGGGCGAATGTTGATAACTGTTATAACTTCGAGGTAGTGGACGAGTTTATTTACATCGGATTTGTCATCAACAAGATAATAACATCAACCTAGAAATCAAACAGAGAACTGTGCTTGCGAAGAGGTGCTATTTCGTCCTAACCAAGCACTTCATAGATAAGGCTCTTCCCGAGCTACGAAGATCCAGCTACATATATCAGATTCTCGTACACCCTACCTTGGATTCAGTGACGTTCCGTCTAAGGTGCGGAGGTGTTCTCTGAACACCCTAAAATATTTTGATAATCATGTTATATTTTTTTATAATTATTTCCTAAAGTCCAAAAATATTTCAGCGACAGATATATATCCAACATTTATTCATTATTTTAATTTATAATACAATTGTGTGTGTTTCTGTTGCACATATTTTTTTGTGTTCGTGGGTTTTTTTCCTTTTCTTGCTACTTAACATTTTGTGTTGTTCGTGTTTATTTTTTTATTGCTGTAAAACTTTAACATTTGGTTCTATTTTTTAAGAGAACAATTTTAATATAAATTTCTTTTGCTAATGTTAATATATACATTTCAGTGTTCAAACTGTTAACAGAACAGCATTAACACATGCAACAAAAAACCAACACAATAATGTTCGCTAGAAATTCAAACTGGAATGTATGCAAAATGTTCAATAGCAATCAGCGCACAAAATGCCTATACAAAATGAAATGTATATAAAGGGTCCGCCATCTAAGGTTTTTTTTTCAACTAGTGCTTATTTCGTGAATGGTAAAGCATGAAACACATAGGCGACGACAGGCTACACGAACACACGACTGTAAATGCCGCTGACTGCAAATATAGACGTGTGGCTGCTACTGAATTACTTTCAAGACGGCAACTGCAAAGTAAACAGCTGATCTGTAATTTTGACGTTTGTGTTATTTGTGTTAAAAGAAAAGAAAATGTCTGGAGAATATTTAATAAATATTATCACACACGTAACAAAAATTGTGAAAACAGTGTATAAAGTACGAAGTGAATTGCAGACGAGCGATAATCGAAGATGGTGGGTTCGTCCGGTGAATCTAACTCGGGATTAGGAGGGCTTCTACTGAACGTGCATTCAGCAGCTAAAAGAGAAGGACGAGGAACACTTTTTTAAGCATTTCGGATGTCCGTAGCAAACTTTAATTTATTGCTGGCTCTTCTAAAAAACAAAATGGAACGATTTTCTTTATTTTTCTTTATGTATACGCTTGAACAACGCTGGGAAATATTGCGACATTAGCTGTGTTTGTTTACTTTCCCAGTAATAATTTGCAAGATTCTAGTTTGAGAGAGTTTAAACGATTTTACTCTCTTTTTGCAAATTTGCAGAAAAAGTAAACAAACGACATCCAGTAAAAATTTGCAAGAAAACAGCTGATATGTGCTTGTTTGTTTTTCAGTTTATAAACAGTTTAAAGTATACAAAGTATATTAAAGCATACAATTTCACTGTTCACAAAATATTACAGCCTGTTTTTGTAACTTGTTTTTACACCAATCGTTTGCCTAAAGACGATCAAAAAAAATATTTGGTTTTCTTTTGCATTTTTTTGAGTGCAAACAAAAAGAGCTTTTGTTTTGCTTGTGTATTTTGGTTCAGTAAGTCATACACAAGCGAAACAAAACGTCAGATTAGGCAATCAGAAAATACCAATTGTCTGCTTTGTTTCGTTTGGTTGTTTTGTTTACAAAGTGTATTGTGAAAAATATTTTTAAATCAAATAACAATTTTTAACTAAAATGGAAGCGTCCAACAAAAAAAAGTAAGCAATAATAATAAAAGTTAGCAATAAATCTGCAGATAAAAATTTTATAAACAAAAAGAAAGAAAATTGTGTGCAACTACTTACCGATTATCTGGAAGCTCCAAAACATTTGTCGCATCTCGCAATTTCCTGCGGTTAAGGTCGCTGGAGGTAGTTGTGTCGTTTCTATTTATCACAGAAAAACCAAGGGCCACAGAAGGAATAATTTTTTATATTTTTTAATAACTGCACTGTAACTTTATTTTTGTACTTTACTTTTATTTTCTCACTTTTCTGTTTGCAAATTGTTTCACTTGTTTTGTTTGTTTATTTTCGTTTGGTTGCAATCATCTGCTTCCAATTGAACAGCAGATGTAGCAGTGTTGCCTCGGGTTTCCAAAATTTTTGTTTTTTTCAGTACACAGAGCTTTTCAAATCAACACCAATAACACGTTGGCAACAATGTATTTTGACATAAGGGCAATGAGTAAAATAAGGGAAAAAGAGCTTTCTCTCCCAGACAAAAAACATTAATGAACTCAAATAAAAACATGATCGTTCGGGTGAGAATTATCGTCTGCCTACAGACAATAGTTACAAAAACAGGCTGTTAATCTATATAAATTGCTACATCTTCAACTCACTACAAAATGTATTGTGCTTACCAAATATTCCCACAAATACATTTTGTTCAAGTTAACACACATTCGAAAGCACCCTGAACATATGTACATACCATAGCTACTGCCACAGTTGACCACTGACGACGTCGTCGGCTCACCACAATTTGCGGAATCACTCTTTTCTCCATTCACATCATTTTTCTAAATTTTAGTTCCAAATTCCTATGATAATTTAAACAAATATTAAATAAAACAATAAAAAATTACGAGTTTACTTACTTGTGTCGCTGCTAATTTATGTTTCGCTTTTCTTTGTTTACACAAAACAACTGATTTTAAACAGCTGTTCAATCTTGCAAATTTTGGTTGGGAAAAATTTATCCAACCAATATTTGCAAGCTCTCTAACATCGAACTGTCAAAATTTGCATTCTCTCACTCTCATTCACTGGACTTTAGGAGTAAACAAACATGATCCAGTAACAATTTGCAAGAATTTGCAACAATTTGCAAGTAAACAAACACACCTATTACTTTGAAAATCATGGTAATGTTGCAGATGCCGATTTTGCCAAAAAAATCATCTTTTCAGATGAAGCTCATTTTGATCTTGGCGGGTATGTAAACAAGCAAAATTGTCGCATTTGGGGCACAGAAAACCCGCACGCATACATTGAAAAGCCGATGCACCCAAAACGAGCACAGTTTGGTGCGGATTTTGGCCCATAATTGGGCCATTTTTCTTCGAAAATGAGCAAGGAGTGGCCGTTACAGTCAATGGCGATCGTTATCGGGCCATGTTGAGAGAATTTTTGTTCACAAAAATTGAAGAGGAGGATATTGGAAACATTTGGTTTCAACAGGACGGCGCTACGTGCCACACAGCCGAAGCTACACTCGTTGTTTTGCGCCCTGTTTTTGAAGATCGCATGATCATTATTTGTGGGGTGCCCTCAAAGATAAGTGTTACGCCGACAAGCCAGAGACAACTGACGCTTTAATACCCTTTTCACATTTACCGCGTTTCAGCTGAAACGCCGGCGTTTCGCTCTCTTTCGATGATTTCAGCGAAACACACTTTAATTGGCACTTATTTTCATACAAAAAAAAAACGCAAACATTATGTTCTTTTTACTGTAGTATGTTTGAAACCATAGTAAAAATGAGAGAGAGCACAGTGTTGTACTTTAATAGTAGTTAAAAAAAGGAGTAAAATGAAAAAATTTCCATTGCTGGTTCAAAGCAAAAGTCAGAAAAATGAGGGAAAACAAATCTGTTTGTTTACATTTCTAGTTTGCTTTGTGGTGGTAAGTACTTATTGCAATGTGATTTATGAATATAATCATTTATATCTTTGAATGCATTCATTGCTTTATCATACAATGATATAAATTCTAATATGATAAAAATTACATTAATTTTTTGATATTATTTTATATTTCTTTATTCACAAATGTGCGTTTGTGTTGTTTACAGCCAATACAGAAAACACAAAACAGAAATGAGAAACGTCACAGAAACCACAGTCGTTAACAAAAGCACAATGTGAACACCATGGTTTCGAAATGATCTCAAGAGAGCGAAACGCCGGCGTCCCAGCTGAAACGCGGTAAATGTGAATAAGCTATAAGTGACAATATTCGTGAAGCCATTGGTGAAATACAGCTGCACACAATCGATAATGTGCTTAAAAATTGGACCGATCGTGTAGGCTACTGCATGGCCAGCCGAGGCAGCCATGTGAATGAAATTATTTTCCATTATTAACCGGAAGAATTGTACTTTCAAGTAAAAAAAGAAATTTGAGAAAATATTCAGTAGTTTCTTTTTATTGCATTTACAAAAAAAAAATCCAATGAGTGTTCGAACTCACGGGCGATGTGTTAACACCTTTTTGCTACACGGTACCTATTCGATTTCTATGAACACATTCGTAAATGTTACATTGCAAAACAAAACACAGCGTTCAATCGTATGATGACGTTACATTTAAGTAATTGTAATACTTAAAATTATTTAAAGACCCAGTGCAAGCACATGTGTCATTATTTTCTTGCTCAACAACAGACACTTGTACGTACATACATACATTGTTATATTCGTACGATATAACCGAAGATCAACATAAAATACTTTTTTAATATTACTCCAAATTAAAACACTTCAATCTCGGCTCGTCGATATCGGATCGCCTTAATTTTTGGCCTAAACTCTTCGTCGAAACCCGCACTAGCTTTTTAATCCAAAAATTAATAAAATCGGCTATGAATTTCCGGAGAAAATCGCGTGGGAAAATTATATGAAAATCGCCCAATAATCACTTTCAATACCGACTGCCAAGCAACGAACAAACAAACGATGATAAGACAAAACCGAAGATCAACATAAAACACTCTTTTAATATTACTCCAAATTAAAACACTTAAATTTCGGCTCGCCGATATCGGATCGCCTTAATTTTTGGCCTAAACTCTTCGTCGAAATCCGCACTAGCTTTTTAATCCAAAAATTAATAAAATCGGCTATGAATTTCCGGAGAAAATCGCGTGGGAAAATTATATGAAAATCGCCCAATAATCACTTTCAGTACCGACTGCCAAGCAACGAACAAACAAACGATTATTTACTCTTACAAACCTAACACTTGCGTATGTATTAAATTTATAGTTTACTGCCCTAGAGGCGCGCGTATAGATGTTAACACATCAAAAGTTATTTGGCGGACCCGTTAGTTATTAACGTAGCAAAGCAAATATATATAAAAATTGTTCTCCTGCAGCATAGCAACCACTGTTAAAGTTTTACAGTAACATTCATAAAAAAAATCCAATGAGTGTTCGAACTCACGGGCGATGTGTTAACACCTTTTTGCTACACGGTACCTGTTCGATTTCTATGAACACATTCGTAAATGTTACATTGGAAAATAAAAAACAGCGTTCAATCATATGATGACGTTACAGTTAAATAATATTAATACTTAAAATTATTTAAAGACCCAGTGCAAGCACATGTGTCATTATTTTCTTGCTCAATACTTTTTGTTTTATTCCCACAAAAGTCAAAGAATGCAAAGCAACAGACACTTGTACATACATACATACATTGTTATATTCGTACGATATAACCGAAGATCAACATAAAATACTTTTTTAATATTACTCCAAATTAAAACACTTAAATCTCGGCTCGCCGATATCGGATCGCCTTAATTTTTGGCCTAAACTCTTCGTCGAAACCCGCACTAGCTTTTTAATCCAAAAATTAATAAAATCGGCTATGAATTTCCGGAGAAAATCGCGTGGGAAAATTATATGAAAATCGCCCAAAAATCACTTTCAATACCGACTGCCAAGCAACGAACAAACAAACGATGATTTACTCTTACAAACCTAACACTTGCGTATGTATTAAATTTATACATCACATATACATCATTAACACATCAAAAAAACTAAAGCAAGAACGACAAAAAATGTTAAGCTTGTAGCAAGAAAAGAAAAACACACTCACATACAAACAAAATTGTGTGCAACAGAAATTCTTAACCATAGTTAATTGTAGAATATTAATTTTACAACTGACTGAATGAGATCAGACGCAAACTGCAAAATGATATGTGGATGCTCTATTGAAATTTGTGTAGATAGTCCGAAGAAAAAACACAAATAATTAAAAATGGAAGGCCAACGCCAGAACTTCCAAATTTAACAACAAACCATAAAACTTTTATTAGACATTTCAAGACTTCTAATTATAAGGAAAAGGCTTGGTAATGTGGTTGTCCCCTTATTAACAAATTATTTTGTTGGTCTTGTTTGCTTTTCGCTTCTAAAAATAAAAAAAGTGTTTGGATCACAGGTTTAAATCATTTACTGCTTCTATGATAAAACATCAAACGTCTCAAGTTCACATTAGTAACACATTGACATTAAAAACTTTTGGAAAAGTTCGAATTGACGTTTTGCTTGACGAACAAAAACGCATTTCATTATCGAGACATAATGAACAAATTTCTGAAAAACGAAATGTATTCGAACGCTTAGTCGATTCGGTATGTTTTCTTGGTGCACAGGAACTTGCGTTTAGAGGTAACGATGAAAAAGAAAATTCCGACAATAGAGGAAATTATGTGGAAATTTTACACTTCATTGCTAAATATGATAGTAAATTAGATCGTCCTTTATAAACATCCACGATTTTTAAAGGCACTTCCAACCGAATTCAAAACGATATAATTAGCTCGATTGGTACAGTTACATATATTAAATAATATCGAAAAAGAGTTAAATGAAGCCTTATTTATCGCAGTAATGCTGCATGAAACAACCGATACCTATAAAAACAAAGTCTCAATTATTTATTTTTTATATAACGGGGTTTTCAACAGAGACGATACAAAAGTAAATCGATAGGGACAGCAAACGACGCCATATTTTTCCCGCTCTTTTGAATTTCTCTTCAGTAAGGTTTGCCATTTCATCATGGAAAGATATACGAGCCCACAACGAGTCGATATTATTAAAATTTACTACCGAATTTGGAGTCGGATGGACAACTTGAAAATGATTCGGATTTTCATCGGAAAATTATCTTCACCGATGAGGCTCATTTCTGGCTGAATGGCTTCGTCAATAAGCAAAATATGCGTTATTGGTCAGACAGCAATCCACACGTAATCCACGAGTCATCATTGCATCCCGAAAAAATTACGGGTTGGTGCGGTTTATGGGCCGGCGGCGTCATTGGGCCGTACTTCTTCCGTGATGATCAAGACCGGCACATTACTGTGAATGCGAATCGCTACCGTTCAATGATAACCGAACATCGAACGTACTTTCACAGGAATAGAGAATTTCATTGGTATCTAAAACCGGGTTTGTTTTATTTTAAAAAAACTTTTGTAGCGCTCTTATTGAAAAACCCTTTATTATTAAATTTTTCGGTATGTTGCTAGGGAGCGATTCTTCAAATTTATGGACGTAAGTGATGATCGTACGGCAGACGGTATTTGCACAAATAGATTGATTAGAAAATAGAAAATATGCAAAAGCTTAAAAATTGGGTAGGAAAGCTATGATGGCGCGGCTGTCATGTCTAGTGCATTGAATGGCACACAGGCTAAAGTAAGAGAGCAGTTTTCTAATGCTATTTTTATCCATTGTAATGCTCATATGTTAAATTTAGTTTTAGGACAATCTGTAAACTTTATACAAGAAACCAAAATATTTTTTGAAACATTATCAGGGCTTTCTGCTTTTTTTAATCAGTCCACCAAAAGAACTTATTTCTTCGATCGGGTGGTAAAACGAAGAATACCTACTGTGGCAAAAACTAGATGGAACTATTCCTCTAGACTTGTAAATATAGTCCACACCTATCGTTCAGATCTAATAATAGTATTTGAAGAAATGATAGAAGATCCTGATACTTGGGGTGCGGATGCAGTTCAAGCTAAGGGATTTATGCAGTTTGCTAAATACCTTTAACGTAATTTTTCATACACTGATGTATTGTTTGATATTCTTAAAAAAAACTCTTTTGATATTCAGTATTGCTGCGAACATATTGAAATAACTAAGCAGCAAATATTAGCTAACAAATCAAAGTTTGATAATATATTAATTATGACGAAAGCTACTGCTCGAGTAAGTTTAAAGCGTGGAGAAAACATTGAAAATTTCGATTTGATGTACATATAAACAAACATACAATCAAATAATTGAAACACTGTTTGAACCATAGAGTAAATATGGGTAGAGAAAATCTTTCACTCACCAAATTTCTGACATTTGTCCTCGTGTGATGTATACGTTTGATGTTGAAAAGAATTGCTTTACTAATACCAGATAGATGCAATGGTTCAAAACAACGAACAAAATAACAACAACGGCATTTCGTTTTGTGTGTTAAAATTAATGTGTTAAATACAACACAAATGTATGCTAACAATAACAGTCAATAAAAAAGTTTAAAACACATTTAAATTTCACAGTTTTTCACCAAAATGGCATGAAAAATTAAAGCAAGAAGTTATTGTAATTCCACCTGGTGTATATCACTTTTCGTCAAACATCTCTCTATCACACCGACCGCATCACGAAGAGTGTGAAATGAAACGTCAGATGAGAGAATAAGTTTATCTAGGTATGTATTAGTCTATGGTTTGAACAAATGGAAACTAGATTTAAATCGTTACAATATTTAAAATTTGTAGAATGTTAAATTTACAAAAATATGCAACTTATCAAAAAATATTTCCGACTGAAGATTAAAAAATTATTATGGAAATTTTTTTGATTTCATTAAATTAAAAAAAGGAATTAGTTGTGTTTTATGCCCATTCGTATTTCTATGACATTACTGTTTTTGACATACCAAGTAATTTAATTAATTTTGATTTGTCGGATACTTTTTCTGAAGTATTTAAATTAAGCATGTTAATTTTAACAATTCCAGTATCAACAAGTTCTGTTGAGATCTTTTTCAGCACTTAAGAGAATTAAGACTTATTCCAGAAACCAAATGTTAATTTCTATAGGAAAGTCTTTTTTAAATTTCTTAAAAAATACAACAAATTTCTACGATGATGTATTGAAGTTTTCATTCAAAAAACACGACGTGTTGAACTGGTTTAAAACAATTTAAATTTAAATAAAATGGAAAACAAGAAATTATTACATAAAAAATAAAAATGTGATCCTTTCCTGAAAAAAGTAAAATATAAATAAGTAATAAAAAAAAACTTGCAAATGGGATCTTATCTATCGCGTCCTCGTCGTGGTCCCGGAATAAACTGAGAATAGACAATTATTTTTAAATGTGGAGAACACCCTGCGAAAAACTCCACCGCACGTCCCTGCTTGGATTATGGTGCAGAATCTTTGATCATATCGTAAGAAACAGCCCTGGGTGTTGTCGAGAGATAAATGATGCGAAAAATAAATGACCCAGTAATAGACAGTATCGACGACGTGTGAACCACGAATTATATGAACTGTATCCCGTTATTGACATAGTTAAGCGAACCACAGTAACGCGATTATGCTAGAAAATTTCAGTTGAATGGATCAAAACGAACCAACACTAAAGATATTCGAAGCCGTACTCGACGAATATAGAAAAATATGACAACAAAAACATCGTTGCAAATAGCAGGCTGAGGAAGCCCTGCGATATTTTGGTGTTACCGATTGGAAGGAAAACGCAACAGATCTATTCGATTTGAGAACTGTGTTAACTTTTTTACGAGGCGTTTACACTGAAGGGAAGCGAACTTGTGTTTGAACGTCAGGCGAAGAATTCTATCGCTGAGGTTTGACAAATACAGGTGAAATTGTTACTGTGAATGTTCAAAATATTAATGCACAAAACTAAAAGTTAAGGATTTTGTTCGACGTTGCTGACAGAAGTTCGTTTCCTCATTGAAGAAGCGCAAAGAGAAACGATAACAAATCTATGTATAAATTAAACTATGGGTCGGTGTGATAGAAAGATCTTTGACGAAAAGTGACTTACACCAGGTGGAATTACAAAAACTTCTGGCCTTAATTTTTCATGTCGTTTTGGTGAAAAACTGAACTTTAAATGTGTTTTACACTTTTTTATTGCTGTTATTGCTAGCATACATTTGTGTTGTATTTATCACAATAATCTTAACACACAAAACGAAATACCGTTGTTGTTATTTTGTTGGTTGTTTTGAACCATTGCCTCTATCTGGTATTATTGAATCAATTCTTTTCAACATCCAACGTTCATATCACACTAGGCCAAATGTGATAAATTTGCTGCGTGAAATGTTAAGTCTATGTGTAATTATGTAAAGCCCCTAAGGGGTCATCCGTAAATGATGTCACACTCAAAGGGGGGGGGGCCGGGGGAGGTTTTGCAACTATCCGTGACAACTTGTGACATAGGGGGGCGGAGGCTTACAGAAACTTGTGATATCACAATTTTTCAATTAATTTTGCTTAATATCAGAGCTCGCAAAATAGGCTCAATACAAGTTGACAAAACACAAGTAACGGTGCGTTTAGACATGATAGAGCTGCAAGTAGAGAATACGTATTATCTTCGAAAAGCTCGAAATTGAAGAGGTAGATCCGGTTTGGCACATGAATCATGTACAAGAGTCACAATATTTACTGCAAATCAGTACATGTAACTCGCCAAATTGTTGTTCTGAACATCGAAGCAATCTTCGAAAGGTGTTACGTAACGGATTCTTACCTCCACCTATGAAAATTTCGAACGAGAATGGTCTTGAGGTTCATAGAAATCCGACACACGCTAATTCGTACTTCATGCCACTTTTTCATCGACGAGCTGTGCCTCTAGAATTCAATGCTTCAGGTTTCAATAAGGTGAATAACAAAAATATGACAGCCAAATTTATTAAAATAGGTGTTTAATTTTTGTTTTGGAATGCTTTGGAACGGAAAAGTTAAAAATTTTACAATTTGTTAATTTTAGTTAAATTCTTTACTGTAGCTAAATTCAGAATTGTCCAAACTCTTTTCGATTTGTTTTTAGGTGCCATACGATTTGATGTGCCCTTCCATCGAATCGCAGCTTTTGAGTCGTGCTTGTGAAACGTGCGGAGCTTATTTCGCCACACAACAATCTGCAATTTTGCACAAACGAGTTATCCACCAAAAACACCACGAAAGTGCCATTCGGATACATCCTGTTACTATTTTGAGTCGACGAGATTCAGAAGATGTGTAGTGGATAGATGTCGAAGAATTAGACCCGCGAGCCATTGATGAGTACAGAATCCCTAGCGCAACTATAGACACCTTCCCACCGATTGTAAATATAAGAACCTGGCTGACGTCACCCTGGACATCTTAGTTGTGATCTCAATTTGTCCTCTGCGTACATTTGTTTCATATAATTTAATCGAAGATTATTTTTTGTTAAAATAAAATAGAGTATTTTATTCAATGTGTTGTTTAGTGTTTTTTTAGGGGGCTCGCTTGAATGTGACATCATTTTAGACGGGGGGGTCGATCTCATGTGACAGCCTGTGACACAAGGGAGGGGGGGGGGGGGGGGAGGGGTGAAAAATTGACTAATTTAGTGTGACATCATTTATGGATGGCCCCTAAGTAAATAAGTAACAACCGACGAGACCTAACTGTTAACTCCGCACATGCGCATGTTTTAATTGTCGTAGGAAATCCGCGATTGGTTTGTTCGGCCAGTATGTCTATATATCTGAACATCTGTGACTAGATTACCGTCCTTATGTTTACAGTAGGTAGGGCCGCATCCGTTGGTTCGGGTGTTCACTTTACAGTAGAATTTTCGGACTTCATTCTTCCTTCTGTATGTTTAAATTTTCTCACTCCCGCGTTTTCTTCATTGTCTTTTTTTCTCTTGAACAAAACGGGGGTTTCTCTCCTTTTTGTGCAGCGTTATTTTCATCATTTGCCAGGCGACAGGCTTTAATGTATCATGGTTTGTCTTTAAACAGCTTTTCACAACCCAGCACGGTATCTGCAGCAGTTTTTATAAAGTGGGACGTGCATTTCCAATGCGCTTCAGAGCCATTGGGTGGAGGTGTGATCAGCGCTAGTAATTGAGTGAGCTTATCTGAATAGGCCGTAGCTGTTTCCGGAACTTGCAGCTTTCCAATGTACAACTTTCCATGCATCGTTCGCTCTGCTTAACCTTGTGAAAACCTTAGTTGAAACCAGGTAGTAGTCCGAATCAATAAAATCGCCTATTACACTGGAAGAGTCCCGTCCATCAATTATCAGGTAACCAATCTTGTGGATGTCTTTCTTCTTAAGAATAATTCGATATTTATCTTAAGTATAAGGGATCTTTCTTTTACCAAACGTCTGTCTTTCAATACTATAATCAGCTGCTAATTTACTCGAAATCTCCAAATGAGAAAATCCTTTTGTAATGTGATGCCTTATGCGATTAGAAGCTGCTTGGGAATGTATATTTTCACTTGAAAATAATAAAACTGTTCCCATTTTATTTTTAGTATTTCCTTTTTATCAATAATATGAAATAATTAGATGAAAATTAACTATCCTGGGAAATAAGCCCCTTATAGTTACTTAATATTTTAAACGGTAGACAATACTTTTGCAGCCGTACTATTTAACGTACCTTATTATACCATCTCTAGACTATATAGAATTGAGAGATACAGAAAGAGAGAGCAGTGAGTGATGCTTTTACAGGGTGTTTCATATACTTATATTTTAGAAATTCTCCGGAAACAAGCAACATGTTTTCGTATCATAAATTCTGGTTACTGCTGAGAAAGAGTTGAAGTTTACTGATGTTGTTGCCTAAAGTAATTCATTTTTTATGATGTTTGCTTTTTATTGGGTTCGTCGCTCAACATTAAAGCCTAAAGTTAGGCAATGCCTCTTAGATTACATAAAGGATGCCTTTATGGTATGCTTTAAATTTTTTTTAGTTGATGCCCGTAAAATTTGCGGCATAAAACTCAGAGATAAATCATGTTTCGAAAACAAAACAAAACAACTTGTTACGACATTGGAAGATAAACGGGAACGTTAGTGGAAGGGGGTTTATTTTTATAGGATTTTATCATACAATCTTTGCTGGCCAAAAATATTTCAACACCACCGTCATGAACAAGAACACGACCAAGGATAGAACAACTGAAGTTTTGGTGTAGAAATGTCCTTGCAGCAATTAATGACCATCATTACTGAAGAGGGAGGTTTACATTTATTTTGCCTTTCATGTGTAAATGTTTGTGTGTAAATCTGTATCGGTATATGTACATATGTGTACAGGTAAGAACATGTGTTTGTATAATAATTTAAAAAAACCGCCTTGTATTTATGCATCAACACCCACGGTTTGTGTTTTTAGTGTGTATGGTTGTTATATTTAAAGCATACCTTAAGGGGCATACATAAATCACTTGTTGTAGCATATTTTTGGTTATTCTCTTATTGTTTTTGTGTTCGTTCTAGTGTGATTTTCTTTTGTTTTATATTAGAAACAAATAAAAGGAATCCTATTATTAGAAGGAAAAACAACAAATACAAGTTTTTACAACTCCATTACTTAAGGACCCTTACAAATAAAACAACAAATATCCTTATAAAGTTATCCTCCAGCATGATTAAGACTTAAATTCTGTGGGAAAAGCCTACTTTCGGGCACTCAAGTACTATAGGCTTAATATACGATACTAAATTTTTCAGCTTGCAGGAATCGAAAGATTGCTTTTAATAACTTTATTGTTGTATATGTTTAGGCGTTCACAAGCAAACGGTTAATAGTATTTACATATAATGTAGTCTACTTGTTGGTGTTATCGTGCCAAGGGCTTTGTATTACTTAAGTCTGCATATGTAGCCTAAGTCTGTGTTGGTAGTGGTATAATTTATAACAAATTGCCAGTAAAAGTTAAAGCAAAGTATTAATACATGGCCTTGTTGATACTAGAAATAGTCTATAGTACCACTTTTGTAATTGTTGTACTATTTTGCTTTACTAGAGCCAAGTGTTATATAAATATCCCATATATTTACTTATATATAAATGTGTATGTAAGTCTCAGTCTTCAGTAATGTGAAGTATACTTTAGGGTATTATCAGGAAGGTCTACTTTTAGGTGCTTGTAGAAAGATGTATATATAAGTATACGATGACAAGGAATTTAAGAATATTATTTTGTCTAAAGTAATTTGTGTCTTAATAAATTGTTCCAAAAACCAACTGGCTTTAAGAAAATTTTCATACATTTTAAAATTTTCCAGTTATCTTCAATATTCCCTTATGATTTCTTAGTGACATCAGTTCCTACTGAAATCAGTCCTACTTAAATCAGTCTGCCATCAACAATACCATTAATCCTTAAGGATTTTACATTCTTCCTTCTTCTTTCCAATAATAGCCTTTGACTTTATGACAAGCCTAAAATTTCAATATAAAATTGAGAGACATTTTTTTTCGTCCTTTTTTTCTGTTTTGACTTTAAACTGTTTTCTTGTTCGATCTTTCTTTATAGGCTTGAACAATTATTATGGAGGAGATTGTTTTTGTGTGTGTAAAGGTCGAATGTCGACATAGGCTTTGTAATTTTGTTTTTTGCTGTTGCTGTAAATTTCATTAATTCCGTTATATATTGTCAGCCTCAGGATATGCATCGGTAATTTTAAATTGCATTGGTCTTTGGGGGTGAATATAATAACATTCCTTGGAGAATCCAATGTTTCACGGAATGATGTATGTGCCCAAGTTTTGGTTAAATAATTTCATAAATTAACCTTGAAAATATTTATTTATTGAAATAGATATCCTGATGTTAATGCAAACTGCCATAAAGGATTACGTTGTGACGTAAGATGAGAATATTGTCTTTTAAGTTTCCAGGAACAGTAATGTAGCAGGGAGATGCATTGGCAGCCTGGTGATCATATGGACTCCGTGGCTCTTCTGCATCTAGGATAATCTTAACCAGCGGACGGTTAATTTGTATAAAGAAATGTCATTCGTAGCAATAAAGGCTGAAGCAACGATAGCGTGACGAGAAAAATCCTCAGTGGTAAAGGCTGCACTGAGGCTGATAAAATGACTAGAATAACCCATAATGGTATATCGGACGCTTCAAAAGGGAAGAAAAAGACGTATATTCTACAAACCTAGAAGATTAAATTTAGTCAACTCATATGTGTTCCAACTGAAAAATCTAATCTGAGGACGCATCCACATCGAATTTATCGAGCAGAAATAACCCAATGCTGCAGGTCATGTATGAGAAAGACATCGATAAGATGGAACTCTTTGTCTGTCATAGTTCTGTTTTAGAAAGTTTAAGAATCTAAATTCTCTTGGATGATATAATACTCAGTTTGGAGCATCCCTGAAGGATAGATTGGAGAACAGCAAAGGAATTGGTGCTTATTGCGAACTTCCTTTGAACAAGATGAAGTAGTCTCAGGACAATGAAGAGCACTTTTGTTTAGATGCATGTCTGTTGTGGCTTTAGAAGCCCACTAATTGTGCACTACTGACTAGGGTTCAAAGAATGGGGATGATGTATATCATGGCTACTCTGCTCACTGATAGGAATAGGGATTCCTGGTCAAAGGAGTTCCTGGTTGTAGAGGGAAATGTGAATTTCCACACGGATGGTTCGAAACTCAACGATCAGGTAGAATATGGGACCTATTCAAGTGATCTATAGTTGACTCTTTCACGTAAACTACGCGATCATTGTAGCATTTAACATGTACAAATTTCGCAAATTATGGAACCGGCCGTTTGGGTGAGGTATGGTAGCCTAGCAGTGTTAGAATGTCTTTTCTGAAAGTCCCAGATATTTGTATGTATTAAAAAAAATGGTTTCCCATTATATCCCACGAAGGGATTAGG
Organism: Phaonia tiefii; assembly: GCA_963931995.1. NCBI lineage: Eukaryota > Metazoa > Arthropoda > Insecta > Diptera > Muscidae > Phaonia > Phaonia tiefii. Next base: position 67,815,550 of record OZ008368.1, on the reverse strand, counting down.
GAGAGAGTTTTACACTCACTGATTGGGACCTATCCCTTCATGGGATATAATGGGAAACCATTTTCTTGATTGGAACCGACAGTTTTTTAGCAGTTCCGAAAGGTATTTTAAGAAACTTTTTCAGCTAATTAATAGCGTCGCCGTTAGTAAGCTAGGTGACCGCTGTCGAATGAAATGTTAGGTAGTCAGAGTAGGGATCCAGCCGACGTTCTCATGTACAAGAGCCTTACACACTACCGTTTCACCACCGACGGCCACGTATTTCTAAAGAAAGTATCGGCTAATGACTGCCGCAGATCTCTTAACTAAAAAGTACGATATAAGCCATATATATATAACTAGCTGGGAAGACTAAAGGACTACTTTGCAGATTCCATAGGAATTAGACCATATTGCCATGGCCTTGGCGAGTTGTTACAATATCCTGCATGAACGCTCCTATGTGGTAATATAGGAAAGGTACAGAAGAGGCACAGATTGTGCACGCACCAAACAACTCTGCCGAAGAGGAGATCAATGAACCTGTAACGTGGTTTTGCCGAGGGTTGAGGTAAGCTCAGCCATGTCCAGAGTCTTTCGTTAGGATCCACCAAACCATTCGAAATACGAACAGACTAGTTTCCCTTTTCGGGGGGTTCGAATTAAGATTCTTTATTGATCTTTAATTTACAAAGTAATTTGATTTACAGGAATAACATCAACTGCTTCACTCGGTGAGAACACTCCACTTAGCTTGAGCATTCTCGTCTTGGTTGACAACACTCTTCTGGGGGCACTTGTCTTGGCTTGACAACACTCTTCTGGGGGCACTTGTCTCGGCTTGACAACACTCTTCTGGGGCCACTTGTCTCGGCTTGACAAATCGTCTGGGGCAGGTTGCGGACTGGTCGATTCTAAGATGATCGGGAACACAGTGTCTAGCACACTCGATTATTCGGATTCGCTGCGTGGACCGGTATCGGATATGCGAGATGCTGGCTCGGTATGTCCTTTGCCGGTCCGGTGAGAACGGTTCGGTATCGGTTATCATCGGGTGGGTTACACGTGAACAGTGAGCCGAAGCCTCTGTTTACGAACAGTGAGCCGAAACCCCTGTGTAGGAATAGTAAGCCGAAGCCCCTGTGTAAGAACAGTGAGCAGAAATCCCTGTGTAGGAAGAGTGAGCCGAAGCCACTGTACAGAAATGTATTTACACCGTCTTTACTAAAGAACGGATCCCAAAATTGCTCCTGTCCTTTGTAGAACTCGAGCCCTAGATTAAATGTCTTGAGTCTCGTTAACCTTAGCACTAAGTACTATCGCTGTAGTGACGCAAATGAGAATTGGATCCAATCGTTGATTCTCGTGTGGTCATTAAACTAATTCGGTGCTAATAAGTACACAACCTCGCCTGAGCTTTTGTGTGTTTGTCAGTGAGTGTGATTGTTCGCGGTGGTTGGTGCGAGTGAGGGTGTTGTGTATGCTTAGGTGACGTGTAGACCAGGGACGTATGCGGGTGTGGATGGCGGTGAGTGTATATTACTTTGTACGGACGGATCATGACGTCACGTTACACACCTTCTGCCGCTTTATAGGCCTAAGGTATCAACGGGATGCTGACTGATTGGAAAGCATGCGGAGAGATTAAAGGTTAGTGCAAATTACTGTTTAGAAGCTGTTCTAATGAAGAAACTACTTTACATATTTTTTCGTTTCCAGCATGAGGATGTCTGCTATAAGATCCTTTGATTTTAAGAAACTAGGAGTATTGACCGATTAGAGTTTGAGCTTCTTGGACCAAACTAATTGGTGCTCCGGTAGGACTAGTGTTTAATCTCGTTAGACCGTTGTATCGCAATGTACTAAAAATTAAAATGAGCTGTATATCGACTGCAACCAATACCTAACCTAAAAATTGATCACAAGGTGTAGTAACAGTGCTCAGACTCCTCTTTCTCAACCTAATCTAACCCATTGCTATTGCTCTTAGCTAAGGCACCGTATTTATCCAAGAAGTGGAACCTGAAGCATCGCTTTTACGAGGTGATAATCAAAATAGAGCATTTTCTATTGGAAGGAAAATGCCAGAAGGATTAGTTGGATGGATTACTGCAAACGCTTGACTTAACTATAAGTAATTGCGTGGATTTTGGTAGTCTACTTCAGAATTCTGGATCTACACGCATCACAAACGCTACCAGATCACTGTATTTATTCTCACGGCAATAGTAGAAGTTGTACTCTTGCTGGGACGAAACATAATGACCACATAGGGTACCAACATCTCGTCTGAGAGTTAGGCTGCCATTAGATCTATGTGATCTGTAATTCTAACACAATGAACTATCAAGAATCACTTAAAGAGATGAGCAATCAGTTTAATACTTACCTTGTGCTGTTGTCAGGGTACAGGAACATTACGGGGAATGATTACGCTCTGGATGTATTTCTACATGCTTAATCTCAAAACAGAAGTTCTAAGTCCGGTGAACAGTTACTGGTCTTGGGGTACAAAATGAAGGATTGCCATGTAGGTTTGTTCAAATTATAACCAGATTCATTCGAAATACTTGATATTTACCTCGAGGAGAATATTTCTGTGTTAGTAGATCACTTGGCACTGTTTGGCAGGCTTTCAATATTCTAGGAATCATGACGACTGCTGGATCTGTTAGGATGAGTGGGCGAACGAGCGCTCCTATATATCTTATTAACCAGCCCAGTCCTTTGTGTGCATTACGGAAATCTAACAGAAATTCAGGAAATCAAGCTAAATACTTTTGTCTGATTCTGCGTGGTATCAGTAGTGTACCTAATTCGATTTTTCGGGGAACCGGGAAGCGGAAAATACCTTGGTCTAATCACCTTTAAAATACAAGAGGCTGTTTCTAGGTCCAATCAGGAATACGGCATCTGGTGATATCACAATGCATCTCTATGAACTCAGCATGCCAATAGTGACAACCACTTCTGCACAGCCCAATTGGAGAGAAAAGGCAATGAATGGAACCGACATGTTTTGTAACACAGTCATAACCGAGTAATCAGTGTAATGGAACACTACTGAGGCACAAACTAAAAAACAGTACTGCTCCACGACATATGTAGTGTCTCAGTAGGGAGTACTGTACTTATAAACGCAGTTACTCTGCTGGGTCAAGTTCTACCCTTGCCCTCTTTGAGGAAGCGTGACTTTAAAAGATATGCGATTCATATCCCTTTCACTAAAGTTTCAGAAGTCCTTGTCATCAAACTTGGAGAGACTGACTAAAGTTTTAGGAGTCTGTAACTTCACCTCCTCCTCCAAAACAATGACTCGTTGAATGGGAAAATAGAAGAAGTCGTCGTGTATTACTCCAGAAATAAAACTAAGAAGAGAATGTCAACATTAGACGTCGATTGGTTGGCCCTAGTTCTGGTCTGTATTTCTCTCTATGAAAAAGTGAGAAGGATTTTCAGGTAAATTTGAAATTTTAAATGAATATAAGCGATTCTAGTGTGAATAGTTGTGGGGCTAATCTACTCAATTACCTTTCCAGATTACAATTCTTTGTTGGAATCAGAAAAAGGAATTTGGTCATCGAGAAATCAAAGTCAAGTCAAAGGTTTTTTGTCACCTTCACCTTTAATAGAGTTTTGGGATGAATTCAAGTTCTGGGTCGCTGGAAAAATGTTTCGGATATCTTCTTTGTAGATAAATACAGAACAAAAATATCAACAATCTCAGAATCCTAGCTATGCAGAAGCGAAACAAAAATGTTCTAAAAAAAGTACCAAAAAGTAAATAAAAAGTACCAAAAAGTACGAAACGTACTAAAAATGGTACCAAAAAGTACCCAAACGGTACCAACAAGTAGCATAAAAATATATAAAAAGTACCATTTATTTTGAAATGTAGTCCCCAAAAATCATAATTCCATCCCCAACCGATTGGTTTTGACGAAAGTACTATATTTTTCCCCTTTTTGCCCTATTTGTATCTCCAACAGATTAAATATTCAAAATCACGTATCTTCGTATGTGTGCATTATAAGAGGAATGTGCAACCCAAATTTCATGATTCGGTCTTCAGTTGTTTGCTATTCACAGTGGTACCATTTTGGTCACGGTTTGCCATATTTTTTCTCCCTAAAAGTACAAATGTTTAAGTCACTTATCTCCCCCCACCGATTGTATGCGGTACACACCAAGTTTCGTGATTCTGCCTTTAGCTGCTTGGATTTTAGCGTAGTACCAATTTTGTGGCGTGTTGCCCCGTTTTTCTCCGTAAAAGTACAAAATTTTAAAAGCAACTTTCTCCCCACGTTTCAATGTGTTAAGAGAAGGGTAAACACCAAGTTTAGTGTCTCTGTCTTTAGCCGTTTGGATTTTGGTGTAGTTCCAGTTGTATCCCTTTTTGCCCCATTTTTGTCCCTTAGAGTACGAATTTCAAAATATCCCTTCCCAGTCCAAATTTCATTATCCAACCGTTAGCCGTTGGACCAGGGCGCTGATGAATCAGTCAGTCAGAAACGCAACAATTTTATGTATATAGATTAAGGCGGTACAAGAGGCTGAGAAGGGAGGAAAACCAATTATTTAGGCGAAAGAAATGGCAGTGGGAGCAGAGAGAGAGTGAAAGAACCGAAATGTGCAGGATGAAGATCGACCAACGGGCCTAATAATGGGCTGCCCTCCTGCAAGGACGAGAATGGAAATCTGGTGACTGAGAAGCAGTGTGTGCTCAAAATGTGGAGAGACCACTTTTCAGCACTACTCCACTCAGATTCTTCCACTGAAGATCAGGAGGTAATGATAGTGGAAGATAGTATAGATTGTACCCCCCCCCAGCCAAGACGAGATTAGAACGGCGATCTCCCGCCTGAAGAATAATAAAGCCGCGGGTGCGGATGGCCTACCCGCTGAACTTTTTAGGGCAGGTGGCGAAGGACTGATAGCCCACATGCATCAACTGATATGCGGTATATGGCTGGTGGAATCTATGCCCGACGACTGGAGTCTCAGTGTATTATGTCCTGTATTCAAAAAGGGTGATCCGTGTGTCTGTTCCAACTATCGCGGTATCAGTCTTTTATCCATCGCGTATAAGGTCTTGTCGAGCGTATTATGTGAAAGACTAAAGCCAATTATTGAAAACCTGATTGGACCTTATCAGTGTGGTTTTAGACCAGGCAAGTCCACAACTGACCAAATATTCACGCTACGCCAAATCCTGGAAAAGAGCCACGAAAAGCAAATCGATACATACCACCTTTTTGTCGATTACAAAGCTGCTTTCGATAGCCCCATACGGGGAAAACTGTAGGAAGCTATGTCTGAACTTGGTATTTCGGCAAAACTGATCCGCCTCTGTAGAATGACGCTGACCAACACCAAATCAGCAGTGAATGTGGGGAAAGACCTCACTGAACCATTCTGTACCAAGCGAGGACTTAGACAAGGCGACACACTTTCGTGCAATCTCTTCAACATCTTAATGGAGATAATAATGAGAAAGGCTGCAGCAAATACGAACAAGACCATTAACACGAAAAGCCATATGTTGCTGGCGTATGCTGACGACATAGACATCATTGGGCGAAATTTGCGAGAGGTTACTGCAGTATTTTCAAGAATCGAAAAGGAATCAGCAAAGGTGGGTCTTGCTGTTAATGAGGGCAAGACAAAATTGATGGTGTCAACGACTAGAGAAACCTCTTGACTTGGTCCGCACTTGAACGTTGACAACCGATTTAATTTTGAAGTGGTAGATGAATTTGTCTACCTTGGATCCGCCGTGAACAAGGACAACAACGTCAGCCTGGAGATAGATAGGAGAATTGTGCCTGCAAATAGATGTTATTTTGGGCTCAGCAAGCAGTTTAGGAACAAAGCCCTCTCTCGACGGACAAAAGTCCAGCTATATCAGACTCTCATTTTACCTGTCTTGACATATGGCTCCGAAACTTGGGTCATATCGCAAGCACATGAAAAACACCTGGGAGTTTTCGAGAGAAAAATTCTCCGTAAAATATATGGGCCTGTTAGGGAAAACGGCGAGTACCGACGTCGCTGGAACGCAGAGCTATATAGTCTCTATTCTGACGTGGATATAGCTAGGCAAATCAAATTAGGCCAATTGCGTTGGCTAGGCCATGTTGTCAGAATGAATGAAGATGAGCCAGCGCGAAAGATTTTTGATAACGTACCCGATGGAAGCAGGAAAAGAGGACGACCAAGACTCCGCTGGAAAGACCAGGCAGAAGAATCCCTCCGTATCCTTGGTGTTGCCAACTGGCGGGGAAAGACGAAGGATAGAGCCAGTTGGAAGAATATGTTGGAATTTTTTTAATTTGTTTGTTTAATTAATATGTGTAAGACGTCTGACCTCATGAGGTTGTAATATAGTCAATAAAAGTAAAGATTAAGGAAGTTAAGCTGAATGATTTTTGTAACTTTTTTCAGAGTACCAATTGGTTCGCCGGGGATTAATGTACGTCTTTTTTCAAATACATCCTGAAATATCGGGATGAGGTGTCATGTGGCGTGAACGCTCGATAACTATACCAGATCAATTTACAGGTTCAACGATGGGGTTGGAATATGACGTCCCGTGGTATCACAACGTTCATTATTCGACTAAGTATGTCAATAGTGTCAGCCACTTCTACCTAATCTAACATAATCTAAAGGCGGTCCAGCTGGCCGGCATGGCATCAATTACTTAAAAAATTTGAAGCAATCACTCATTTAAATTGGTTGCTGAATTGCATAAAACATCTTGCTGAATTAGTTTAAAGACAGTTTTCTTTCAATAATATTTCATATTTATTCGTTTTAACAACTACGAGTATTTCCGAAAAATCTAAGAAATTTAAATACCTAAATAACTAAACAAAGAAACGGCAATCATTATCAGGCATCAGCTACAATATCCTGGACAAGCTATACATTGAACAGCATGCCGCAGCATTTGAAGAGCTTAGTCAGACTTCTTTTTCGTATCTTCAGTTGATACTTTTTGATTTTCAGTCACATGAGCAGAAGCAACAGTGGTGGTGGTGGTTATAGAAGAGTGTTCAGCTTCCGATTTATCTACAGATTTCACTTCACTTCTCTGTTCGGAAGCTGTGGATTCTTTTTGAGGTTGTTTTTCTTCTGTGGGAACTAAACGTACTTCAACAACATCGGAGTCTTCGTTATTCTGTTGGTGCTTTTGGGGTTGTTGTTGACCAATTTGGAATTGCTGTTGGGGAATCACGGCCTGGGGATAAGGAGGGAATCTTTCTTGTGAAAGAAATTGTTGTTGTTGGATGAATTGTTGTTGGGCAAGTTGTTGTTGGGCAAGTTGTTGTTGAGCAAGCTGTTGTTGAGCACGTTGTTGTTGGGCAAATTGTTGTTGGGCAATATGTTGTTGGGCTAGTTGTTGTTGGGAAAGTTGTTGTTGGGCAATATGTTGTTGGGCTAGTTGTTGTTGGGAGGGTTGTTGTTGAGCACGTTGTTGTTGAGCACGTTGTTGTTGAGCAAGTTGTTGTTGGGCAATATGTTGTTGGGCAAGTTGTTGTTGATGTTGTTCTTGCTGTGGTTCTTCTTGTTGCTTTTCGGGAAATTCGGAGGGTGTTAGTTCATTTTCGTGATGTTCGAGAGTTTCTTGGGGTTGTTCTGGAGTCTGTTGGGGTGGTTGTTCCTCTTGGACTGGGACTTCAGAAACAACTTGATGCTGTTGGGGTTGTTCAGCAATAGAGACGGGAGTGTTGATGTATGCGAATTGTTGTTGGTGCAACGGGAGTTGTGGATATTGCTGGAAAACCGGAACAGAACGGAAGAATGGTGTTGACTGAGCAATTGGCGCGGCAACGTAGCCCTGGAAGCTAGGAGCTGAGTGAATAACAGGTGTGGCGGCGTATGTTTTATAAACTGGTGAAGAATGAACAGTGGGAACGTTTGCGTACGTTTTATAAAATGGTCCATTGTGGACCAAGGGGGCCGCAGCATATGTGTTAACAACTGGGGTAGCATGCACGGGGGATGAAGTATAACTCTTTACGACTGGGGCAACTTGGACTAAGCGAGCTGCAGCATAATTCTTAACAACTGGGGTGGAATGGAAAATAGAAGCAACAGCATTGGTTTTGATTACAGGCGCAGCTTGGACAACTGGTGTGGCATGGATGACAGGAGCAGCATGGACAATTGGGGCAGGAGCAGCAGCAACAACAGCTTTAGCTACACTAGGTTCACGATGCACAACAGCATTGAAACCATTAACATCATCAGCAGTATAAGTCACAGTACGCTTGAAACCATCAGCATCCAATACACTGTAGGAACCGGCAACATTTCCACCATCACGGCTTTCGACTTGATTTTTTATATCACCAGTTACGGAGTCATGAACACCATAAGAGAAATCATACTGAGGATGAGGATCAACTTCTTCAGCTTTGACGAAAGCAGCAGGAGTGGCAGCAACTACATGTGCGGATTTAAGAAATGCAGTGGGAGCAGCCAATGTCTTGGCCACAGGAGTGGCCACCACAGGAGCCGCAGCATAAGTCTTGAAAAATGGATTGTAGGCATAAGTGGCAACACCAGCCAAGCAAGGACCCGTCAAAGCTAACAAGCCGAAGAATGTAAGGAACTGAAAGAAAAGTAAAATTAATGATTATATTCCGTTATATTAATTTTGGAATTCTAATTTCGGAATACAAGTAAAAGACTTGACATTGTTGTGTAATGAATTAAGATGTTGTCAATTCAGCTAGCTGAATAATACTTATCCTACATTTAGCAAGTTGTAAGAGCGCTAGACTGATGGTTTACCATGATTTCAGCAATTTGCTTATAGGGTTTTAAAGATCACAGCAATATTCCTGGCCGACGAGCTAACTAGTTAAAAACTGAACTAAACATCCTGAAAGCACTAAAATTTGAATTTTCTTCAATATTTTGCCATTTTGAACAAAAAAATTATACGTAATACGAAAATATTTAGTTGAATTAGAACTACATTAAATGCTTGGATTTTAGAACTTTAGCAGCTGAATTGGTGAAAATAAACCACAAAGTTATCGAAACATTATATTGTATACTTTATACAAATATTTAGATATGAATGTGAAATGCAAATTATTTCAGCTGAATTAATTTAGCTGAATTATATCTTCAATGAAAGTTTGGATGTTCTATAGGTAAAAGCGAAATTGTTTATGCAATTCATTTTGCTAAATATTAAGCTGAATTGTTAAAATTTCGCCTTAAACTCGAAGAAATTCTTAGATTTGTAAGTTTTTGTAGCATTTTGTTTAGCTGAATAGGAAATAATTAAGCTAAATTACAAGTTTTAAGTAAAGGTTTGCAATTCATAAGTTTTTACCGAATTTTTTGTCTGCTGAATTATTGGAAATTAATCACAATGAATCTGAAAGATTAAAATTTTCTCTTAACATTTTGCTTAGCTGAATATAAACACATTTAACTGGATTAAAATAACAGACAAATAAATTAACTGCCTGTTGAAGTATTTAGCTTAGATGATTGTACAAATATTGAGCTGAATTGCAAGTTCAATTAAAGTTTCTGTTTCGTCTGAAGTTTTTCGTGATTTTTTTCCAAAAATTTTCAGCTGAATTGTTAAAAATAAAGTACAGACCCGTGCAAATGTTTACATTTAAACTTTCTCTTAACATTTCAGTTAGCTGAATAGAAAAATTTTTAGCTGAATTATAATTACAATGCAGGTTTAAAATTTTTGAAATGCAGTTGTTAAAATTTGTTAAATTTTTTAAGAGTGAATTAACCATTCACTGCCGTAAAACATTAGGAAACTCTTAAATGTTTTTCCAATTACAACATTTTACTTTGCTGAATACGAAAATATTTCGATGAATTGTATCTTGGATTATGAGTGATAAATTTTTTGAAATTGTTCCGGTTTTAGTTAAATATCTATCATAAACGTTACGGAAATTCTTTTAATTATACTGTCTCACAAGATTTCGCTTAGCTGAATACAATAATATTGAGCTGAATTATATCCATAGTGGAAGTTAGCAACTTCTACAAGTTAAAGTGATTATTTTTCTGTTAATATGTCTGCTGATTTGTTGGAAATCCGTTATAATTGAAGGAAATTTTAAAATTTACTATTTATTACAACATTCCGTTCGGCGGAATGGGAAAATATTTTAGTTGTCGATGTGAAACTTTAATGAATGTTTTACAATTCGTCAGGCTATGTTGAATATTTACCGCAAATTTGTCATCTTATTTGTAAAAAAAAACTATCACAAATATGTGCAATGTTTTAGAATTATATTTAACGACATCATTTCTCTTAGCTGAATTACAACTTTTATGAACAAATACAAATTCCACAAGTTTTGTTGTAAATTTTTAGGAATTTGTTAGTTAAACTCTTATGAAGAAATCACTAGGGTTAGCAAATACTTAAACTTATACTATATCACAATAGCTTGCTTAGCTGAATACAAAACTATTGAGCCGAATTGAAACTTTAATAAATGATTTGTAATTCTTCAGACTCTAGTGATTTTGTTTCGCAAAATATTCAGGTGAATTGCGTAAAATCTATCTCAATCTCGTCGAATCTCTCTCTCCTCAGCGCTAACATTTTGTAGAGATGAATACGAAAATATTAAGATAAGTTAGAACTTTAAAGAATGTTTTGAAATTATTCAGCTATTGCCGATTATTTCAGCTAAAGTGTTTAAAATCCATCACGATGGTAAATAATGTTTACGATTTATAATTTATAACCACAATTCGCTGAAGCTGACGATTTTAATAGCACTTACAAAATTCTTCAGAGTTTGTTGAATTGTTGTCACAAAAATTTCAGCTGAATTGATAAAAATCCATATCCGAACTTGAGGAAATTTATAGAATTATAATTTATAACAACATTTGTAGTTTGTAGAAAATATTTAGCTGAATTACAAAATAAATGAAAGTTTTGAAATTATTCAGGTTTTGGTGATTATTTCCACAAAATTTTCAGATGAATAATTTAAAATACATCACGATGGTAACTAAATTTTGGTTTTATAATTTACGATAAGATTTCGATTAGTTGAATTGAAAAATTTTTTTACTGAATTACAACTTTTAAAGTTCTCCGATTCTATACTTATATTTTTTTTAATGAAAATGTTCGCCTGAATCTTAAACTTGAGGAAATTTATAGAATTATAATTTATAACAACATTTTTCGTTGCTGAATAAGAAAATATTTAGCTGAAGTACTAACTAAATGAAAGTTTTGAAATTATTCAGATTTTGGTGATTATTTCAGCAAAATTTTCAGCTGAATAGTTTAAAATACATCACGATGGTAACTAGATTTTTGGATTTATAATTTACGACAAGATTTCGATTAGCTGAATTGTAAAAAATTTGACTGAATTACAACTTTTAAAGCTCTCCGATTCTATACATACTTATAATTTTTTTTATCGAAAATGTTCATCTGAATTGTCAAAACTCCATCTCAGACTTGAGGAAATTCATAGATTTATACTTTATTACAAGATTTTGCTTTGCTGAATTCGAAAATATTTGGCTGAATTACAACTTTAATGAAAGTTATGAAATTGTTCAGGTTTTGGTGTTTATTTCAGCTAAATATTCAACTGAATTGCTTAAAATATATCACTAGGGTAAATACATTTTTTGATTTATAATGTACGACAACATTTTGATTAGTTGAATGCGAAAATATTTAGCTGATATTAATTTAATGTTAACTGAAACATACTTCCGATTCTATTTATATTTTATCGGGAAATATTTAGCTGAATTGTTAAAAATCTATCTCAAACTTGAGGATACTCATGGTTTTGTACATTATTACACGATCTTGTTTAGCTGAATACGAAAACATGTAACTGAATAAAAAACATTTATTGAGTTCAGTTTTATGGAATGGCCGCACTTTTTGCTTTAGCATTTGTGCACAATTTTCGTGTTTTTTTATATTTTCACTCCTTTTTTTAATCCTATTTCATTAGATTCGTTTCCTGTGCTGTCCTCTTTGGCACTTACTTTGCTCGCCATTGTTTTATTGGATTTTTCCCTTCACTTTTGTGTTTAATTAAATCACGTGAATATCGTTCGAAAAGTGTATCGTTATTTCGCGTATCCTTTTATTGTCACACTGTGTACTGTGACAACTGCTGAGGTTGTTTACGAGTATTAGACTTTTAGTCTGTGAAATTGTGACGAAGCCAACTGACAATCGTGTTGTGATGCTGTCAACTTGGCGGCTCAACAGTTTTATACAAAAAAATCGCTATCATAGACTCTCTGAGAAACTCAACTCAACTTTACAAAATCAACGAAATCGAGTATTAATGTACAATTGTTTAGGTTGTTTTTTGAAAATATCAATACTGGGGCGGTCGCAACAACAAACATGACCACTGTTGGCATAAGAGTCTTTAATAAAATTTTAAAGAAGTACACAAAATATGAACGTTCGTGTGAATATGACAAAGAACGAAGAAGTGCGATTTGAATTGATAAGCGCGAAAGATTTAGCGATGTAAATACTCGGGTAACTCCCACACGTTGGCGTAGTTGTGTGATTAAAAGCTCGAAATTATGTGATCGCTAACATGTGCCGTCTGTCGATTACGAGTGGGGTGCGATAAGTGATGGAAATGCATTTATGATCCTATGGATTCTTTGTGTTTTTGTTATGACATATATTTTAGCTGAATTATACGAGATATCACCTCAAGAGCAATAGAGTTTTTAAAGAAACTTTTGTGTTTCACATGCGATTTCATAGAAACATGAGTTTTCATAGTAAAGATATTCCATATAAAAACTTTTGTTTTTATTCAAATCCATATATTTCACAAGAAATTTTAAAGAAACTCTCGAATTTCCTAGAACACAATAGTTAACAACAGTTTTCGTAGATAGTCTTGAGTTCCACAAGATTTGTCTTTTTTTTCACTTAAATTTTCGTAGAAACTCATGCGTTTGACGAAAATTTTCTAACGTTTCACAACAGTTTTCATAAAAACTTTTAGGTTTCACAACTGTTTTCATCGAAACTCTTGGGGTTTCAAGAGATTTCATAGAAACTCTTGAACTCTAGGTGTTTTCGTAGAGTCTCTTGATTGACGAGAGTTTTATTGTACAAGAGCTTACATAGAAGAGCTTTTATAGGAAATTTTATTTTTCGCAAGATTTTCTTTTGTCTTACAAAAGTTGTCATAGACACACGCTGAAAAAAACCGCCTCTGTAACATATTCTCCCAAACATATTCTGCAGGAACCATGTATATGTTTGGAACACACTTCAAACATTTATATGTTTGCAAGTCCCAAACTCAAGTGTATTTCAATGAAAACATTAGCATGTTTACTGACAAATATGTATGTTTTTACGTGGAAACATGTGCGTGCTTCATTCCAAACATTCATATACTTACGTGTAAGCATTCGCGTGTTTCCCCCAAACCTCCATATACTTACGTGGAAGCATATGCGTATTCTCTCCCAAACATAATAATTATTTCTATATTCTTTATTTATTATAATTAATTTGATCAATTATATGTCCACATTTACTTATAAAAATAATTAATACAAAAAATTAAAGATTTAAATTATTTTTATATTTACTTGCATTGAATGCATTATTTGTTTTGTTTTGAATCTGCTGCTCTGTTGTTTCTCCTTTCTTTGTTGTCTCTCACGTTTTTGTGTTCAGAAGGTTTCAACTATGCGTTGGTTATCACTATGCGCTGGTACACAAACAAGATATTTACGTATATACAAATCAAGTTGATGCAAGACAAGCGTGTATTAATTACTTGTGTTTTTTTTATTATATTTCACAAATGGTCCGCCATTCCGATTTTTTTCAGTAAAGGCTTCACGTTGTTGACATCTCAAGTTTCTTTCCTCAAAATCGTTTCTCACTTTGGCAGCACACATAAATATATGCGAAACACATACGCAAAAACCAAAGCTACATCACAAACCATTTAACCGTGCTTTTGGTGTCCTCTGTCCAATGAACCATTGGCGACTGAATACATGAAATTAAAAAACAATACATCACGTACATTCAGGAATATTTAAGAATCACTCACTGAGAGAATAATGCAAAAATACAGAAACACACTTACAAGATATACAGACTCGTTGCCCCTCTTTTATTTTCTTGCTCTCGAGAAGACATGAACAGTGCAACAACCACAGATATATTTGGGTCGCAAACACATGTATTATAACATATAATATTGAATAGCAAACAGAATTCGTTTGGGCACAAGTACACTATAGTTGCGACAAGCTACAAACACATGTGATATTTCATCCAAACGACAGACAACGACACATTTTTCAGCGTGCAAGTGTTTCTATATAAAGACTAATGTTTTCATTGATTCTGATGTGTTACCCGAGAGATTTTATGAAATTCTTGTGTTTCATAAGAAAGTTCATAAAAACTCGAGTGTGTTGGTGGTTCATAGAAACATTTCCATAGAAATAATTTCACAGACACTATTGTGTGTTTAAAAAGAGTTTTAACTGGAAATTTTGTGTTTCATTCAGAATTAATCATTCAGAATTTCACAAGAGGTTTCATTGAATATGTATTGTGGCACAGGAGATTTAATAGATACACACACAGAATAGATTAGTTGGAAATCAATTCAGACATTGGAAATTCTATCAGAACTCTTGTATTTTACAAGAGCTTTCATAGAAGAGTTTTTATAGGAAATTTTCTTTTTCACTTACAACAGTTTTCATAGACAAGTGTTTCCATTAATGGTTTTTGCCTCTGATGTGTTTCCCAAGAGATTTTATAGAGATTCGTATCTTTCATAATAAACTTCATAGAAACTCCCGTGTATTAGTGTTTCACAAAAGTTTTCATAGTAACTATTGCGTTCGACAACGGGTTTCTTCGAAACTCTTGGGCTTAAAAAGAGTTTTCACTGGAAATCTTGTGTTTCTCTAGGATTTTCATAAAAATGCATATTTTTCACTAGATGTTTCATTGAATATGTATTGTTGTATTGTGGTCAACAGTTTTCATAGAGAATTCAGTTTTTATTGAAAATATCCTGTCTCACAAGAGTTTTCACAGTTTCTGATTTTAAAAAGGTTCTTCAGCACTTCATAGTTTAAAAACTATCACTGCAACTTTTTTGTTTTCAAGAGTTTTCATAGAAATTCTTCTGTTTCACAAGAGTTATAAATTCACCCTTATATTGCACAAGAGATTTCACAGAAACGATTATGTTTCGCAGGAGTTCTGATAAGAGTCTACGTATAACTAATTGTGTTTCTCAAGAGTTTTCATAGAAACTTCTCTGGCTGTTGCAAGAGTTTTTATAGAAACTCAAGTATTTAACAATTCATTTCATAGAAATTCATTTTCAAAAGTTTCATTGTAATTCTTGTGTTTCACCAGAATTTTCATTCAAAATCTTGCGTTTCAAAGAATTTTCATACAAAAATATTGTGTTTTACAAGATATGTTGTCACAGAAACTCAAGTGTTCTACATTTTTGAAAATTAATTTAAAACACATTAATTGAAATTCGAAAATTCCATATGAAGTTTTTTTGAAATGCAAAAGAAACAATTAAAATGTAAGTCATGTCGCGAAATTCGAAAGACGTCAGTCAAAATGCAAAAGAAACTGAAATCTAATTCAGATTAAATTTAAAATCTATGAATTGAAATAAAACAAAAATTAAATAAAAAAATACAGATGGTGTCAGGGGACATCCGGTTGGAACAAAGTTCCTTTCGCTATATTTTATATACCAGTTAGTTCCAACACGCCTAAGGCCGCCTTTGAAAAATATGATAATTTAAATGGATCTTCAAGGAAAGATACTTTTTGTAAAATGACAAACTTTTTTTAAGAATTTTTTTTATTGAATGTATTTTTAAAAAAGATGTATTATATTTAGGTCCTTTTTTTAGAATATATATTAATAGAAAAATGTACATGACTTGTAAGCTTGTAGTATGACTTTCTCATGCATTAACCAAAAACTTACAAAAATCGGTCAATAAAATTCAAATTCAAATAAAAACGTAACTGGCACTAGCACGGTCTTCAAAAATGCTATACCACGGAAAATACAACTCTGTGATATAGATTAAAAAACTCACCTCAAAGCACTGCAACAATGCGAGAATGCATGAGGAAAAGCAGAACATGGTGGAAAAATTCTGTCTGTTCTTGTTGTTGGAATTATAGTCCTTTCAGTGATGTTGATACATAGGGATCTTCGATCGATACTAATTCGCACATGTGAATTGCAGAATTGAATTTGTATATATACAGTTCAGGCACAGTAGTTAGACATCTGATGATGAACTTGTCACGGAGTTCGAAACTAGTCATGCTAGTGAGTGTGTGTTGAACTGAATTGTCTATTATGTCCTACAAAAACTAAGCATTTTTCAAATAGAAAAATGTTCATGACTTGTATGCTTGTAGTAAGAATTTCTCATACATTAACCAAAAACTAACAAAAATCGGTCAATAAAATTCAAATTCAAATAAAAAAAAGTATGTATTATATTTTCCCGGAAAGGCCCTTTTTAAAAAAAGAGGTACTTCTGTAAAAGCTAATGGTTTTTTAAGAGAAGGTACTATTTTTAAGAAGAAATACTTTCTGTAAGAAAAAGCCTGAAGACTATGAATTTTTTTTACAAAGAAGTACTTATTTTAAGAATAGGTACTTTTTAAAGAAGTTGTACTCTTTATAGGAAAAGGTTATTTTTTTAAGAATATTTACTTATTTTCAGAAAGTCTCTTATCTCAAGAAAAAAAAGAAAAGGTATTATTTTATTTTTAAGAAAATGTACTTTTAAGAAGAGTAATTTTTACAAGAAAAGATATTTTTTTAAGAGAAGGTATTTTTTTGAAGAAAAGGTTTTTTTTTAGAAATAGGAATTTTTTAGAATTGGTCCTTTTTCCAAAAATCGGTAAATTTTTAAGAGTAGGTACTTATCTCAAGAAAAGTTATTTTGTTTCACAAAAAAGGTTCTCTTTAAAGAACAGGTAGTTATTTAAGAAAAGACAATTTGTTGCAAGAAAGTGTATTTTTTTAAGAAAAGGTACTTATTTTAAAAAAAATTAATTTTTACTTTTTGCATGAAAATTAACTTTTTTTTAAACAAAGGTATTTCTTTAAGATAATGTATTTTTTTAAGAATATGTACTTTGTTTAAGAATGTGATAGGTATTTTTTAGAGGAAATTTACTTTTTTTAAGAAAATACACTTATTTAAGAAAATTTTCTTTTTTTAAACTACATTCACTTTGACTTTTCTAAATTTACATTTTATTGGGTTCAAAACTACAATATTTAATAAATATTGGTTGCAGGCTACACTTAGAAAACTTCCCATAAAATAAGAAATTTCCCAACATATGTTAGTCTAGACACGAACCAAAGCAAAAGTACCCAATATAGTTGATAATACTGGGTGGTAGCATAATAGTGTTAAAAAACAGTTGTTTAATTTTTATTCACTTCAATTCAGAAACGTCATGTGAAATTTTAAAGGCGTCGATTAAAATTCAAGGGACATCAAATTATATGCAAAGAACTTTGATTGAAATACGAAGGACGTTATTTGAATTGCAATCGAAGCCTTTTGAATTTCAATTACTAACTTACGTACTTAGGTGGCCTCAAACAACCCAGAGGGGTCAAGGAAGGACCTCATAAAAGTAAGATAACATGTTTCTCCAACAGGCTCTCGCAGACAATATTCCACCTGGTCTTTCCAGCTAAGACTTGGTCGTCCTATTTCAAATACCTTTCTTACTGGTTTATTCTGGTTCATTCTACTGGTATGACATAGCCAGAGGAAACGCTCTATTTTGATACGCAAAACTACGTCGATGTCGGGACACAATTCCGTCGTGGATGCTCGCCGTTTTTTTTTATAGGATCATATCATATTTTTCGGATCATTTTTCTCTCGAAGACTCCCATTGATGTTTCATCACCCAGGATGAATTTCAACGTGCGTATTTTGAATTTCCAGTGGTTCTATACCTGTTCGTATTTCGATTTTTAATTAACAGTCTACAATTGTAATTTTTTTTATTTATATTAATATTTTTTAAGTTCAATTGATGCCACTTGAATTTAAAATGGACAGTTGAATTTAAAATGGACAGTTTTAAATTCAATGAAAGAATTTTATAAATTATTTGTATTTTTTTTTAAATTATAAATCAGTTTTGGAATTTGAAATTCATCAGGGATGTTTGTTTATTCGGCCTTTTTATTGGTACTTTTTAATATTATTGTTCAAGCTCGAGGCCATTCTATAATAGAGATATAATTGATTTTTTTAAAGGAGTTTTGCAAATGTTTCCCTATGATTCCTTGCAAACCGTATAGCTATTTCAGATCTAGCCGGTTGTTTGGAATGATGCTGTTGAAAAATCCATCAAATTAAATGCAAACGAAAACTCATTTAAATTGAGAATTCACTATAATGCAAGTGTTCGAAAAATATCGCAAGCAAAACACACAAGAAACGATTTCAGAAACTTCTTTCCATCTCCAGAGAACCATCGGCCCTCATTAGACATGTTTTTTGTTGTTGCCTAAAAGATAAGACATTTTTTTTATATACAATAACAATTGCATACAGTTTCGTCGTGCTCCACGTTATTCAAATTCATCAGGGATGATTTTTGTTTTGTTTCGGCCTATTTATTGGTACTTTTTAATATTATTGTTCAAGCTCGAGGCCATTCTATATCTCTATTAATAGAGATATAGTTTTTTTTTTGTTAAAATGAGGAATTTCAGCTGAAACTTTCGAATTTGTTCTGAAACAGAAATTTTTTAAACTTCGACTTATTTCTTATTGAATATTAATGAAATTTTGTGATTTTTTTGGAATTGTAAATACATTTTTTGAATATGAAAAAATAAAAAATTAAAAAAAGGGTTTGAATTGACTTCTACGGAATTTCAAATTAATTTTTTAAATTTTAGTTGGTTTTATTTTGACGCTGGTTTGGCTAGACGCTGCTGAAGATGATGCTTCACAAACATCGAAACGATCGTCCAGCGAATGTGAGTTCGAATCCCACCCGCGGCATTTACATTTTTTTCACTAACCGGAGAAAATATGGTCTCTTAGCCTTAAAAGGAAATTACAACTTTAAATATGACGAGGATCTAAAAACAACTAAATTATAAAATAAATTGTTTGAAATATCATTTGATAATTTATATATTAGTTGTAGACATTATCAAATGACATTAACAAAATATAATTTTAAGTTCCGAATACATATACAAGCTAAAATTCTCATCACAATAATAAGAAAAAAAACTTTTAAATAATCATATTTTTGGATTAGATGGCTTCCCCGCTTTTCATACCACCTCCCTTTTTCTGTGTTCAAACGAATACATTTCCCCCCAAAAACAAATTGACGGATGTTGTTGTTGTTTTAAGTTCCAGTTGTTCCATTTGGTAAATGTTGTTTGCCAGTTAACAAGACAGGGCTTAAACCCGATTTTTTCTTTGCCACTTATTGTCTTGCATTTGCGGCCAATGTTAATTAATTAATTGTTTAAATGTGACAATAAGACGAATCCATCCACCTTCACTTTACCTCCAGTCAAAACAGTATTGTAAACGTAAATATTGTATTTTTCGTTTAGGCCTACAAAACAAGAGAAAATTTAGGTTGATATTCAATTCAAAACGTACTCAATGTCACAACAACTACAAATATTATTAATTAAAATTTGTGCAGAACAATAAATCTGTTGGTATTTTCGATATTTATTGTCACTTTCATAACCTAATTATTTGTTGGTTCAAAAAAAAATTAAAATGACACAAAAAAAATACATAAACCAAACAGTGTAATTAAATTGCCTATCAAACCATAAAATAAATTAATTCACCTCTTGCAATTGATCGATCGCTTGATATCCTACTATATTATACGAGTACAACTCCGTCAACAATTTGGACAAAATCATATTTTGAAGTTTGCGTAAAAAAATTGATTATGTAAAGAAAATTCACAATGATGTATGAATTTTAACAATGATATCAAACTGTTTTTAATTCAATCTGCTCTTGAAATTCATTGTTGCTTTGAAGGTACATAAGCGTTTATTTCTTCATTTCCGGCAGCATTTTATGCTTTTCGTTGTTTCTCACTTTAAATATTTTTCAGTCAATTGGCTTCTGTCATCGCTGTCAACAACTTCTCTGTTTTGTTTGACATTTTCAGTAGTTCTGGTGTGATTTTTATTTGTTGAGATTAAGTGACATTTATTGTGTGCTCCACAGTTATTGCGCTATATGTATATTTTCTGTCGTTACCTTTAGATATCGTAATATTTAATGTAATTTTGACAGTTACAAATACAGAAGAAATGGAAGAAGAAATTGTTGAAAAATCTTTAAAAGTATATAATATACTAGCTGACCCGGCAAACGTTGTCCTGCAAATTTTGTTCAAATACCGTTAGCAGGAGTATAAATAATGGATTTTTAATTTGTGGTTTGTATGGGAGGTACCACGCCCCTTTGTCCAATTGGACCGAATAGTAAATCTAAACCACCCAGGACGCCACCCAAACGCATACAAAAGAATTTATTCAAATCGGTCCAGAAGTTTAGGAGGAGTTCAGTCACAAACACACGTGCAGTAGAATTACATACATATATAAAGATATATCGGGTGATCAATCTAGAGGTATTTTTTTTTCAATAGGGGTCTTTTTTCACAGATTACTCGTGAGTTGTGTTAAACTTTATTTTTTTTCTTTTCAGTATTGTTTGCCATTTCATCATGGAAAGACCTACACCGCAACAACGTAATCGTCATCGGTCCATATTTTTTCAAAAATGATCGCGCCATGATATTGGACATTTGGTTTCAGCAGGACGGTGCCTTTTGCAATACAGCTGCTCAAACAATGGACCTATTGGGAGGTCATTTCGAAGGGCAGTTAATTTCACTTTTTGGACCGGTGAGTTGGCCGCCTAGATCGTTTGATATCACACCTTTAGACTTTTTTCTTTGGGGCTACATAAAGTCTGTGCTGGCAAACCTGCTACGATTCAGGATTTGGAAGTCAACATTACGCGTGTCATTAACGCCAAACCGGTCGCAATGCTCGAAGTAGTCATCCAAAATTAGACACACATCCTGAGGCGTAGTTGCGGCCAACATTTGAAGGAAATTATATTCAAAAAATAAATGGCATAAAATGTCCTTTCGAATGAAAAATAAAGATTCTACACTTGATTTGAATTTTTGCATTATTTTTTATTTAAAAAAAAAAATAACTGTAGATTGATCACCCGTTATATATAAAGGGTCTCTCAGTAAGAATACATTTTTAATTTTAAAATAAAAACACGTATTTTTTCAGATAGTTGTGATTTTTTATATTGGATGGTAAAGAAGACATGTTCCGATTAAGTATGGAATAAAATTACCGGTAAATGGCCCCCTTGGCTCTGATGACAGGCCATTACTCTTTTCATGAAATTTTCCATGACTTCTTCACAGAGATGTGACTGTATCTCACCGATGACGCGTTGGATCTCGGATTTGAGCTCAGGAATTATTCCTGGATTATTCACCTAAACCCGAGATTTCACAAAACCGAATGATATTGGTGGCCGGTTGACATCAGAATTTCTTGAGATAATTTGTTCTGGAAATGGTTGCTGCAATAAATCGATTATTTCATGCGCGGTGCGGCAGTTGGCGCCGTCTTGCTGAAACCACATGTCGCCCAGATCCATGCCGTCCAGTTGAGGCCACAAAAACACCGTTATCATGTTCCTGTAACGAATGCCTTTCACAGTTACTGCGATTTCGGCGCCATATTCAAAAAAGTAACGCGCAATCACGCCGCCTGACCAAAATCCGCACCAGACAGTTGCTCGGTGTGGATGTATTTGTTTCTTATGGATTGCATGAGGATTTTCTGAGTCCCAAATTTAAAAATTTTGTGAATTGACTTCACTTTGATCCATTACCCATTGAATTAATTGCCGGCGCGTTCCATGGTCTGCTGGTTTGAGTTCCACAGTAAGCTGAAGTGTGTACGTATCAAGGTGAAGGTCCCTGAGAACGTGAGAAGTTACTGAGAACGATGTGAGAATTGTATATGTTTTTGTGTTGGAATCTTATAGAAGGTGTTTCAAAAGAAGTCATCCGATGTTGTTTGGCTCTCATTTTTTTTTTCTAAATGAAAAACTTCGATTCTGTTTTTTGATTCTGTTTATTTGAACCTTTAGAATTTTATTGGTTAAGTTGAGAAGATGATATCGGCTAATTGGGTGCCGTCACAATTGATTACCATACGGGCTCGTTTTATAGCAGTTTTTTTCATAACTTCGGCGAGAACTTCGGGCGACAGATTCTCGCACAAGTGTCGAATGTTGACCTTGAGGGCTTCCAGGGTCTCGGGCTTGTTTACGTAAACACGGGACTTCAAAAAACCCCACAAAAAAAAGTGTGGAAAGGTTAAATCGGGCGATCTTGCGGGCCGGTGCAAAACGCTAAAACGAGAGATGAGGCGACACGGGAACGCCGCCTTCAGAATATCGGTTGTCGCTCGCGCAGTGTGTGCCGTTGCTCCGTGCTGTTGGAACCACATATTCTCCAGTCCTAATTCGTCGAATTGCGGCAGAGAAAACTCGGTTAACATGGCCCTATAGCGCGCACCGTCCACTGTTGTCGTTTGACCAGCGGCGTTCTCGAAAAAAAAATGGCCCGATGACTCCTCCAGCGTGAAAAGCGCACCATCCAGTCACTTTGTGCGGGTGTAGTGGCTCCTCGTGCATCACTCGTGGATTTTCGGTGCCCCAGAAGCGATAGTTTTGCTTGTTCACGTACCCGCTGAGGTGGAAATGAACCTCATCGCTCATTATGATTTTCAAATCGTTATGAACAAAAATGCCATATAACCAGCCCGTATGGTAATCAATTATGACGGCGCCCATTTAACCGATATCATCTTCTCAACTTAACCAATAAAATTCTAAAGGTTCAAATAAACATAATCAAAAAACAGAACCGAAGTTTTTCATTTAGAAAAAAAAATTAAAGCCAAACAACTTCGGATGACTTCTTTTGAAACACCTTGTACCACTCTCGCAGAACTAATTGTTTTAAAAGAGGTTGTAGCAATTGAAAAATCGATTGTAGTTGCCACAACCGAATTGATGTTGCCACGGCTGAATTTAGTTTCCAGCACCTGAATTCTGTAATTTTTTAACGACAAAAATCGGTCGATAAATTGTCAAAATCCAATTTTGTCTAAATTTGTCAATTTAACTACCGATTTTTATCGTTAAAAAGTTACAGAATTCCGGTGCAGAATTGAAATTTAATGGGTTGTGACAACCTTTAATGCGGCTGTGACAACCTGTAATACGAATGTAATGACATATAATGCGGTTGTGGCAACCTCCAAATTCGGTTCGGCTAATTTGGTTATTACTTCGGTGGGTGTATAAGAAAATTACATATCGCAGTGACATCTAACACTCTCATTCCATTATTAGAAGTTCTTGCATGCAGAATAAATTTACCGACGCGTCGGGAAGGTTTATCTTCTTGTCATAAAACAAAACTCTTACAGTCATGACCGGAATATCAATAATAGGTGTCTTCCAGCAGCTTCTAGAACCAATATTTGGCCTCTTGGTTTTAATATTCCATCGGGACATGTACACTAACTAACGACATGTTAACGTATTTCGCTTATAAGCCCCCACCGGCTTGAACCTAAAGACTAACCCCTGTACTCAAATACAAATGTTAGCCACTGCTCGTAGTTAGCTACCTACCTAGTAGGATTTTAAGGCTTAGAGACTCGTTAGTCAAGAGTTGAGTCTTCAAAGTTGCTTATAATTCTTATCTATTGTCTAACTATCTTACAAATGGACAACAAACAAAACGAGTGAAACCCTAGGCATTCTCTGCTCTGTCTCTTACTATCTTCATTGAATATTTCAATACACGGGCAGCTTTATGATAGTGTTATATAACTATACAAATTCCAACCATGTTGAAGTAAAATTACATAATCTAGGCAAAAAATATAAAATAATCAAGATATGACGCGAGAGAAATATGCATTTGAGTGAATTGCTGGCACTTTTTGGTTCTCTTTTACCAGGATTGCCAAATTGCGCACATCTTCTGGTCGTGTAAGAGTCCAAACAGAACCAGACACGCTTCAGACGACGAAGCAAAAAATCTTTAGCGTCTTAACGATATGAGAGAGAGAGAGAGCTTCTGGCGACTTCGGTTGATTTGTTTCTCTCTGCGTCGTATATTCTTGCGGCTCTTTTCTGGAATTTGTTTGAAAGTTTGGAAAAATAAGATTATAGTTGTACAGGAATACAATTGTTTTTACTGCTTTTAAAAATGTATTCACTTTTATTGTATTGTGTTTAACAATAAATTATTTTTAACCCTTTTCTTTAATTTTCTTTTGCATTCATATGCACCATCATAAATATGTATATATACATATGTGTTGGTTTCTCTTGTGATTTTCAAGAACATGTGGCAACTTCATTCCCTCAATTGAGAGATTTCGTGAGAGCGCCGCCAAGAAATTAGAAACGATTCTATTCTAGCGACGAGTCGTCAGCCGCAGCGGATTTTCGTGACGATATTTCCCTGCCATAAGAAACCTATGTAGAAAAAACCTCGTCGTCTGTAGCGTGTTTGATAATGTTTAGACTCTAATTCTTGATCGTCTTTGTAACTTATGAACATATCTGCTTTAGCCAAATGCAACCCTAATAGTAATGATTTTTGTTAGTAAAACTACAGCTGCTCTTCAAAAGTTAAGGTATATTTGTGCTCTTCGTAGCCACTTCAGTTCGAATATTATGAACCAAAAAATCGTTAAAGTTCGTCACTGGCTATACTTTCCGATATACATAAATATAGGAGGAGTTGTCGTAGCCAACTACAAATCCGCAACCAAATTCATACGTCGGCTGTAATTAACGTCACAGCCTGCCATCTTTGTACAGTCATGTCCTGCCCATCTCATTTCCTGGATAGAGATAATGTCAGCCTAATAATGTTCGAGAGCATCTGCCGGTTGGATACTGCCTCCTGATCTGCAAAACCTTCTTGCATTCTAAATCGTTGCTGTCCTTGTAAAAATTACGGGGGTCGTCAATAAATATTGTAGGGTAGTTGAAAGTTTTCTTTTTCGTATTATCGTTGCTATTCTGAACAGTCGTCATTGACAAGACCATCAGGAATCCAACATAACTTGAAAAATTAAGAGGGGGAGAATTTTTATTTACATTTATTTTCTCACTGTTCTTATCTGGTCACTTCAATATGAAAGTACATTCATGTGACAGTGAAATACCTTGTTTGGTCTTATCACATTTTTTATACTCTCAACATATCCACCTCTTAGTCGGAGTTATCGTTTCAATTTTTCGTCCAGATATTCCAAACTGCTCGAAAATGTAAAATGCATAGCATAAAGCTCGCCCCAAGCCAATGTGTCGCACCAAAATCGCAATGTATTTTTTTTTATTAGGTGTGTTTTGGTTACACCGCTTGCTTAGAGTATCACTTATTTTATATGGAGAGCTAAGCGATATTAAATTTTAAGTTACCGCTTGCATTTATGCCTGCTAAAAATAAAATTAACAGTCTAAAAAAATCAGAAAAACTGCGTTGGATATCGTTATCGTTAAGGAAATAATATAAAAATTGTTAAGAATAACTACAAACCATGCGTTAGAGCAAAAACCGTTATTTGCATTTCCGGTTTAAACATGCACAAAGTTAGCAGTATGAAAGTATGAAAAAATTGTCACAGACAAGGAGAAGAATATATACGAAAATCGCTAGCTTGTAACGAAAACGCGCCTACTGTAACATCTAGAAAATATATTACGATTTAGCTGCGGCATGATTTCAACAACACGACAAAGTTCATACATCAAGTTTAATGTTCATACATCATGCATTTAATTTCTTGTTTCCTAAATATACTCGTACTAATAAAATGTTGGTTATTTTTTCTAGGCACGAAAACTCCACTAATGGCAATGTAAACAAAACGCGTGAAACCAAATAGTTGCCATTTTGCAACGAAATTAGGTCAAATGCCACATATCACCAGTATGAACGACTTAAATTTCCTACGACAATTTCAATACGAAGTTTTTAGGAACAAAGACGATTAGAATTAGACAACCAGAAGATGTGCGCAATTTGGCATCCCTGGCAAAAGAGAACCAAAAAGTGCTAAAAATTCAATCAAAGGTATATGGTCTTTCTCTTTCGCGTCATAACTTGATTATTTCATACATTTTCATATTTTATGTAATTTTATTTAAATATGGTTGGAATTTCTATAGTTAGATACAATAACATCATCAAAAAACTGCTCGTGAATTGAAATATTCAACGAAGAGAGAAAGAGAGATAGAGCAGAGAGAGCAGAGAAACGAGGGGGCTTCACTCGTTTTTTTGTAGGCATTCCATCGCAAGAGTAAATTTTCTTCTCTATATAAAATTCCATACTCGTTGGAAGAACCTAAAACCACGTACGAGAGAATCATAGGTTACGCATTGCGCAGGTCCGTTATACGGTGGTAGATCGAGAGAGAAAACGAATACGTCAGAGTTTAAAATTTTTTTATTTACTCTTTTAAAATAAATTAAAAAAAATTGAGATAAGCAATGGCATCATACACAAACCTGAAACTGTGACGACATGCGCAGAGAGAGGAAATAAGATGCACATTTCTTTGCGTATTCTTTGTTTCTCAACCGTAACCTAAACCCATACATGATTCACTTAATCGCATTCTTCTCTCACGTTAGAACTTGATTATTTTATACTTTTAACATACTTTATGAAATTTTACTTAAACATGGTAGTAATTTAGAATGTCATATTCAATATTAGAACAGCTGATTTACAGTTTTTCTTGTCATTGTGGTCCGAGCATGGTAAAACAAGTAAGGTAGAAGCAGTAGGAATTGAAGGCATTTTGTTTTTATTACAGGAGCCGGCCTTGTCAAATTCAGTCGATCGATATTGTCAAGATATACTTATTTCAGGTTATTTCAGGAGGAATTGTTGTAATTTTCGGCAACAACCACAAGGACAAGAAAAAATTTCGTTTGCTATTTTACCGCTAGATATGTCTTGGAGTTAGTATAAACAACATTTAACCACGTCGGACCCCAACGACAAGAAAAAATTGAAATCAGCTGTTCTAACGCTTCCACATGTAATAGATACAGTGGTGGACAAAACATATGCAACTAAGATTGGATGCCTTTAACAGGGTCTATAAGTTTGTAAAATTGTACCAAAAAAAGACATTGATATTTCAATAAATAATAAACGGCATTAAGATTTTTAAAAAAATTCAGAATGTACAGCTTTTGTTTACATTTCCAAGTTATCGGCATTTTTATCGATAAATATTAAAATCGGTGTGAACAAAACATATGCAACTCTCCAATTATGTTTTAAATAACGTCGTTTTTATAATTATTTTGATCGCTGTTCTTCATATAACTAATTAGAAAGCCTGTGTAAAGAGATTTGTAGGAATATTCAGTATTATTTTGTTATTTTTTCCTACTGAAGCTAAAATAGAGTTCGTTATAAAATGGCGCACGATAAATTCGGATTTGAGCTCAGACGGAAAATTGTGAATGCTTATTCTTATGGAATGTAATGTTTATAAAACTTTTTTAAAAAAGCTTCAGAAATTTGTATTATACACCGAGGTGGTCGACCGCGCAAGACAAGTGATCGGACGGGCTATTTGATCATCAAACACGTGAAATAAGACCCATTTATCTCTTCCTCCTAATTAACTGCAAATTTCAAATATCAGTTTCTGATCAAACAATTCGTAGACGTTAAGTAAATAGAGGTCTGTCTTGTTTAGGGACGAATCAAATTTAATATTATTGGCAGCGATGGCATTTGTTACGTACGACAACTAGTAGGAAAAGGCATCGAAGCACTTTACTACAAAAAGACGGTCAAGCGTCAAGTGTAATGATGTGGGACTGCTTTTCTGGTGCTGATGTTGGTCCACTGCATAAAAATGATGGCATCATGAACCGATTTGTATAGAAAGACATTTTATAAAGGGTAATACTTCCATATGCCGAGTACGATATGCCATTGTGGTGGGTCTTCCAGCAAGACAACGACCCCAAACACTCAACGAAAGTGGTAAAATGGTGGTTTGGTGAAAATAGAGTTACGGTTATGGAATGGCGATCACAATCACTAGATTTAAATCCCATCGAGAAACTCTAGGAAATCATAAACCAAACAATTGAGTGGGAAAATTGTGCAAGTTCTGATATTTTGTTTCGACGACTGAAAGATGCGTGGAAATCGATCCCAACAAGCGTCATTGACGTACTAATAATATCAATGCCTGGAATATGTCAGGCTGTAATGGACAACAATGAATTTGCTAGAAAATATTCAATGCATTTGCATTTAACTGCGCTTGATTTTATTAATTGCATATGTTTTGGCCACTGAAATATAAGAATGAATATGTATTTTTATGTTTCTTCATACAGTTTTCTAAATATCTATGGGGTAGATCCCATTTCCTTATTTTTAAAGCAATAAAGTATAAAATTTAAAACAAAAAATGCTAACTTCAGTTTCAGAAAATTTTTACGTAATATTTCGTAAAAGATGCATTTTGGTTGCATTTGTTTTGGCCAACACTGTACATCTTGGGTCCGACCTTGTCAATTGTTGTTGATACTAATTCCAAGATGTATCTAGTACAGGTGGTAGCGTTAAAATAGTAGACGAAATTTTTTCTTGTCCTTGTGGTTGTTGCAGAACATTACAACTATTCCTTCTGATATAGCCTGAAATAAATACATCTTGACAATTTGATGGGCTGAATTTGACAAGGTCGGCTCCTGAAATAAAAACAAAATGCCTTCAATTCCTACTGCTTCTACCATGATACTAATACATTGTTGTAATTTCCATACCCAGTTATTGTCAAAATCAGCTGATAAAAATTTAGACAAACATGTGCAATTGTCAACATAGATAGATGAAATCAAAAGAGAACGATCTCACACAAACCTTACTTATTCTGCCATGGTATTATTCAGCGCAGAAAAGCTGACAAAATGTCAATATCCCAAATCCCTTGTTTCTTACCTATAATTGATTTTTTACAGAACTCAAGAATGTGTATTAGATCAAAAGCTATTGTATTTTGGTCAATAGGAATCGATTCTGAACTACTGTGCGGCAAACACCTTGCTCGTTCGACGAATTTTTTCCTTCAGTCCATAATATCAATCATTTTACGCCCGTAAGCCTGAAACGTTGATAGGAATTCAGACCTATCTCTCTCATTATGTGGCCGGTGTGATCTGAATTGTCCTTTTGTCACTGTAAAACAGTACGCGTTGCTACTAACAACATTAACACCCTGTGCGCTGCTCCTACTTTTCCTCAGCCGCAACATTACCAAGGGAACATACCATTGTTTGACATTGACCGCGTTCTTTAATAATTCTTCCCCTAAAAATTCGTATTAAATATGAAACAATAGAATCTACCACTGATGTCACTGCCAAAATACATCAGTGACCTCTTCTCTATACAATTTTTGAACACGATTGTTACCATGGAGGCGACGTTGGATGGCAAATTGTTACGCACAAAGTCATCGTGAATGATATGTCCGGATAAAATCCAAAACAACCATGCTCCCAACCGCATAATTCAGCAAATTGTTGTAAACGATATAAACGTAACTGACATTTTTATTTAACAAACATGTCTTGAATTCAAAAACAGATTGAAAAAAATAAAGCAAAATACAACCCTAGCGGAATAATAACAAAAGTGGCGCAGAGACGCAATATATTATCTAAAGAAAAACTGACCAAAAGGCAGAGGAGGCTAAATTGCATTTGCACAAATCATGAACTACACTCGAAAAGAAACGAACTGAGCTCAAAACAAAGATGGACTCATAGGTGGTTAACGCATAAGCACAGCTGTTTTGCTTTGTTTTCATTGCAAACCACTTTCGAACTGTCAAGTTTACATGTGTTTTGTTTTTGTTTGTTTATATTTATTGTTGGTATACTGGATTTGACACAACGTAAGTGAGAACCAAAAACAAAATATACGTTGTTGTTGCCATCAATTTGCTATAACACCTCCTGCGTCTACCATGATTATTTTTATCATGCTCAAAACCGTAGGCAAAGACAATGAAGAAGTAGACGACCAGAAGATATGCGCAATTTGGCAATGCCCGTAAAAGAGGCCCAAAAAGTGGTCTCAATTCACACAAAGCCTTAATCAGTCGTGTTTGCCTTAAACAATAAAGTACAACAACAAAATACACATCAATTTGACAGTTGGAAAGATCCACGGCACGAAAAAATCAAATCAGCTGTTCAACCATGTTACTGTTTGTGTCATAGACGAATATAGTATTGACACATTTATTCTCTCATCTGACGTTTCATTTCACACCCTTCGTCGTAGGTTTATGGAAATGAGAGAAATTCGACAAAAATTAACTTACAGCAGGTTGAGGTACAATAACTGTTTACTTGACTTTTTCATATCGCTTTTGTATAGAACTGTAAAATTTAAATTTATTTTGCACTTTTTTGTTTAGTTTTATATTTGGTATTGTATTTAGCACAACTATTTTTCCACAAAAACACGAAATGCGATTGTTGTTCCCTTGTTGGAAGTTGTGTACTATTGCCTCTATCTGGTATTATTGAACTCATGCTTTACACCATCCAATGTTTACTTGCCACCATACCTATGACGTTTAATTTATTGAGAGAATTAATGTGTCTATGCTAAATTCGTCTATGGTTCATGTATTGGCAAAACGTTACCATAGAGTAAATATGGGTAGAGAACATCTTTCACTCACCAAATTTCTGACATTTGTCCTCGTGTGATGTATACGTTTGATGTTGAAAAGAATTGCTTTACTAATACCAGATAGAGGCAATGGTTAAAACAACGAACAAAATAAAAACAACGGCATTTCGTTTTGTGTGTTAAAATTAATGTGTTAAATACAACACAAATGTATGCTAACAATAACAGTCAATAAAAAAGTTTAAAACACATTTAAATTTCACAGTTTTTCACCAAAATGGCATGAAAAATTAAAGCAAGAAGTTATTGTAATTCCACCTCGTGTATATCACTTTTCGTCAAACATCTCTCTATCACACCGACCGCATCACGAAGAGTGTGAAAGGAAACGTCAGATGAGACAAATGGCGGCTCTTCTATAAATTTACTCTATGAACGTTACATTCTTAGAATAATGACGTACGATATAGAGTAGCCAACTCTCGCGGTAAATTGATGACATTTGGTGTGTTGCATATGGGCGGTTGCATGTTAGAAAGTATTGCTTTCATAATACCAGATAGAGGCAATGGCCCAAACCATCCAACAATAAATCAGCAACGGCATTTCGATTTGTGCGTTACCATTTTTGTGTAAATACACAAAAAATATATACTAACAATAAAAGATAACAAAAAAGTGCGATATACGTTTAAATTTCACAGTTTTTCATCAAAAGGATATGAAAAGTTTAAGTCAACAATTTTTGTAATTCCACCTGGTGTAAGCCAATTTACGTCAAATAACTGTCTATCGCACCGACCGCACCATGAATAGTGTATAAGGAAATGTCAGATGAGAAGAATGGCAGCTCTATATGACATAACTATATGTTATGTACCAGATTATAATTCATTCCAACCATATTTCTGTCTTGTATTATCATTTTAAGTTCTCATGTAACTACCAAAACACCCTTTACTTTATATGGTCTTTGGCATTTTGTACTCTGACGAGCGAATCAAATTAGACTGATCTTCATACTTTGATTTGTTTCAATGACATTTGTAATCAACAATTTCTCTTCGAGTGTATGAAGTTGTTGATTAAATTCAAAGGTTTCATAGCTTCGAATACTAAACAAAATAAGTCCTCGGAATTATGGTTAACTTTAATGACAAAAAGGTCAAACAATTAACACAAAATTAATTAATTTCCAATTCTTGAAATAGAAAAACGTGTTGTGCGATTAAGCTCTCTTGAACAGGATCGATGTAGGTATTTAGATATAGGCATAAAAATCTACTTCATTCATTCCCCCATTTTTGTCAACAATTCTTTATGGGGGGGAGGGGGGGGGGTTGTTGGTTTCAAAAGACCCATGAGTGTCTTTCATTTGTTATGCTTTAAAATGAAAGTATATCGGCGGTTGAGAGTCACTGTGTGTGGTGACCAGATGTATTTATACCAAATCACGTTGTAATTGAGTGTTCAAAAACTGAAAACCGTTCCTCCGGTTTTTTGGCCTTCCACCGACCCCCGGTTTTCTGAAAATTACCATTTCCGAACAACCAGTGGGTTTTTACTGCCGGTTTCACAGGCATTTTAATTTATTTTGTTGCAAAAGCTTAGCTTTCTAAAGAAATAAATTAATTCTTCGTTAACATTTTATTAAAAAATTCCAAAACCTTTTAGTTGATTGAATTTTTACACAGAAAAAAAATCAATGAGTGTTCGAACTCACGGGCGATTTCTATGAACACATTAGTAAATGTTACATTGGAAAATAAGAAAAAAAAATAGTGTTTGTGCTGAAGGCTCTTTTGCTGTAGCACTTTCTTTTTTCTTACATATGCTTTAACATTAGATATAATATTATTAAATTAAATAAAGCAATATTTAGCTCACTGAAATAATTGTTTTTGTTTTGTCATAAACAGAGCGACGGCAAAAAGTATTGAATAGTATAGAGAACTTATTGCACTGTTTTTCCGCTCTATTAAGAGAGTCGGTAAAAGAGCATAAACGAGTCTAATTCTCTTTATAGAATATTTCAATATAAATGCACTATTTCGACGATGTTATTACTTAAAACAATACAAAAAACAGAAAGGTTTCAAAAGGCATCAATGTCAAAATTAGGAATGCACCAAGTTAGGACAAAAAGAGAGTAATACGATTTGAATCATTCGCCAGATTTCGCCAGTGCTTTTGAGTCATACAAGTCGTTCAATGTGTTCTCTATACTATTCAATACTCTTTGGCGATGACGACCTGCTTGTCTGTTCGCTGCCGCTACATCAATACCATCATACTTATTTTCAGAAGAGACTATTGTTGTACAACAACGACGTATGTGATGCTAACGCTGTATGTTGTTTGCATGTGTTCACTTTGATAGATTGCCCTACCCGTATCTATAGATGTTAACACATCAAAAATTCAATATCTTGAAAAGAAATAGTGTGTAAACATTTTGCATTGTTGCGAGTTTTAAATTTTGGGCAAAACTGCACTTCTCCGAGCCGGGCTCCAAAAATAAAAGAAACAAAAAAATTACATGAGGTGTCAGGGGACACCCGGTTGGAACGAAGTTCTTTTCTCGATATGGGCATTTCCAGAGAAAGTGCCACCCTATGTCACATCACGTCACCTTCGTTAACTGGTTATATTTTATGACCATGTGGTTCTATTATTTTCTATTCTTCTCCTAAATACAGAATGTAAGTAACTACATATTTATTAAAAGATAATAAGACAATCAAACAAACTGGTCCTAAAATATAAGTAATTATCGAGTGTGACAAAAGGTTGACCTTTCTGTGAAAATGCCCATATATTATATACTAGTTAGTTCCAACACGCCTAAGGCGCCTGTTGAAAAATACGATAATTTAAGTGGATCTTTAAGAAAAGATACTTTTCGTAAAATGGTCAACTTTTTTTAAGAACATTTTTTTTTATAGAAAGAAGTTTTTTTAAGTATATTTTTAGGTCCTTTTTGTAAGAATATGTATTATACTTTCCCGAAAAGGTAACTTTTTAAAGAGAGGAACTTCTTTTATGAAAAGCTAATGTTTTTTAAGAAAAGGTACTATTTTTAAAAAGAAGTACTTTCTGTAAGAAAAAGCTTTTTTTTACGCTTTTTAATCTTTTTTTTTTACAAGGAAGTACTTTTTTAAGAATAGGTACTTCTAAAGAAGTGGTACTCTTTCTAGGAAAAGGTTATTTTTTTAAGAAAATGCACTTATTTTCAGAAAGGCTACTTACCTCAACAAAATAAAAGAAAAGGTATTATTTTATTTTTAATAAAATTTACTTTTAAGAAAAGGAATTTTTGTAAGAAAATGCTTTTTTTTAGAAGGTAGGAATGGGAATTTTTTTTAGAATTGATCCTTTTTTCAAGAATAGGTACATTTTTAAGAGTAGGTACTCATCCCAAGAAAGGTTATTTTGTTTCACAAAAAATGTACTCCTTTAAATAAGAGATTGTTTTTTAAGAAAAAGCTATTTGTTGTAGGAAAATGTACTTTTTAAGAAAAGGTTCTTATTTAAAAAAAATAATTTTTTTTAAGAAAATTTACTTTTTGTATAAAAATTTACTTTTTTAAGAAAAGGCTCTTCTTTAAGATAAGGTATTTTTTAAGAAATGGTACTCTGTTTAAGAATATGAATAGGTATTTTTTTTTGAGAAAATGTACTTTTTTTTATTTTGTTTCACAAAAAGGTACTCTTTAAAGAAAAGGTAGTTTTTAAGAAAAGGCAATTTGTTATAAGAAAATGTACTTTTTTCTGAAAAGGTACTTATTTTAAAATGATTACTTTTTTTAATAAAAGGTACTTTTTGTATGAGAATTTACATTTTTTTTTAAGCAAAGGTACTTCTTTAAGATAAGGTATTTTTTTAAGAAAGGGTATTTTGTTTAAGGATATGAATATGTATTTCTTTTGAAAAAATTTACTTTTTTTAAGAAAAGGCACTTATTTAAGAAAATTTTATTTTTTAAAACTTCTTTCACTTTGGCTTTCTAAATTTACTTTTATTGGGTTCAAAACTACAATATGTACTAAATATTGGTTACAGGCTCTACCATAGACGAATATAGGTATAGATACATTTATTCTCTCAATAAATTAAACGTCATTGGTACGGTGGAAAATAAACACTGGATGGTGGAAAACATGGGTTCAATAATACCAGATAGTGGCAATAGTAATTTCGTGTTTTTGTGGCAAACTAGTTGTGTTAAATACAAAACAAATATATACCAACGATAAAATTCAACAAAAAAGTGCAAAATACATTAAAATTCTACACCAAAACGACATGAAAAAGTTAAGTGAACACATTTTGTAACTCCACCTGGTGTAAGATAATTTTAAATTTAATTTCTCTGATTTCCGCAAACCTACAACGAAGAGTGTGAAATGGAACGTCAGATGAGAGAATAAATGTATCTATACCTATATTTGTCCATGGGCTCAACCTATAAAACTGCCCATTAAACAAGAAATTATCCAACATATGTTAGTCTAGACACAAACCAAACCAAAAGTACCCAATATACAGGGTGGCTGATGAAAGGCGCTACAAAAAAAATGTAATAACTTTTTTCTATTTAACGAATCTTGATAATTTTTTTTTTATTTTCCAGATTGATTTTTAGATTTAACAAAAATGGCTGACTGTGACACTGAAACAAAAATTTGGATTGTCCGCCGTTAGCATGCACTGAAGTCCGTACTTTCGGTCCAAAGAGAGTATATGCGCACGTTTGGGAGCAATCCTCGGAGCAGATGGACCATAATGGGACTTGTTAACAATTTTTCTGAGCATGGGATAGTCAACAGAAGTCCTTGTCATCGAAACCCTTCAGTTCTGAAGGAGGAAACAATCGCTGCTGCAGCTGCTGCCATACAAAACAACCCAAGAGTTTCGACACGAAGCTTATCTGCTCAAACGGGTATAAGCAGACAGTCATTGCAGTCAATTATGCACAAAGATTTGGACTTATTCCCATATAAAATTCAAATGGCCAACAAACTGAATGCAGCAGACTTCCCGATTCGCTTGGAATTTTGCCAGAAGATGTTTCAAAAGGTGGAAGAGGACGGAAACATGTTGAACTGTCTTTTCATGTCTGACGAGGCCCATTTCGAATTAAACGGCAACATAAACAAACAAAATTGTCGAATACACTCACAGAAAAATTCGGTTGAGACAGCCGAATTAGCCGTAACCGAATAAATAGGTTGTCTCAACCGAATTGGAGGTTGACACAACCGAATTAGAGGTTGACATAACCTCAGTAGAGGTTGACACAACCTCATTAGAGGTTAACACAACCTCATTAGAGGTTGTCACAGCCGAATTAGAGGTTGACACAACCTCATTAGAGGTTGACACAACATCATTAGATGTTGTCACAACCTCATTATAGGTTATCACAGCCGAATTAGAGGTTGTTACAACCGAATTTAGATAGTGTCACAAATTAATTATTAACGTTTTTTATTATTCAATTATGATTTATTTTCCTGTATTCCTATAAAAAATTCAAAAAGCGAGAAATTAAAGTCACACATATTGGGTAATCTATATAATAATAAATTTGGTTTACATGCCTCTTCCGACCTTTTTCAAGTCCCAGCCATCACGGGACACCGCACTAATTCTGACATTCGGCTGATGTATCAGTGATTTAGGTCCTAAACAATTTTGTATACAGACGATTGCAGCACATCTCACATGACCGACCATGAAAAACTTGAAACTTAGTTAGAACCGATTTGATGCCAAATTCGGTTATTACAACCGAATTAATGCCAGATTCGGTTACTCCAACTGAATTTAGTACCAATTTCGGTTCTTGCATCCGTATTTACATATTTCAAATTCGGTTGCTCCAACCGAAATTTTAGAAAATTTAGTTGACTGAACGAATATAGTTGAAGATTCAGTTGTCACAACCGAATCAAATAAGAAACGGGGTTGCTTCAACCGAATATCGGTTGTGGGGACTAAATTCGGTCGTAACAACCTCAATTCGGTTGTGGCAACCTAAATTCGGTGGTAACAGCCGAATTTATGGTTGCTACGACCTTTTTTCAAACAATTAGTTCTCTGAGTGTATGTAGTGCTTCCAACCCACAGATACTCCATGAGACGAAATTGCATCCACTTTATGTCACAGTGTGGTGTGCAGTTTCATCACGCTACATTGTCGGGCCCTGCTTCTTTGAAGAAAACGATCACACCGTTACGGTTACTGGAGACCGTTACTTGAGCATGTTGAGAGAGTTTTTCTATCCAGAATTACGCCGAATGAGAATTTCTTTCAACTCTATGTGGTTTCAGCAAGATGGTGCAACTCCCCACATAGCCCGGCCTGTTATGACAGAATTGCGACTAAAATTTCCCAATAAGCTGATATCCAGAAACTCCACATTCCGTTGGCCCCCCAGGTCGCCTGACCTTACTGCACCTGACTTTTTCTTGTGGGATTATTGTAAACAGGAAGTCTACAAAGCAACACCAACAAATTTGAATGAACTAAAGCAATCCATTCGAGAAACAATTGCGGCTATTCCTGTCTCAACTCTTCAAGCAGTAATGAACAACTTTTTGGTAAGGGTGCATTTAAATTCCATTATTTTTAAAACTAATTAAGCTATATTAAATAAAATTTTATGAGCTTTAGCATGAACAAGAGAAAAAAGAATTCCATACACTGAAAAAAAAGTTATTTGAGTTTCCTTATGTAGCACTATTCATCAGCTACCCTGTAGTTGATAATACTGGCTTGTAGCATAATAGTATTGGAACAAAAGTTGTTTAATTGGTTTGCTTAAGATGGGGGCTAACATCTGGCAGCGTGCGTTCCAAAAACCGAAAATCCGACAAAATATAGGAACTTCAAAAATCAAGAAAATTTTCTCCGGTCGGACCTATGGGGTCCCTAGGGTTCAGAAAACCAGTCAACCTAGGGACAGCGATTTTTCTTTAATTTTTTTTTGGAGCCCGGCTCGGAGATGTTCAGTTCAAACCTATTTTGCTCTCAAGAAATTTTTGGGTCCTTAAGTATCATATTTGTTTCTAACCATATTTTATTAATAAGGGTTTTACTTTTTTAAATGAAAAAATCCAATTCATTTAGCTTTGTTTGATAAGTGTATAGGGAATTTAACACGTGAATATAAAAATCAAATTCAAAAAAACATTCGAAAAAACCAGTGGATCCGAGTTTTTCAAAAACGTCGTTATTTCGAAGCAACCGAAAAAAATAGTTTCTTAAAGTGACCGGTTTCTTCAATAGTCTATGTTGCATGAACAGCTGAATTTACGTATTCATGACCTCAACTGTCAAATTCAAATGTATTATGTTTTTGTACTTATTTTTACTTTTATTGTTGGTATACATTTGTGCCGAATTTGACAACTCGAGACATGTTGCCTACTGCTATCACCTGGTATAAATAAATTTTTGGTGTGGTTGTTCTATTTAGTGGTTTTCTGTCTGCCACTTTGACTGTTTGCTGTCCGAGCAGTTCTCCCGCTTGTGACTTTTGTGATGATGTCAAAACAATTAAAATTGCACAAGAAAGTGTCATATACACGTTGGCCTGTCAAATTGGCGGATGTTGTTAATCCATCAACAGTTTTATGCCAAAATAGGAATATGATTACCTACATAGGTAATATGTATGTATGTACATAGTATATAATTGAAAATATATAACATTTGTATATACATGTATCTCCGCAATAAGTAGAGTATCCAGTTTTTTTCTAGAATTTATAATTCAAAATTTCATTTAATTAAGTTTTATTTTAAAGAACTAAACATGTCATAATCACGTTTGTACTAATGATTACAACGAGTTCAGTCCAGATTATGACTAGACCAACACCAATAATTTGAAAAGAAATTATAATTTTTATGAAATAAAGGGTATGACAAACTGAGTGTAAACTTTCTCTGAAGATTTATTTATTTATCTTGCCCAACTATACCATAGAGTAAAAATATACCTGGAGAGAACATCTCTCTCAGCAAATTCATGTCATTAGGCATGGTACAATATGAACGTTGGATATTGAAAAGAATTTGCTTTACTAATAGCAGATAGAGACGTTACAACAAAACATCCAACAAGAAAACAACTATGTATGTTTCTCTCAATGACTGACTGTCTCACATAAAGTGAGGCCTCAGGCAGGGCGACACATATCATTCTAAGCTGCAGTCAACACGAATAAAACTATCAGTAGCAAAAGTCACATGCTGCTCGCGTATGCTGATGATCTAGATATCATTGGGCGAAATCTGCGGGAAGTTACTGCAGTATTTTCGAGAATTGGGAGATAAACAGCAGTAGCGGGTTTGGCAGTCAATGATGACGAGACAGAATTAATGGTTTCGACAAGCAGAACAACCACCCGATTGGATGAAAGGTTGAAGGTTGATAACCGTTATAATTTCGAGGTAGGGGAGGAATTTATTTACCTCGCATCTGCCGGGAACACAAAAAAATAACATAAGCCTATACGCTGAAAAATATGAATTTTTTGTTGTTTGGGTTCAAACATAAAATGTGTTTGGAGCTTGTCGCAAATATAATATATTTGTATCCAAACACATTGTTATTTCATGTCTCATGTTTGAGACACAATGATTATATGTTATATTATATGGGTTTGCGACCCAAATACATCTGTGTTTGTGATACAAATACAGCTGTGTTTATTGCACTGTTTATGCTCTCTCGAGAGCAAGAGAATAAAAGAGGGACAACGAGAGAGTCTACCTTGTAAGTGTGTATCTGTATTTTTGCATTATTCTCACAGTCAGTAATTCATATTTTGGCTGATGTATTGCGTTTTAGTTTCATGTATTCAGTCGTCAATGGTTCATCGGACAGAGGATATCAAAAGCGCTTGATCAGTGACCATCCATCTACATTATGGAAAGCCCTTAGAAACTTGTGAAATTACTTTTTTTCGATTGGAAGCTCCGTTTCCAAGATATAGATATAAGTAAGTTTTAGCGATTTTTTACTCGAAAAAATTTTTGTGACGATCTGGCAATACTTGAATATTTATGAAATTTTTCACTTGTCAACTAACTATAAAATACTTAACGAATCTTTAACAAATGTCAAGTAGCGTCCCCGCGTATTCGCCATTTAATACTTACAAGTTGGCTCATACGCGGTGCTAATGAAAGATAAAAATTCGCATAATTAAAGTATCTTTAAAAGTTCTAGTGGTTTCCATACCAAAAAGTAAGTTCCACTTTATATTATATATTTTTATAACCTTTTTAATTCCTAATTTATTTCTGTATTTGATTAGGAATTTTAATATTAATACGCTTTGTGAAATAAATTCAATTTTTTATGAAACAAGGTGTATTTTATTCAAAATCCCCGTGGAAGTCTCTAGCTGGGCCTGTTTGCCTTTCCAACAGGCGTTTTAGCGATTTTTTACTCGAAAAAATTTAAGTTTTATGCGATTTATGAGAAAAAAGGTTATGCCATATTATTATTAGAAAAAAAGCGATGCCGTATTAAAGACATCCATTGGTCAAAGCGTCCTTTTGGTGGTCAAAAATGTATTATTTTTGCGATTGGACGCACCGTTTCCGAGTTATAGCTATTTCTTTATTATAGCGATTTTCTTATATTGCCGATTGTTTGAAAATTTCTTCCATTTGAATTGGACCACATTATGAAAAACCCTTAGAAACTCGTAAAATGAGTTATATTTTCGATTGTATGCTCCGTTTCCAAAATATTAACATAAGGGCGTTTTAACGATTTTTTAAGTTTTAACGAAATTAAAGTTTTATCGATTTCTTTTAAAAAAAAGTGATGTCGTATTAATGACAATCCAGTGCTTAAAGCCCCCTATGGATATACAAAGGGTATTATTTTTGCGATTAGCAATTTTTATATTTTAGCTATTTTCTTAATTTGGCGATTTTTTTGAAAAAGTTCTTTCATACGAATTGGACCACTTTATGAAAGACCCTTAGAAACTCATAAAAATTAGATATTTTTCAGTTGGACCCTCCGTTTCCTAAAATATAGATATAAAGGCGTTTTAGCGATTTTTTAAATTTTTAAGTTTTATCGATTTTTTCGATTTTTTTTATCGATTTTTCGATTTCATCTTAAAAAAAGTGATGCCGTATTAATGACAATCCAGTGCTTAAAAACTCCTATGGATATAAAAAGAGTATTATTTTTGCGATTGGACGCATCGTTTTTGAGTTATAGCCGTTTTTAATTTTAGCGATTTTCTTATTTTGACGATTTTTTTTAAAAAAAATCTTCCATGCGAATTGGACCACTTTATGAAAAACCCTTAGAAACTCTTAAAAATTAGTTCTTTTTTCTATTGGACGCTCCGTTTCCGAAATATTGACATAAAGGCGTTTTAGCGATTTTTTATTCGAAAAATTTTAGTTTAAGCGATTTTTTTTAAAGAGCGATCCCGTGTGAAAAATTATAGTTTTAGGGATTTAAAAAAACATGTTATGTTAAAGACATCCATTGGTTAAAGCCTCCTATGGACGTAACAAATGTATTATTTTTGCTATTGGACGCACCGTTTCCGAGTTATAGCCGTTTTTATATTTTAGCGATTTTCTTATTTTGGCGATTTTTTGAAAAAAAAATTCTTCGATATGAATTGAACCACTCTACGAAAAACTCCTTAGACACATGTGAACTTAGTTATTTTTTCGATTCCAAAATATAAACATGAGAGCGGTTTAGCGATTTTTAATTGGGAAAATTATACAGTGTGACCTCGCTTACTGCAACCCTCGATGAGCGCAACTCCTCGATTATTGCAACAACTAAAATATTTACATTATAGACTCAGTGTATGCAACTTGGCAAAAATTTGGGACTCAGTAAACGCAATTTGCCTTCAGGTTGTTTGTTTTTTTCTTAACTATTTTTTACGTTTTTTCTCAGAATATACAAATACATACTATGTGTATGTATATGTATGTTGGTTGCACGTGCATTTCTAAATTGTATTTAGTCTAGTAGTGATTTTCTTTGCGAAGAGTTTTTGGAGTATTTGGAGAAAATAACTCAAATTATGCAGCTGAAGATGTTGAAAGCGAAGAGGAAATTGAAATCACTAGCATTGTCCAGGCTTTGCCTAAAATAAAGTCCAAGGATGCCATTAATTCATTAAACATTTGTATTAAATGGGCTGAAGAAAACAAAATCGGTTTAAAAGAAGTTTTGCTTCTTCAAGATTTTCGCGAAACTGCAGTGCAGAAACATATTTCTAGTACCAAAAAACAGTCTAAAATTTCTGACTTCTTTTAAAACTAGAACAAATGCCCCATTACTCATATTTTGTATATAAGAATGTGAATTTTTTATTTTTTTTTTGTTTAATTAAATTATATATGTTTGTATGTAATGTTTTGTGTTTTATATTATTATTAATAAAATGAATTAAATTATCATTTTCGAAGTAAATTGATAACACTAAAGTTGTTTTATTTAAAAAAAATATATTAATTATGCACAAAATTATCTTTAGGACAATATAAACTAGATATTGTTTGTATATAAATACTCAAAGCAGTGTTTATATATGTGTGACTCGGTCAATGCAACAACCGCGATTCTTGCAACTGCCTTGGTTTTTATTAGTTGCAGTAACCGAGGTCATACTGTAGTTTTAGGGATTTAAAAAAACATGTCATGTTGAAGACATCCATTGGTTAAAGCCTCCTATGGACGTAACAAATGTATTATTTTTGCTATTGGACGCACCGTTTCCGAGTTATAGCCGTTTTTATATTTTAGCGATTTTCTTATTTTGGCGATTTTTTGAAAAAAAAATTTCTTCCATACGAATTGGTGCACTTTGTGAAAAAACCCTTAGAAAAGTTATTTATTTGTTTAGACGCTCCGTTTCCGAGATATACATAGACATTTTTTCTATGATTTTCGATCATAAATGGGGATTACCCATCGCCTTGGGTAATGGGTAAATGGCGCTTACCCAATCCCCATGTGTAATGGATAATCGTGATGGGGAATTGTCCTTTGTCATGGGTAACTATCCATTATTTAACCCATTACCATTTGGGTAATGGGTAATCGTGATGGGTAAATCCCCATTGTCGTGGGTAGCTCCTAGTGATGTGCGGTTCCGCGTATTTTGAGAACATGTTCTGTCGAGCTCGATTCCAAGAAGAACCGTGTATTTGGACTGGTTCCGGTTATCCGAAAATTGCTGTCCCAAAGAGGCTTAATTGAAATATCTTATTATAAGAACATAAAATTTGATAAAAATACACATTTTCTATCCGGTTCCGAGAAGTCCGGTTCCGAGAAGAACCGGGTATTTGGACCGGTTCCGGTTCTCAGCAACTTGCTATCTCAAAGAAGCCTAAGTGAAATACCTTATTATAAGAATAAAGTATAAAATATGGCCGTCGGCGGTACAACGGTTAGTGTGCACGGCTGTTGTGCGAGAGAACGTGGGTTCGATCCCTGCTCCTCGCTTAGTGACGGCAAGACTATCCAGTAATAAGCCAGGAAATAGGTTCTAAAAAAACTGTTCGGAATCTATGTAAAACTGTAGGTCCCAATCAGTGAGTAAGTGAAACAGATCAGTAATTGTTAGGAACTTTCTCATGGTATGTAATGGGAAAATATATAAGTATATACAAATCAAAAACTTGATAAAAGTACACATTTTCGTTCCCTCAGCCAAAGCTTAACACTTTTGGTTCATTTGGAAACGAGCTGCCTTATTCAGGAACTGTTTTACCCATAGACTAATACATACATAGATACATTTATTCCCTCAATAAATTAAACGTCATAGATGGTGGAAAACATGGGTTATAATACCAGATAGAGACAATAGTAAACAATGTCCAACAAAGGAACAACAACCGAATTACGTGTTTTTGTGGCAAACTAGTTGTGTTAAATACAATACAAATGTATACCAACGATAAAAGTCAACAAAAAAGTGCAAAATACATTTAAAATTTTCAGTTCTACACCAAAACGACATGAAAAAGTTAAGTGCACATATTTTGTAACTCCACCTGGTGTAAGTTAATTTTAAATTTAATTTCTCTCATTTCCACAAACCTACGACGAAGAGAGTGAAATGAAGCGTCAGATGGGAGAATAAATGTACATATATGTGTATGTATTAGGCTATGGTTTTACCCATAGAATAATGACGTCATAGAATAATACATACATAGATAAACTTATTCTCTCATCAGACGTTTCATTTCACACGCTTCATCGTAAATTTGTGGAAATGAGAGCAATTAAATTTAAAATTACCTTACACCAGGTAGATCTGAAAAATGTAAATATATTTTGCACTTTTTTGTTGACTTGTATCGTTCCTATACATTTGTATTGTATTTAACACAACTAGTTTGTCACAAAAACACGAAATTCGGTTGTTGTTCCTTTGTGGATCGCTGTATACTATTGCCACTATCTGGTATTATTGAACCCATATTTTCCACCATCCAATGTTTACTTTCCATCGTACCTATGACGTTTAATTTATTGAGCGAATAAAAGCTTCTATGGTATGTATTATTCTATGAATGACGTATAGACCTGCCATTATTCTCATCTGACATTTCCTTTCACACTATTCGTGGTGAGGTAGGTACGATAGAGAGTTATTTGACATAAATTGACTTACTCCAGTTGGAATTAGAAAAATTTTTGACTTAAATGTTTCACGTCGTTTTGATGGAAAACTGTGAAATTTAAACGTGTTTTGAAATTGTTTGTTATATTTTATTGTTGGCATATATTTGTGGTGTACAGTTTTAACCCACAAATCGAAATGCCCTTGTTGATTTATTGTTGGATGGTTTGACCCATTGACTCTATCTGGTATTATTAAAGCA
Organism: Phaonia tiefii; assembly: GCA_963931995.1. Lineage (NCBI taxonomy): Eukaryota > Metazoa > Arthropoda > Insecta > Diptera > Muscidae > Phaonia > Phaonia tiefii. The sequence goes on along the minus strand of OZ008368.1, from coordinate 67,770,711 downwards.
ATACTTTCCAACATCCAACCGCCCATCTGCAACACACCAAATGTCATCAATTTATTGAGAGAGTTGCCGCCTCTATACGTCATTACTCTATGGTCTTACCATTCTTTTCAACCCGTTTTTCAGTTCCAGTAGAAAATGTTTTATCGGTCTTTTTGTAACCGTTTTCGGTTCATTTGAACCCGTTTTTCGGTCCTTAAGGAACCGTTTTCGGTTCATTTGGACCCATCTTTCGGAACACGTAAGCCCCCGTCTGGTCGGTTCTTGTAAAGAACCGGTTCTTTCGGACTGGTTCCTCAATTCTGTTGGATAAACGATCGCTAATAAATAAACGATCGCTACCCATTCCCACAGCAATAATAATGGGCTACTCATGGTAACCCATTTCCCAGGAAATGCGAATCCTGGGTATAACCCAATGAATATCCGAAGATTATTATACTTTTAGTTCGTTTTCTGCAAATGGTTAATACGGTTGCTGAAAATAATTTTTTAATGTTGAACGTCACTTTATCCATTGAGTGACGGTAACTACACAGTAAAGTCTGATCATTTAACGACTCTGTAATTTACTGCAGTCAAAGTGATACCATTTCCTAGAGGAATATTCATTATCGTCTACTATGCTCAGAAGACACCAGCTACTTTAAAGGTTATAAACCTCCACGATTTGCATAGTTATTTCTTCAAGAAATTCCTTCAGCGATTCGCATTTTAAGAAGTCAAATTATTCCTCTGACAGAAAACAACCTACATAACGAATACTGTTTTTCAAGTTCAATCATTTACATGACATTCAGTATCAACATGAAAAAACCGTAACACGACTTGAACGAATAATGTGAACGCATAATTTTGCATAAAATTGTTGAAAGAGTTTCATGAAGTGATCGTGGCTGGAGTTTTAAATGAATTGAGTTTAAAACAAATAAAAAAATTACACGATACTCACAATTTTAGGTATGAACGCAAAATATAAACAAAAAAATACTTTGAATGTTTCATTTCCAGAAAAAAAAAAAAAAAACAAAAAAGACAAAGAGTCAAAAAAAAATTTCAATTCGAATGAAACTTAACAACAGGTTTACGCACTTTCAATTTTCAATGTTGCTGGCTGATTGTTGTCGGTCGTAATCCCTCTTTTGAAATGAAGAAAATGCTAAAATCGAAAAGTGCGTTAATGAGCCATTTGTTTTTGATACATTTTTAGGTAAATAATTGTTGTTACAATTGTCGCATATTTAATACGCTTATTGTTATTAGCCCCTTCCTCAAATGCTTTTTACCTAATCCATTGTTGTAGGCCTGTTATTATTCTTAACACCATTTCCATTTTAGCAATTGTATGATCTCTTTCTCAATTGGTATTCCATTGAGTTGAAGGTGAACTACATCAATCACCATTGAATAAGGGCCATTGATTCTTTACTCCCTCTTTTACGTTATCTTGTCAAAATGATGTGACGTATTTTCTATTCTGTTTTTATTTTGGTCTTTGTCTTTTACCAGAAACTTCTTGAAATTCTTGTCATCTCTTTAAACCTTTGGGGTAAATGTATCGAATTTCATAACATGAACTCAATGATCATGCGCAACCTTCAAATCATGGTAGATATTTTAAAATCAATTGTCTTGGGATGTCTTGTCATAATTTCCGGTAGGCTGTCTATCATTACGTTCCATTAGGCTTAAAGTGTTTTATATTTCAATTTCAATTAAGTAATCATTACAATTTAGCGCCTGAGGCTGTAATTAACCACCAAGTGTCAGTTTTAGGAATACAATTTGGTTATGTGACCTTTCATTCTCCCTCTATCTCTCGCTCGCTCTCTCGAATATCATGATATACAATATATCAAAAGTTAAAGTTAATTTCGTTAGTGGTTTCAATCATAGAGTAATTAATAACGATTTGTCTCAGTAAACTTACGAAGTTTGGTAGGGTTGCATTTGGACTTAAATAATACCAGATAGAGGCAATGACTCAAACCATCCAACAATAAATCAGCAACGGCATTTCGATTGCTCCGTTAACATTTTTGTGTAAATACACTACAAATATGTATAAACGTTTAAATTTCACAGTTTTTCATCAAAACAACATGAAAATTTTAAGTCAGCAATTTTTATAATTCCATCTGGTGAAAGTCAATTTACGTCAAATACCACGAATAGTGTGAAAGGAAATGTCAGATGATAACAATGACAGCTCTATACGTCATTACTCTATTTTATGTACACCATAGATAAAGTAAACTAATAGATGCGGCACAAGTGTTGGGAACATTTTAGTGTAATGGGTAATTTTGCAATAAAAGCAATAAATGAGATTTTTTTTGTTCCCAAAAAAATATGACATTAAAATTCTAAAATTTCATATCAAAAGAAAAAATAATTTCCAACAAAAATATCACTTCGAAACAAGAACACAACACGTTACTTAAAGAAGAATATCTATCTATCCGTCTAAAAAAAATGGTGTCTCATAACATCCCATGAAGGGATTGAGGAGAGCTTCTCACAATTTGTGAGATTTGCGCTTTCTAATTTTTACAGTTACTGATTGGGGCCTACAATTTTACACCGATTCCAAACGGTATTTTGAGAAGCTTTTTCATGGCTATATACTCGATAGTGTCGCCGTCACTATGCGAGGTGACCGCCGCCGAAAGAAATTTGAAGGTGGTCAGAGCAGGGTTCGAACCCAGGATCTCACGTACAAGAGCCGCGCACACTAACCATTGCACCACCGACGGCCATTGTGTTTAAGTTTAAGTTAATTTACGTCACACAACCCTCTATCGCAACACCCACACGTCAGATGAGAAATATGGCGCCTCTGGGTGTCATTCATAGACTAATTACCATAAGGTACTGATGTATAGAGACGCCACTGTTCTCATCTGCCATTTCCTTTTACACTATTCGTGGTGCGGCCTGTGCGACAGAGAGTTATTTGATGTAGATTGACTTGAACCAGTTGGAATTATAAAAATTGTTGATCAACATTTATCATGTCCTTTTGATGAAAGACTTTCAAAATTTAAACATATTTTGGAATTGTTTGTCATATTTTATTGTTAGTATATGTTTGTGGTGTATTTACACAAAAATTTTAACGCACAAATCGAAAAGAGTGTCAAAGGAAATGTCAAATGAGTCAAATATTATCCCTAGTAAGATTTACTCTATGGTGTTATTAGTCTACTATTACCATAGAGTAATGACATATAGAGCTGCCATTGTTCTCATCTGATATTTACTTTCACACTATTCGTGGTGCGGTCGGTGCGATAGATAGTTATTTGACGTAAATTGGCTTACACCAGGTGAAATTACAACAATTTTTGACTTAAATTGTTCATGTCGTTTTGATGAAAAACTGTGAAATATAAACGTATATTGAACTTTTTTTTTACCTTTTATTATTGCTATATATTTGTTGTGTATTTACACAAAAATTTTAACTCACAGTCATTGCCTCTATCTGGTATTATTAAAGCAATACTTTCCAACATCCAACCACCCATCTGCCGTCGGTGGTGCAATGGTTAGTGTGCGCGGCTCTTGTACATGAGATCCTGGGTTCGAACCCGGCTCTGACCACCTTCAAAAAAAAATTCTTTCGGCGGCGGTCACCTCGCATAGTGACGGCGACACTATCGAGTATCTAGCCATGAAAAATCTTCTCAAATTACCGTTCGGAATCGGTGTAAAACTGTAGGTCCCCATCAGTGAGTGAAAACTGGAAAGCGCACAGCTCAGTGATTGTGAGAAGTTCTCCCCAGTCCCTTCATGGGATGTAATGGGAAACCATTTATTTATTTAACCACCCATCTGCAACACACCAAATGTCAAAAAATTTACTGAGAGAGTTGGCGTCTCTATACGTCATTACTCTATGGTTGGGGCCTATAAAATAGTTTACTGAGTATGTACGTCTGTTGTCCGCCCGATATTGATTTGCGGCATCTGTTGACAAAAGTCCATAGAATGGCAATGGTGTGTATCAAGGATGCCCTTCGCACAACTCCTATCGAGGATTTGGGGGTTATCTTCCACCTGTTACCACTAGATTTGCTCGGAAGGCAAATGGCTGAAACGTCAGCGACGAAACGTCATTACAGCCTGGGGTATTAATATCTGCTCTGACAGTCAGGCTGCTGACATCAGTAAAAGCTCGTTCGATATTCACCTTATATGATTTCTGAAGCACAGGAACATTCCAAGGAATCATAGAGCAGATGAACAAGATTAGGAGCTACCTTGCCGGATCCACTGGATATGGAGCATGTGGGTATGTGCCTGTGGTTAATTGCAGCGTCACCAGACAAGTATGTCTAAGTTATTTCGTAAATCGTACGCTGAACCTAATTTCCATTTCTAGACAATATATCTCTATCTAGGCAGACATGCGCCTAGACTTGGTGACCCAGCTCATGATTACTGCAGAAGCTGTGCGGATGAAGAGGAGGAAGAGAGCGTCGAACATCTCATATGCTACTGGCGGACCTTTTGGATAAGTAGGAGGAAATATCTAGGATCTTATTTCATGTTGTATCTAACAGATACTCAGGAAGTTAAACTGAATAACCTCAGGATCTTTCTGCAGACCACTAATGGGTTTAATGTACGTCTCTTCTTCAGCCACATCCTGGAATATCGGGATAAGGTATCATATGGCTTCTATACCCCATAAACATACCGGTTAAATTTACAGGTTCAACGTTGGGGTGGAATAAGACGTCCCTTAGTATCACAAAGGTTTTCATTGGTCTAAGTTTGGCAATAGTGACAGCCACTTCTGCCTAACCTAACCTATCCTAACAGATATTAACATTCACGCTCGATGAAACCATCTGCTCGTTGAAATCTTGTCCTCATTTATTGTCCACACATTCTTTCTTGGAAACACAATAATAACTTCTTGCACAGTCCTCCCACTGAAATAGGTGGCGGATCAATAAGCCCTTGACTTTTTGAATGAAACACAGTTTTTTTTTTGCAATAATTGATCAATAATTTCATCGTTGGAGCTAAATCTCTTTCCACCGAGCCATTTCTTTAGGTTTGGAAATAGGAAATAGTCACTTGGGGCTAAATCCGGAGGATATGGCGGATGAGGCACCAATTCGTAGTCCAATTCATGGAATTTTGTCATTGAGATTACACACGTGTCCACTCTTACGCTTATGGTCAATTGAGAGCAACCGCGGCACCCATCTTGCAGACAGCTTTCTTAAACCCAACTGATCATTTAAAATCGAAACCACACTCCTATATGAAATGTCTATGGCATCAACAATCTCATGCACATTTACTCTTCGATCGGCCAACACCATATCATAGATATTTTCGACATTTTCGGGTGTATCGACCTCAATTGGCCGTCCAGAACGTTCAGCGTCATTTGTACTTGTGCGACCACAACGAAAGTCAGTAAACCACTTTCGTACCATTGAACTCGATGGTGCAGAGTCCCCATATTATTTATCAAGTTTTTCTTTGGTTTCATTGACCTTTTTTTTCGCAATGTTTAATGAGCACTCGAAATTCGCTTTTTCCATTTAAAAACAAGTAAAAGTGTTAAATTCGGCTGTGCCGAATCTTTGATACCCTCCACCTTAGTGTTAACCAGCAAAATATTAGATTTTAAAAAGGACCTTTTTTAAGAAAATTTACTTTTTTAAAAAATATAAAAATAAGTTACTTGTTCACAAATGCAATTACTTGTTCACAAATGCAGGATGCTCACAAATGCTCACAAATGCATTGCTCACAATGCTCAAATGCTCACATTGAAAATGTACTTGAGAAACTGTACTTTGAAATGTACTTTGAAATGTACTTAATGTACTTAATGTACTTTGAAATGTACTTTGAAATGTACTTAAGAAATGTACTTAAGAAATGTTACAATCAGAATGACAAAATGTACATTTCTTAAGTACTTAAGAAGAAATGTACTTAAGAAAGAAATGTACTTAAGAAATGTACTTAGGAAATGTACTTAAGAAATGTACTTAATGAAATGTACTTAAGAAATGTACTTTCTTTTAAGAAAATTTACTTTTTTAAAAAAAATAAAAATAAGTTACTTGTTCACAAGTAAAATAAAAAAGCATTTTTTTAAAATAAAAAAGCATATTTTGAAGAACTGTTAAAAAAAAAAACAAGCTGCAAAGCATTTTTTAAAAATAAAAAAGCATTTTTTGAAGTACTGTTAAAAACAAAAAACAAGCTGGGACGAGAGTTGAACCAACAACCCTCAGACTCCTAAGCGCAACCCTTTACCCATTAGGCCACAGCGACCTTATAAAGTGTGACAAAATTCATATAAATGTATGAACACATGAAAGTACATCTAAACATTCTACAGTACTTACCTATTATAAAGAACATCAAAGATTTTCAACATCGAAATTCACCACACGGCAAAAGGAGTAGTAAGTAAAATAAAAAAGCATTTTTTAAAAATTAAAAAAGCATTTTTTGAAGAAGAAAGCTGCAAAAAGCATTTTTTAAAAATAAAAAAGAATTTTTTGAAGAACTGTTAAAAAAAAAAAAAAAACAAACTGGGACGAGAATTGAACCAACAACCCACAAACTCCAACGCGCAACCCTTTACCCATCAGGCCACAGCGACCTTATAAAGTGGGACAAAATTCATATAAATGTACGAACACATGAAAGTACATCTAAACATTCTAAAGTACTTACCTATTATAAAGAACAACAAAGATTTTCAACATGGAAATTCACCACACGGCAAAAGGAGTAGTTTAGTATAAAACTACAAAAATTAATGTGAAAATTTTATGAGTTTTTTTACTTTCCAATCATAAAATTTTTTAAAAATGTACCAATTTCGCTGATTTTCAATACCAAACAGCTCAGGAATACGTGGAACATTCTGGCCAAAAATCAAACCGCGTTATCGCCGATTGAAGTCGTGAGAATGTTTTCCACAGACGGACAGACGGACATGGCTATATCGACTCCGGTTGTTATAAGGATCAAGAATATATTTACTTTATGGGGTCGCAAAGCCTTATTTCTATATGTTACAATCAGAATGACAAACTGATATGTATATACCCTCTATCACTTACAGTGGAGGGTATAAAAAATGCACGAGGTTGTATGTTTTAAACGCAAAGTAAATGACGGAATTTGTCAACATTTGACAGTAGTCTATTAACAGTTGGGTGGCACTTGATGGGAGCAGTGTTGTATTTCATATAATTACAAGGGAAGTTCGAAAAGACGCGGAGTTATTATTAAGCCTTGCCTGAGGTCGGGTATCAAATGGTTTGGTAATCAAATGGTTTGGAGCATCCAATCGAAAATAACCAATTTTTCGTATGGAAGAATTTTTTTCAAAAATCGCCAAAATAAGAAAATCGTTAAAATAAAAAAGTGCATATAAGTCGGAATCGGTGAGTCCAATTGAAAAAATAATAAAAGGTTTACCTCGGTGAGAGGCTTTAACCAATGGGTGTCTTCAATATTCGACCAGTTTTTAAAATGCCATTAGAAGTCAGAAAAAATTGGTTATTTTTTCGATTGGACGCTCCGTTTGCGAGATATAGACATGATCGATTATTTATTGGAAAAAAAGTGATGCCATATTGAAGACATCCATCGGTTAAGGCCTACAAACTTTATTACAAACTTTGTTATTTTTGCGATTCGACGCACCGTTTTCGAGTTATTATTTTGTTTTATGTTTTTTGTGTATGGGTTACACATAGGGGGTAAATACGAACTATGAAAATGTAAAATTTTTGTAGTGAATAAAATGCTTATTCCACGATAGTTGGCACATATAATCGGCTTACCTTTTTTAATATACACGGCACTGAACGATGAGACTGTAATCGCCCGGCTCGCAGTCGTCTAACCAAATATGGCATATGAACCGCTGCAGGCCCCTTGCCGGGATTGAACAGATGAGCCGCTAGACTATCAGCACCTGCAGCTTTGTTGTTCTTAAGCCCGGGAAATTACTATTCAAATTTTGCCTTGGTTAGAAGAGGGCAATCAACACCATCGTCTTGAATTTGCTCAAATCACTCATACAAATTGGAATGCCCTGGGCATATATGTATGAGTTTTGTTTTTAATTTGCCGGGATTGAACAGATCAGCCGCTAGACTATCAGCACCTGCAGCTTTGTTGTGCTTAAGCCCGGGAAATTACTATTCAAATTTTGCCTTGGTTAGAAGAGGGCAATCAACACCATCGTCTTGAATTTGCTCAAAACACTCATACAAATTGGAATGCCCTGGGCATATATGTATGAGTTTTGTTTTTAATTTGCATTGGATTATAATTTGCATTATTTTATCTAATGCCATTGCCACAGAATTACCATTATTCACAATGACAATTACAAAATTATCAATTTGCATTTACTCAGGCAATGTAAATGGAGGTTGTGGAATCGGATACCAAATGTAATGAAATATGGGAATGCTTTTCATTATTTTGAAATTGTTTGACTGCTGGAAATTGTGTATTCTATCGAGGCTTGTGGCTTTGATACTTAGGTACTATCTCGTAGTACTTTCAAATTTCAAATTATTTGAAAAATTTCAAAATAAAGGGTTTTTCAAGAGAGACGCTACAAAAGTAAATCGATAGGGACAGCAAACGACGCCATATTTTTTCCCACTCTTTTGACATTTCTCTTCAGTAAGGTTTGCCATTTCATCATGGAAAGATATACGAGCCAACAACGAGTCGAAGTTATTAAAATTTACTACCGAAATTTGGAGTCAGTGGCCTCAACTTCAGTGGCCTCAATCATCTTCAACGATGAGGCTCATTTCTGGCTGAATGGCTTCGTAAATAAGCAAAGTATGCATTATTGGTCAGACAACAATCCACACGTAATCCATGAGTCATCATTGCATCCCGAAAAAATTACGGTTTGGTGCGGTTTATGGGCCGGCGGCGTCATTGGGCCGTACTTCTTCCGTGATGATCAAGACCGGCACATTAATGTGAATGCGAATCGCTACCGTTCAATGATAACCGAATATTTTTGGCCCCAATTGGATAATACGGATTTGGAGGACATGTGGTTCCAACAGGACGGCGCCACAAGCTGCACAGCGAAATGCCACAATCAATTTATTCTCGTACAAAATAATAGTTGCCGCAGATTTAAAAAACGTTTGCGATAACTGAAATTCGCAATTTTTCGAATGAGAGCACAGATTACGAAGAAGGTAAATTTCTCACATTCTGTAGTCTGTAATACAGTCTTATCCACTCGTTTGGCATACACACTCACGCATACACATAAAAGTGATCACACACTCCAATGATTCTACCTTGTCAACATATCTTGGATGGGCAATTGACGCGTTGTAGTTTGCTGCGCTTTTAGTTTTTATTTGAATGCAAGGCGGGACAGACGTGTAAGTAGACGGTGAAAAATTAGACAACAATTACAACTTTGTTAACAAACATTATGGGTAAAGCCAAAATCATAAAAGTTGGAAATTTCAACAAAAAAGAGCTTATGGAAGCCATAACTAAAAGTTTTAATGTACAAGTAATGTTTCTCGCAAGCGTTTTCTTAGTTTGAAGTAACTACAACTCGGTTGCTGTAACCGAAAGCACCGTTTTTCGGTTCTCGCAAACGTTTCTTCAGCTCTAATTTTATTCATAACTCGTTTACTGCAAACGTTTTGCAGTTCTCGTAAACGTTTTTTTTTTATTTTTGAGTAAGTAGAACTCGGTTGCTGTAAACAAAACAACAGTTGGCGGAACCGCGTTTCGTTTCTCGCAAACGTTTTTTCAGCTTCTATTATCATAACTCTTTTGCTGCAAATATTTTTCGGTTCACCCAAACGAAATGACATGTATGGCTGAACAGAAGTTCGTTTCTACCAACCACAGTCCCAAACGAACTTCAGTTATCTGAGATTTCGTTTGGGAGGAACAAGTTTTGTCTTTGCGTGTAAGTACAATTGTCAATGGTATTTGATTTTTTTTTGGAATTTTTGAATTCAAATTAATCTAAAAATTATAATTGTCATATAATTAATTTGCACCATGTACGTTTTTTAATTGTCCTTGATTTAAAATAAAATAAATTTAGGAATTTTAGGGTACAAAAAATATATTTGTCAATTTTTCTTTGTTGTAATCTGTATCGTATCTTTTGACCATATCGCATTAACTATTTTCACTAAAGTCCTGTCTCTACGCCAAGTCTTTGTGGTCTTCATTATTTTCCTTACAATTAGCATTCTTTGAAAAGTTTTAACTAATTTTCTCTATTTAAAAATAATTTATACCAAAAGACAAAAAAAAAGATGATAGAAAATACGACCAAAGCAAAAGAAAGTTTCCCACTGACGTTTCCCCCAAAGTTATAAACTTTTTCGTGGTTGCAAAGATGAGGAGTTCCCAAAACTGAAAACACCGAGAAGCAAAAAAGAAACGATTGAAAGAAAAACTGTTGTGTCTGATAAATGTCAATTTTACTTTGAATGTTCACTTGATGCAAAAGATATTTTTTTCTGCCATCCAGCCAACTCTTTAGCATTAATTCCACACGATTCAAGTGGAGGAAGTTCATT
>OZ008368.1:67623369-67759916 GCA_963931995.1 Phaonia tiefii | reverse complement strand
AGTTGTGTCACGAATTCCGTGGTGTCATTCTTTTTTTCGTGGGATGTCCGTAAGTCCATATAAGTCAACTTTTGTGCGTATAGTAACCATGATATTGGTTATGGAAAACATCCCGAAAAAAATTTTTTTTTTAAAAAGTACCGAGTGATTTTTCCGATTTTGCCACACATTGACTTAAGGTACAGAGGGAATTTTAACCCCCTTGCCTGAGCCCGGCCGGACGGCCGGGCGACTTAGTGCAATACAAATTTAACGATTTTTCAAAAGTTCTACCACACGGTACGAGCAAAATAGGTCCCTGCGATGGCTACTTTTCCATTTTCTCACATTCTTTACCTTTTCGTTAATTTGGTTTATTTTTAAAAAATTTTTTTTTGCCTGCCCGCGGTCCTTTAATTTTGCCCAAATTAATTATATGACTATTATAATTTGCAGTTTAATTTGAATTTCCTTTCGAAATGCAAATTCAAAAAGCTTTCAATACCATTGGCAATTGTACTTATGTTCAAAGCATTTCCTTCATATCTGACACTTTTGGTTTTCAAATATTTTATACAGTACAGGTTTATGAATTTGAAAGTACTACGAGGCAATATATATCGAAGCCACAAACCTCTACATATAAAATACTTTTAAAACACAATTGCCAGCAGTCAAATAAAATTCAAAATAATTAAAATCATTCCCATATTTCATTACAATTGGCGTCTGATTCCAAAACCTGCATTTGCATTGCCTGAGTAAATGCAAATTCAAAAGTTTTTAATTGCCATTGTGAACAATGGTAATTCTTTAGCATTTGCATTAGATAAAGTAGTGCAAATTAAAATCCAATGCAAATTGAAAAAAAAAACATATGTCAGTAGGGTGTCCCATCAATAATTTTTTTTTTGCTCAAGCTTTATTTGAAAGCTCATAGGGTAAAGTATTTTTGAAAATTTTTTCTGATTTTTCCGAAGTGGTTTAGAGGTCGCGCAAGTCGAATTTTCCCCTAAAATCGGGTATTCCGAGCGTTTTTTGAATTTTACTTAAAACTCGGTATCCACGTTTTTCTTAGTTTGTAAGTCAACAGTTTTGAAGCTAAACGTCCCTACTTTTATTGTATTATATGCCACGTATTAAATTTTTTCGTAAATTTTGGGTAAATTTTGTAATTAACGCTTTATATCCTTTACAATTTCTATGAAGATGTTAAAAACTAATGATGCACTGTAAAAGACGTATTAATTCCAAGCCATTTTGTGGAAAAACAATTGAATTTGCGGTTACTGTTCCAGAGTTATACCATTTGAAAGCCTTTTACCCATTTTATGAATCTAATATTATTATAATCTGTTTTCTTTTTTTTGCATCGGACTTGCTTTATATACCTACGAAAATTTAAAATACTAATGATACACTTTAAAAGATGAATAAATTCCAAGCAATTTCGTAAAATAAATTTTGAATTTGCAGTTACTGTTCCAAAGTTATGTCACTTTAAAACTCTTTACCCATTGTATGAACCTAATAATATTATAAACTGCTTTTTTTCATCGGATTTGCTTTAAACATTGTATTATTGAAAAAATTTGTATGCGCTAAGTAACGACAAAGAATTACACGCAGTAAAAAAATTGCCCCGGCAACATATTGCAGGAACCATATATACAATTGCTTGCAAACATATATATGTTTCCTGTAATATTTTGCTGGGGCCGTTTTTTCTGCGTGTAAATCTTTGTCGTTTCTTAGCGCATGTAGATTTTTTCATGAAAACAATGTTTAAAGCAATGTTTAAAGCAAATTGGCAAAAAGTTTATGGTATTATTAGTTTCATACACTGGGTAAAGAGTGTTACAATGGCATAACTCTGGAACAGTAACTGCAAATTCAAAAGTTTTTCTACAAAATTGCTTGAAATTTATCCGTCTTTTAAACTGCATCATTAGTATTTTAAATTTTCATAGAAATTTAAAGCAAATTCGATGCAAAAATGGCAAAGAGTTTATAATATTTTAGGTTCATACAATGGGTAAAAAGTTTTAAAATGGTATAACTCTGGACCAGTAACAGCAACTTAAAAATGTGTTTCTACAAAATTACTTGGAATTTATCCGTGTTTTAAAATGCATTATTAGTTTTTTTAAATTAGCATAGAAATTTTAAAAGTTATAAAGCTTAACTAACAAAATTCATCCAAAATTTTCGAAAAAATTTAATGCATTGAGCAAAATCGTTGCCAAAACTGGTGGTTTATACACAATAAAAGATTGAAGCTTTAAAAATGTTGACTTGCAAACTAAGAAAATCGTGGTTATTGACCGAGTTTTAAGTAAACTTCAAAGAACGTCCGGAATACCCGATTTTTGGGGAAAATTCGACTTGTGCGACTTCTAAAACTCTTCCGAAAAGTTTCAATAATACTTTACTCAAAAATACTTTACCTTACAAGCTTTCCAATCAAGCTTGAGCAACCGTGAAAATTGAAAAAGAAAAATTTGTTTGGGGATACCCTAATGGTCAGTAGTCATCTTGGTTTCTCAGTTAAATTGTGGTTAAACATCGAATTGTGTTTTCCAGTCAATTGCTAAAAATGAACTAACCACCAAATGTTAGTTGGTTAACTTGTACTTGTAGTATGATTTTGAAAATCAGTAATGTTAGAATGTATAAAATACATGTTTCTGTTTTGAGTATTTGTATACATATTCTGAACCCAGATAGTTAAATTGATGCGTCTACATCAAGTTTAAACTACGTTTAAATTATGTTTGATTGATACTAACGTCTCCTAAATTGTGTTCGATTGATACTAATGGCTTTTCAATTATATTTGATTGATAATAATGACAAGAATTACTCAATTCATTGACACACGCATTCAGGGGTATTTATGAATCACTAACTGAAAGAATAATGCAAAAATACAGTTCTACACTCGTAATAACATTAACTTAGGCCCTATTTTATTATTTTACTCTCGACAGAGAAAAGTGAAAAGGAAATTATGTCAACAGTACATCAAACACAGCTGTATTTGTATCACAAACAAAACTGTATTTGGATCACAAACACATATATCTGTGGTCACAAACAATAACAGCCTAAGTCGATTCAAAAATGTTTCAGGTAGTGCAGTTTAAAGTTTAATATCTTTACTGGAAATCAGGAGTCGGAGTTTTTGTGATAACTTTGCTACAGATAAGAAAGAAACGAATTCTTTTACTTACTTCTTAACAAAAAAGAGTTGCTTATTTGAGCACGGTGACTTCTCAAAAATTCTTTTCCAATGTTGTCCTAACTCGAGTTAGGCTATTATTGTTTGTGACCACAGATATTATAACATATTAATCATTGTGTCTCCAACATGTAACATTTAATAGCAAACACAATCTATTTGGGCACAAGTATACTATATTTGCAATAAAGGTCGAAACACAGGATATATTTGCATCAAAACAACTACAAAATCACAGAAAATTCCTTCGTGAGATGTAATGGGAAACCATTTTTTTTAGATGTTATGAACAAATGTCTTACATTTACTTTGATAGAATCTATGAAACTGTTTCGTAGAGTATATTACATATTTTTTGCTTGACATATAATACATGAATTCATAAAATCTGTGAAATATTTCAAAAAATTTATTAAGACATTACTCGAGAACATACATGGGGCAAATTAATTATATGACAATTATAATTTATAGTTTAATTTGAATTACCTTTCGAAATGCAAATTAAAAAAAATTTCAATACCATTGGCAATTATACGAATTTTCAAAGCATTTCCTTCATATCTGGCACTTTTTGTTTCCAAATATTTTATACAGTACAGGTTTATGAATTATGAAATCAAAGCCACAATCCTCTGCATATAAAATACTTTAAACACAGAATTGCCAGCAGATAAAAAAATTCAAATTATTTGGAAGCATTCCCATATTTCATTACAATTGGCATCCGATTCCACAACCTGGATTTGCATTGCCTGAGCAAATGCAAATTCAAAATATTTTAATTGCCATTGCAAACAGTGGCATTTGCATTAGATGAAGTAAAGCAAATTAAAATCCAATGCAAACTAAAGAAACGCATGTATGCTCGAGTAAGAACGTAATATAAAACAATTTGTGGTGTTCCTAGGTCTACGTAGAGCGCACAACAGGCCTATTTATTGGATTAGATGAAGATACAGAAATGGGGCATGAGACGATGCTAACATAATTCCACAACTTTTTTCAATCTAACTAAAGGTAAGATGCATCTTTTCCATTTAATTGCAATGGGTCCGTTAAGGGCACCACCTTAGATTTCAATTATACAATAGTTACCATTTGTACTTGATTTCTAAATTGTCTACCTATATTCAAGTGTTGCAAGCGATACCTTGCACCTATTTACCTATACATCAAGTATGTTTCCTTCCAACCAACGACGTAGTTACCCGCAAAGCATTCTGTGAATGAACAAAAACCGTAGGAAACTATTTAAAAAACATTGTAAGTTTTTCTAAAACTTTTTTCCTTCATTGTTTTCTATTCTTCAGCAACAATTAATTGGAATTTATGTAATGAATATTAAATAGTTTTCACCGATATCCATTACTTTCCTTATCTTCCACATTGGGCGAGGCATAAAAAGGAACAAAGTTTTAACTTAAACACCCAAATGAGAAAATGTTATTCGGCAATAGAAAGATGTCATTGTTGGTACGTATGTATGTGTGGTCTTGTGTTGCTTTTGAGTAATTTCTCAAATGAAGTGAAACTAATCCTTAAGTGTCAGACACACAGGCACACACACACTACTTGTAAGCGTGTTATTTTGCAGGAGTACACGCATAGAAAAAAAAACGTTTAAAGCTCGTTTGGCACAAAAATATTTTCTTTTTGTTTCAAAAATAATCCGTTTGGTACTTAGGTTCACGGTCGATATAAAAAGTTGATACATTTACCGCAAATACAAAACTTTTGTAGTAAAAGTCTTTTTGTTTGTTGGTAACGAACTTTTGTTTACAGCAAAATTGTCATAATTTATTTTTACGGTAAATAGAGATAACCGTTTGCTATAAACGAAAATGATGTTCACTTTCATGAGTTAATATTCTTCAAGGAAAACTAAATTTATACAAACCAGCGTTCCAATTTAAGGCGGATCAAGAAGTCCGTGACTTTTCGAACTTCCCTCGTAGTTATATGAAATGCAACACTGCTCCCATCAAGTACCACTTCCTGTTAATAGACTAATGTCAAATTTTGAGCAAGTTCCGTCATTTACTTTGCGTTTAACAGCTTTTCAAAACATACAAACTCGTGCATTTTTTTAAAAATGGAAAAAAGTGAATTTCGAGTTATCGATTTTAATGGTAAAAAAGTGGTTTACTGACTTTCGTTGTAGTCGCACAAGTACAAATGACGCTTAACGTTCTGGACGGCCAATTGAGGTCAATACACCCGAAAATGTCGAAAAAATCCACGAAATGGTGTTGACCTATCAAAGAGTAAAAGGGCGTGAGTTTGTTGATGCCACAGGCATTTCATATGGCAGTGGGTGGTTTCGATTTTAAATGATCAGTTGGGTTTAAGAAAGCTGTCTGCAAGATGGGTGCCGCGTTTGCTCTCAATTGGCAGAATTCCATGAATTGGGCTACGAATTGGTACCTCATCCGCCATATTCTCCGGATTTAGTCCTCTGTGACTATTTCCCTTTGCAAAACCTAAAGAAATGGCTCGGTGGAAAGAAATTTAGCTCCAACGATGAAATTATTGATCAAACAAATGCCTATTTTCTGGACCTCGAAACATCCTATTTTTTGGAAGGGATACAACAATTGGAGAAACGTTGGACTAAGTGTAGTCAGCTAAAAGGAGATTATGCTCAAAAGGAGATTATGTTACGTTATCATCGCTTACTCATCACCTTCAGGGTTTGGGGGAAAAAATCCGGTTACCCACGACCCATTACCCACTGGCTATGGGTAGTTACCCACGATGATGGGGAATTACCCATCACGACTATCCATTACCCGCAAGGTAATGGGGGAAGTAATGGGTAGATACCCACGGCAATGGGGAATTACCAATCACGATTAATGGGGAAAATATTTCATAATTACCCACGACGATGGGGAATTACCCATTACCCACAGGCAAATGGGGAAAGAAATGGATAGTTACCCATCACGATGACCGATTACACATGCCGAATGGGTAAGCTGCCTTTACTTATTACACGCGGCGATGGGTAATGGGTTACCCAGGGAAACCCATCCCCATTTTTGATCGAAAATATAAATAATTGAGAAAAAACGTCTATATCTCGAAAACGGAGGATTTAATCGAAAAATAACCAAAGTTTATAAAATCACCAAAGCAAAAATATGGCTATAACTCGAAAATGGTGCGTCCAATCACAAATGTAGTGGATGGCATAATTTTTTTTAAATCTCTTTAGCGATTTTCATATTTTGGAGATTTTTTGACAAAAATATATTCCATCAGACCACGTTATGAAAAATCCTTACAATCTCGCAAAAATAAGGAAATTTTTTCAATTGGACGCTCCGTTTCCAAGATACATTCATATTAGGGTTTCAGCGAGTTTTTATTTGAGCAATTTGAGTTTCAGTGATTTCGAAGAAAAATTTGTCTTAATTTTTCATATTTTCCATCAAATATGGGGATTGGTAGTGGGTAATCATGATTCCTGGCCGTCTGTGGTGCAATGGTTAGTGTGCGCCCCTCTTATACATGAGATCCTGGGTTCGAACCCTGCTCTGATCACCTTAAAATTTATTTCGGCGGCGGTCACCTCGCATAGTGATAGCGGAACTATCGAGTATATAGCCATGAAAAAGCTTCTCAAAATACCGTTAAGAATCGGTGTAAAACTGTAGGTGCCAATCAGTGAGTGAAAACTGGAAAGCGCACAGCTCAGTGATTGTGAGAAGCTCTCCCTGTCTCTTCATGGGATATAATGGGAAACCATGTATTTATTTATTTATTTTAATCATGAAGGCTAATTCCCTATCGTTGTGGTTATCTACCCATTGTTATCCCTTTACCCTGTGGGTAATGGGTAATTCCCCATCGTCGTGGTTATCTACCCATTGTTTTCCTTTACCCTGTGGGTAACGGGTAATTCCCGATCGTCGTGGGTAACTATCCATTATTTTCCCCATACCCTGTGGGCAATGGGCAACCGTGATGGGTAATACCCCACCGCTGACGACAACTACCTATTATTTTCCCTATACCATGTGGGTAGTGGTTAATCGATTGCTGCCCATTCCCCACGACGATGGTAAAAGGGTTACTCAGGGTAACCCAGGGTAACATATTACCCACTAAATACGAACCCTGATACAAACACATACATACACTACACTCCTGTATTGATACTGTACTCTTTCCACAATACCAAGCAAGCAAATCCTAATGTTCAGGTTTCGTTTGTCTTTGGCCAACGCTCAGTAGATAGAGGCGCTCATTTGCAGAAATAGTTCCTGGGTTCAACTCCATTTTAGGAAAGGTGTAAGTAGTAACATAGATTTGTATTTAAAGTTCAATAAAATACTTCTTTTAACGAGGGTACACTTGAATTCCAAAAAGTTCTATTCAGTAAAATATAACTCGTTTGCATTAAACGAAGAAAAGTTTGAGACAAACGTTTTTCGTTGCTCGTGAAAGTTTCTTGAGTTTGGAGTTACTATAACTCATTACAGTCCACGAAAAAACAGCTAATGGAATAATGTTTCATTTCGCGTAAATATTTTTTGAGTTAAGAGTTACCCTTTATCGTTTGTTGTAAACGTTTTTCGGTTCTCGTAAATGATTTTATATATTAAAAAGGAAGTGCTGAGTTGAGTTCAACATATTTTCATTTGTCGCTCTTACATTTCACAAACGAAGTTAATTTGTCTGAAATTTCGTTTGGGCGTAACGACTGTTTTTTTGCGTGCAGTTGTAGTGATTGTATTCTAGTATTCTAGTGGTCTTGAGTTTATTTGCTTCTCTCTATGTGTGTGTCATTGCATTATCCTTGAATGTAAGTAGTAGTAACATTTCTTCTTAACCTAATGCATTTATATTCTCTCTCTCTAGGACTTTGGGAACATCAGTGACTTAAGCGAGTTTAAGGAATAAGGTCATTACACATATGTGAAAGTGTGTGATTGTGTGTGTAAGCGCGATTGCATGTGTATTAGTATTTGTCCATGTCTGCTTAAAGTGTAATCAATCATTGTGTGCAAATGTTGGTTGATTTATTGAAAATATATTTTTGTGATTTCTTTATTTCTTAACCCAAAATACAAATTTATCTTCTCTGTCAAATGTTAAAGGGGAAAGGGTTATGTGATAAGCAGATGATGATGAATCTGGTATTTGTAATTAAAGGTGTTGCAAGATTAATATCTTGCAACGAAAATCATATTCTATATTATACAGAGCCTTTACAGTTTAACCAACGGATGCTAGAGCCACATGGCATTTAAAACCACACTGAACGGAAAAGCATCGTCACAGGGATGAAAATGTTCATCACCCCAACAACTTTTGTCATCGACAGTGGGCTAACGTACAATTTCATTTCCGCTCCGAAAATGTGTTCATCAACTGCAAATTGTTCGTCACTGCGATGAAAGTCTGGTTGTTGCTATAATGAATTCGATTCATTATTCCAATGAATTTGTTTCGTTGATGCAATTAATTTGTTTCTTTGTTGCAATGAATAAGTATCATTGTGGCACTGAATTTATTGCAATGCTGCAATGCATTTGTTTCGTTACAGCAATGAAGTTGCTTCAGATGAACCATATAAAAGTAGTTAAAATTTCTTGCACTTACTTTTGTTTAAATGTTTAACCCAGTTTTCTACAAAATTGAAATTAAATAAAATTGTTGCAGGAACGAAATGAAAAGTTGTCAAAGAAATCATGTATGAAATTTTTCGTTGCAGCGACTACCAAATTGTCGGATATACAAGAGTTTTCATTGTAGCAACGTAAAAACATTAACGAAAATGTTTCATCCATGCGACGACTAAATACATATACCGACGTTACGTTCAGTTGCACCGAAGGTTTCGTAAAGCAAACAGTAAGGTAGACAATAAAGTGGGAAATCCAAATTCGAAAGAGAAATCAAAAAAGCTGGAAAATTGTAACCACAATTAATTGCCTTGAATGCAGGCTGATTTAAAAGTTAATGACTTTTTGAATTAAAAAATAAATTCAAATCTTTTGTTTCCGAAATTAGTGTTATTTGGGACTCTAAATATTATATTCGACGTTTCTCTAATTTTTTGAGATCATGGAAAAATAGGGCATCTGTTTGACTTTACAATTTGAGCCGAACGGTATTTTGAGAAGCTTTTTCAAAAAGCCGTTCGGAAATGGTGTAAATCTGAAAGTCCCAATCAGTAAGTGTAAAACTAGAAAGCACACATCTCACTGGTTGTAAGAAGCTCTCCCCAATCCCTTCATGGGATGTAATGGGCAACCAATCTTTTTATTTAAACCAAATATCTTTCCTCCGTGACATTTCGTTGGATTTGGATAAAGAAATTGGGGCTGAGAATCAGCGGATGGTTAGATAATTCGTAGGACAATTTACGAATGCGTGTACACTGGCATTGTTGCGGATTTGTAAAAAACCATCAGCAGCGAAAGTCACATGCTGCTCGCGTATGCTGATGATATAGATATGATTGGGCGCACAATTAGAGAAGTTACTGCGGTTTTTTCGAGAATTGAGAAGGAGTCAGCAAAAGTGGGTCTGACGGTGAATGAGGACAAGACAAAATTAATGGTTTCAACGAACAGGGCCTCCACGCGATTAGACCAAAGCGTGAACGTTAATAACCGTTATAACTTCGAGGTAGTGGACGAATTTATATACCTCGGTTCTGCCGTGAACAAAAACAACAACGTCAGCCTTGAAATAAAGCGGAGAATTGTGCTTGCGAATAGATGTTATTTTGGGCTAAGCAAGCACTTTAGAGATAAAGCCCTCTCTCGAGTAACAAAAGTCCAGCTGTACCTGACTCTCATTCAACCTGTCTTGCTTTATGGCGCAGAATCCTGGGTCCTATCGCAAGCAGACGAAACATCTGTAGGAGTCTTCCAGAGAAAAATACTCCGAAAAATGTATGGCCCTATAGTGCACTACGGCGAGTATCGGCGACGCATGAATCATGAGCTGTATGAGCTTTATCCTGGCATTGACATAGTTAACCGGATCAAGATAACGCGCTGGCTACCATGTCAGTAGAATGGATGAAGACGAACCAGCACGAAGGGGTTTCGAAACCGAACTCGAAGGAAGACGAAAAATAGGAAGACCAAGACTTCGCAGGGATCAGGTTGACGAATCCCTGCTTACACTTGGTATTGGTAACTGGAGAAATAAAGCAAAAGATCGAACTGGTTGGCGAAATATGTTATCTTCGTTTTGTAAGGTCCCTGACCCCCCGGGGTTGTCCGAGACCGGATAAGTAAGTAAGTAAGTACACTGGCATTTTTTTTGTTTTAAAAACACTTTTTTCTTTGGTAAATTATATCTACTCAAAATTCTGTGACGAATTTCCTTATTCGTCCTTTTTGCGCGGTTTATTCGCAATATGAAAACAAGTTTCGTTTTAAATTACGATAATTACAACAGTTTAACTCCCTCTTATTTCCGATATATAGTTCAACATTTTACTTTATTTACACCACTTTAATAAGTCTTACTTTTTAATATCAAATCGCTATGCTTACTAAACTCAAAATGCCAAAAGAGTCAGGTATTTATACCACTTGTTCTTCTTGCCTCAAGGTCCTCTACGAGCTTCTAGATTGTTCTACCCGATTCCAGAACCTGTAGTATAACAGTTTTTAAAAATAACGTACTTGCAGCCGACTCGTCGATTGGCTTGTAGCATGAGTATACTTTTAGGCGCAGCATTAATCGCCCTGTTATTTACATAATGTTAGTCTGGTCATTAAGAGTAAGTAAAAGCTTTTAATTAATCGTAACACTGCCCCCGGGAGGAACAGGCTCAACTCCGCGTTTTTCATACAGAGCTAGTATTTCCAAATGCACGACCTTCAATTTAGCTCTTTGACTTTGGCTTTTCTGGATTCTATAAACCACATCATTTATTCGTTTGACAACCTTGTAAGGGCCTTCCCAGTGAGTCTGCAGTATTGGAGATAAGCCTTTCTTGCGTTGAACAGTAAAAGTAGCTGTCCCTCATGGAATCCTTCGATATTTGCCGCTTGGTCGTAACTGGTCATCTTATTACTGATCATCTTCAGTCTGCTGCGAACAAACTCACGAAGGTCGATAAGAATTCATTCACAAGGATACCATCATTCTCCCCACTGTCGGATGTTAGGCAGTTGCCAAACACAAAATTTCTAGGGAGCTTTAACTCTGTCCCGAAGACGACACTAGCTGGTGTTCGGGCAGTAGTATCCTGGGTGGCCGACCGGTATGCCAGAAGGAATTTTGGTATGCGCTCGTCCCAGTCTTTGCCAGCCTTACTGACGGCCTTTCTCAAATATTCCTCAAGAGCCTGATTAAATCTCTCTACACGAATTCCATTCCTCTCCCATATTTCCTTCAAGATGGCAGATTCAGAATTCCTACCCTGCTCCGAATGCAGTTCTAAAGGGGCACCAAAACGACTTATCCAGTTGTTCACGATAGATTTGCTTATTGTTTTCGCTACCAAATCGCGTTGCTTAGTTTCCGGCGGTTAATCACAAACTGAACTCAAAATACCAAAAGCCTCAGATAATTATACCAGTTATGCTTCTCGCCGCAAAGGGCTCTACCAGCTTCTAGATTGTTCTACCCGATTCCAGAACCTGTAGTATAACAGCTTTTAAAAATAACGTACTTGCAGCCGACTCGTCAATTGGTTTGTAGTATGGGTATACTTTAAGGCGCAGCATTAATCCCCCTGTTATTTACATAATGTT
Source organism: Phaonia tiefii (assembly GCA_963931995.1). Classification (NCBI taxonomy): domain Eukaryota; kingdom Metazoa; phylum Arthropoda; class Insecta; order Diptera; family Muscidae; genus Phaonia; species Phaonia tiefii. The sequence continues at coordinate 67,747,961 of OZ008368.1, read as the reverse complement.
AGTCGGGTCATTAACAGTAAGTAAACACTTTGGAAGAGTTCAATAATTTGCGTCATAAATAGTTAAGCTGAAAGACCTCGTGCTAACTAGATTAAGCGTTAGCCCCACCGGAGAATCATTTTGTTTTCTCGAATATGCTCAAGATCTTGTTTATGCCTATCTGAGATAATTCTCCCATGTCGCTAAATAGGTAGGATCCCATAGTAAACAACCTCCTGACGGCTTGTGCTGGACATGTGCAAACAAGATATTTAGTGGAGTCTTTCTCTTCCTCACTGGATGATATTAAACCTGATTTGGTGGCATACTTCACGTATGTTACATAGATCACTGAATTCTTAATGCAATTTGAAACCAAACGTACTGCAAACAGAAATATTCAATTGCGAATCAGATTGTGCCGATAGTCTTGATGTGGCATACTTTCAGGAGAGATCAATCAATCAGTATAAAAATTTAGTCACATGAAGTGCTGTATAACAATTACACTTCATTTAACATGTAGCTCTTTCAATGCGTTGGACTTTGTTACTCCTCCTAACATTGTGTAGCCTTGAATAATGCAATTTTCGCACAAAAGCTTTGCCTAAAAATATGCAAACTATTTTGAAATTCATGCAAATAAAAGCCTAATATTAGGTAAACAAAAGGGAAAGGAAATATGTACATATAGAAAATCATCACATTCAATGATTGAGAAAAAAATAAGATTTCAGGAGTTTTTTTTGGAGCAGGGAAAGTGAAAAGGTCGCGTAAGAAGGCTGTAAGTGCATATTTGATCAAATAAGTGCTTGTGTTCATACATTATCTATTGTATACTTAGACTCCCCTCTATTCTCGTCGAAATCAAAATCCCTTTCCGTATTCAGATATACACCCTAACTCCGTACTCAAGTTAGAAGCAAAAATTTCCATAAGTTTGAATAGCAAGCAACCGTTTGTGATTTGATGGAAATACTTTTGTGTACTTACTCTACCAATTCCAGTTCCTAAGTATCAACTCAGCCCTTTATCGCCTGTAAAAGGATATGTACGGTTGATGAATGCAGAGGGTTAACGATGATAACAACGATGATGGGTATGATAAAGTCGATGATGACAATGATGATATGGATGTGTTGGATGTCAATACAATGATGTTGTTCGTAGACAACAACAAAATATAAATCAAATGACTGTTGCCATTGCTATTGACAACAAAGCGGTGGAACAAAAGTAGAAAAAATACAAAGAAAATAATACAATTTTGTGCCAATTTGTTTAATTGTTGATTCATTTAATTTTTTTATACAGGTAGACAGATCCCCTTCTAAACTATATGCAAGTAGAAGTCTAGACAAGATATTTGATCAAGTCAAGGTACCGGCTGGAATAGGTGACTCTATGGGGAAAAGAAAAAATTTTGTTCCGCCTCCAGATTACACCCAATTGTGCGTTTCAAAACGGTAAGAGTTCTAAGTCGACTTTACAATTTTCATTTAGTTTATAATTATTATTGTATTATTAATCAACTTTTGGTTAAAGTAGTTTCTAAATCTTACTACGAAACGTAGTTCATTGACAAGTTAATGAAAGCAAGACAAATAGTTATGTTAAGAAGAAATCTACGAAGGATTTCCTCGTTTGTTCCTACGAAGGTTTGTTCCTTTGTTCCTACGAAGACTCGATCCACTGTTCCTATGAAGGTTTTGCTCTTATGAAGTTTCAGTTCCTATGTTTGGACGAATACTTGCTCCTTTTTTTGCCAAGGCTGTGTTCATTTGTTCTAACGAAGGTTTATTCCTTTTGTTCCTACGAAAGAGTTATTCCTACTAACGCTCTGTTCTTTTGTTCCTACGAAGGCTTGTTTGCTTTGTCCCTACAATGGTTTAATCTTTTGTTTCTGTGAAGGATCTTTATGACGTTCCTACTACGGATTTGCTCATTTGTTCCAAAGAAATCGTATGTTTGTTCTGTTCTTTTGTTCATACGAAGGCTCGATTCTTTCGTGCTATGCTTTACTTCTTTGTTCCCACGAAGAATTGTGCCTAGTTCATATGAAGGCTTCTTCTTTTGTTCCTTTAAAAACTCATTCCTTTGTTCGTACGAGGGCTTGTTCCTTTGTTCCTAATTATGGTTATTCCTTTGAAGGCCTTTTCCTTTCTTCCTATGAAGATTTGTTCTTTTGCTCCTTCGAAGACTTACTCCTCAGTTTCTACAAATGCTTGCTTATTTGTTCCTATAACAGCTTGTTCGTTTTATTCTTCGAAGGCTATGAAGACTTTGTTCTTTTTTCTCATGACTTTCCCACTAAGGAGATGTTCTTAAGAAAATTAGTTTTTTTGTTCCTTTAGAGGCTTGTTCGTTTGTATCTACGAAGTCTCATTCCTTTCGTCCTATGAACGCTTTGCTTCTTTATTCCCACGAAGTCTTGTTCCAATAAAGGCTTCTTCCATTGTTCCAACGAAGGCTTGTTCCGTTGTTCGTACGAAGGCGTACTCCTTTATCCATAATATGGCTTGTTCCTTTGTTTCTTTGAAGGCATGTGCAATTTTTCCCAAACAGGTTTGTTCCTACTAATGCTTGTTCCTTTCGTCCCATGAAGCTTTTCCTCCTTTGCTTCCTTCCGTTGTTATAGGACAATTTGTTTTTTGTCTCGTTAAAGATTTGTTCGTTTGTTCCTACGGAGGCTCGTTTCTTTCATCCTACGAAGTATTTGCTTCTCTGTTCTCACGAAGTCTAGTTTCTTTCTTCCTAAGAAAATTTGTTCCATTTCTTTTACGAAGGTATGGCCGTCGGTGGTGCAATGGTTAGTGTGCGCGGCTCTTGTACATGCGATCCTGGGTTCGAACCCAGCTCTGACCACCTTCAAAAAAATTTCTTTCGACGGCGGTCACCTCGCATAGTGACTGCGACACTATCGAGTATATAGCCATGAAAAAGCTTCTCAAAATACCGTTCGGAATCGGTGTAAAACTGTAGGTCCCAATCAGTGAGTGAAAACTGGAAAGCGCACAGTTCAGTGATTGTGAGAAGTTCTCCCCGGTCCCTTCATGGGATGTAATGGGAAACCATTTTTTTTTTATATTTTTTTTTTTTTTTTTTTTTTTATGTTCCTTTGTTCCTTCAAAGGCTGGTTGGTTTGTTTCCACGAAGGCTTGTTCGTTTGTTCCTACCAAGGTTTGTTGCTCTGTTCCTACGAAGACTCAGGTCTCTTGTTCCTACGAAGGCTTACTTCTATTTGCCTACGACGGTTTGTTCCTTTGTTCCTATGAAGGCTCTGTTCCCTTGTTCCTAGTTCCTATGAATGCCTTTTCCTTTGTTCCTACGATGGTTTGTTTCTTTGTTCCTACGATGGCTTGTATCTTTGTTCCTACTAAGTATTGTTTGTTTGTTTCTACGAATGCTCGTTCAGTTGACTTGTTCCATTACTCCTAATAAGGGTTGTTCCTTCAAAGGCTTGTTGGTTCGTTTCTACGAAGGTTTGTTCGTTCGTTCTTACTAAGGTTTTTTCGTTTGTTCCTACCAAGGCTCAGCTCCTACGAAGGCTTGCTTCTTTTTGCCTACGAAGGCTTGTTTCTTTGTTCTTACGAAGGCTCTTTTCCCTTATTCCTACGAAAGCTTGTATCGTTTTTCCTTCGAAGGCTTATCCCTTTGTTCCTATGAAGGCTTGCTCCTTTGTTCCTACGACAACTGTTTCCTTTGTTCCTACAAATGTTTGTAAATTTGTTCCTGAGAAAGCTTGCTCTTTGAAGGCTTGTTCATTTTCCCCTTGGCTTGCTCTTTGCTTCCTACAAAGTCTTGTTCGTTTGTTTGTACGAAGGCTCGTTTATTTTGTCCTATGAATGCTTTGCGATTTTTATGAAAGCTTTGATCAAAAGCTTGTCATTTCGTTCCTATGAAGAGGTGTTCCATTGTTGTGGTGCTTTGTCCCAGCAAAGGCTTGCGGCTTTCTATCTACGAAATCATGTTTCGTTGTTCCTACAATTTTTTGTTTCGTTTGTTTCTACGAAAGCTTATTCCTTTCCTTTGCTCCCTTATTCTTACGAAGAGGTGTTTCAATATTCCTACAAAGGCTTGTTCCTTTGTTCTTGCTCATTAGGAACAAGCCTTGTTCATTAGTTTCTACGAAGGCTTTGTTCCCTTATTCTTACGAAGAATTGTTTCAACATTCCTACGAAGGCTTGTTCCTTTGTTCCCACGAAGGCTTGGTCGTTGGTCCCTAGGAAGGTTTGTACTTTTATTATGTTACGAAGTCTCGTCCCTATTTGTTCCAACGAAGTCTCTTCCTTTGCTGATACGAAGGTCTGTTATTCTGTTCCTAAGAGGCTTGCGTCTTTCCTTCTATGAAAACTAGTTCCTTTGTTCATATGAAGGCCAACTCTATTGCTCCTCCAAACACTTTGATCCGTTGTTCCAATAAAGGGTTGTACCTTTGTTCTCACAAAACCATGTTTCTTTGTTCCTACGAAGCCTTTTTAAGTTGGTTTCACAAAGGCTTGTGTGTTTGCTTCTACGACGGCTTGTTCCTTTGTTCATATGTTCTATTATTCCTCCGAAGACTTATTCCTTTGTTCCGACAAATGCTTGTTCGTTTGTTTATACATTCCTTCGTTCCTACAGTGTCTTTGTTCCTACGAAGACTTTGACGTTTCGCTACCCATCTATTATAATCCTAATCACTCTTGCGTATCTTTTAGAACAGGATGCCCTCGTCTTCGGGGCGAGATGAAGTTTATCGACACCACCACCGCAGCCTAACCAGTGTATAGGACGATACCCAGTTCCATCATTACCGCAACTGTTACCTGAGCGTCGCCGATTAGCACCGAATGCCAGCTTATTAGCTCCTGTGCTAGAGGATAGGATGACACCCAGTTTCATCGTCACCGTTTTAGTTAGCCGTACTTGATCGCCACCGATTACCACCAAATGTTAATACTCGTGTGGTGAACAACACAAGGTATCGCCATCAGCACACCTGTAACATGAACCTGAACACAGCTAATTAGCACCGAAGTCCGGAACTCGTGTAGAGAACAACACATAGTATCACCGTCATCCCACCTGGATCATGAATCTGAACACCTCTGGTTGGCACCGAATGTCAGCACTCGTGTAGAGAACGACATCCACTCTCATCGTCGCCAAACCTGTAACCCGAACCTGAACAACACCGAATAGCACCAAATGCCATTACTCGTGTATAGGACGACTTCCAGTTCATCGCCAATCCTAACCTGAAAACTGTCGATTTTCACTGAATTATAGTACTCGCGTCGAGGACGACAACTAGACTCACCGCCAACGCATCTTTAATCCGAAACCCGATCACAGCCGATTGTCACCTAATGCTAGCACGACATGTAGTTCACCGCCACCATGGCTACGACGCCAACCTGAACACCGCTGACAGAACACCAATGACGAATAGAGTCTTACTCCCTAGTCTCTGTCACTCTACTTAGATCTCGTCCGTCCCGAAAGTAGCCGAGTACCTAGGATGGAATTAACACCATTCTAATTGTTTTAATTAGAATATTGACTTTAGCAATTATAAATGAATAAAGAGACCTCATTATTATATGTATTGTATTTGAAATCTACCACTTCATTTCGTAAGGTTTTGTGGGTCATGACGATGACCCTGGTGGTGACTAAGACAACTTCAGCCAATGATGAAACCACATTACGTCTATTATAAATCAGGTCTAGATTTTTTGCATACTCCTAACTAAGACCAACGTTTAAAAAGGTCTAAATAAAGTATAATAATATATATATTTTAGGGTCAGTCCGCCTTCTAAAGAAATTTTTAGCATCGACTCTTACCCCACTGTACCACATCAATCTTTCTTCTGTCAGTATGAAATCACTTTCAAAAATCCCCCCACCTGTTTTGACATATCGCACATGCATAATTTATTTAAACTCGTTCGACTTGTGTGATGTACTTTTTCACCCATCGTTTGCCTTCATCATATGTGTATGCACCATGTGTATTGTCTACTTTTAGGCTGTGTCTCTCAAGTTGAACGACAACAACTAAAGTCACTTTATTGGTAGAAAAGGGTTAGTTCGTTACCCCTACCACATCTTAAATCTCAGCTCGTTTGCTGCAGACTTCATGCATGACATGCTGCATGTTCTCGTAGGGGTTTGGTTGAGATGGTAAGTGTGAGTGTGAGTATGAGTGAGTATTCGGTATTCAAGTGAGTACTACTCACTTGTATTGTATGTGATTTCAGATTTCTTTTTTCCTTTGTTTCTTTTTTGTTTGTAGTGTTGTGCTGTGTGAGTGTGTGACTGTCTGACTGAGTTCCAAAGCACAAAAGACGAATCGTTTGTCTCGAACATGTTAACTGGATGACAATTGATTCTTTTCAAATTCCTTTTCTTCCAGTGTCTTCGATATATCGACAGTGTAGGCTCTTGTTGACACTTGGCTGTAACGAGGTGCGTATGATATTATTTGTGTATGTTTAAAATGCCCTGTAAATTTGAACTATACATTTTAATAACTATTTTGGAATAGGTAGACGAAACCGTCATGTATCAATCCTTAGCCACGAATACGATATGTTGGAATAGTCTAACCCAAGCTAATTTGATCGCTGTGACAGATGCACAGTGGTTTGAATCATTGTCCGTTGGTTAATACTCTGTAACTTGTAATCTGGAAAAGCCCGATTGTAGGTAAAGAGTTGAGGATTATTTGGACATAATAATATTAAAATAAATAATTATGTATATTTTAGAAAATATTCCAAAGTTAATTTTCTAATTTTTCGACTTTAAAGAAAACAAAAGTGTTGGGATTTTCCTTTCCATATTTTGACGTAATTGTTAACACTACTGACAAAAAATGTTATATATTTTCGTATAAAGCGAACCACAGACTTGACATTCATGAGCATGAGCTTGGTCGATAACTTTTTATCTGCCTGAAAAATTTGAACAAAAAAATTTTTGAACATAATAGTGATGCGAACAACTTCGATTACACTCTTATTTGGTATCAAGAAGGGCGGAAAACCGATAATAAACATAGACGAAAGCTGACGTTCATTCTCATGAATGACAAGTGAGTGGTTTGCTTTAAAGATATTCGATTTTTATCAAATTTTGGAAATCGCAAAAAATTTGATTTCTTTTTTCGATTTCCTTGAACTGTATTCAACGTTGCTAAAAGTCATTGCAGAGTATAGATTACTTTTACTAACCTAACCTTAGGCTCTTTTAGGGCCAGTTTCAAAAAATCTGTTAATAGCTGCGAATGAATAATGATTTACCTAAAGATAGTTGTGGCCATCGGTGGTGCAATGGTAGTGTGAAAGGGTCTAGTGTATAAAGACGTGGATTCGATCCGTGCTCTGACCATCTTACATTTCATTCGACGACGGTCATTTCGCTTAGTGATGGCAAAACTATTGAGTACTTAACATTGTAAAAGATTATCAAAGTTCTATTCGGAACCGGTGTAAAACTGTAGGCCACCAATCCATTGATGGCATGTAATGGTAAACCATTTTTTCGTTCTCTTTATATTTATCTTTATTTTTGTTTGAATGCAAATATATCGTGTATTTGGAGCTTGTCGAGCTTTGTCCAAACACATCGTGTTTGCTATTCAATATTCCATGTTGGAGATACAGTGAGTAAAATGTTGTAATATATGTGTTTGTGACTCAAATATATATGTGTTTAGAACACAAATACAGCTGTGTTTGTTGCACTGTTTATGCTCTCACGAGAGCAAGAGAATAAAGGTGGGGCACAGTCAGATTATGAGCAGCCTGAATGGTTATGCGATCACTGATATATCTCAGGTTCATTAGGCGACTGATGTCGCTAAAGCTTATCAAGCTATCGGGCATATTACTCTGCCCAAACATATGGACCAACGGCGGATAGAAACCAAAAGAAGAAAATCCAGGTTCGACGTATTGGCAGTAGGTAAAATGCAAAAACCTGGTGGACTGGGTTTGCCTCCCGCCACCGTTCATAATGGCAGTGAATATATAGAAGAACGAAAATGAAAACATAAACAACCCCTATTGGTTGACGACCCCCGCAAACGTTATAAGAACCACGATTTACAAATATGCATTTGGAATGTTAGAACTCTATATAGATCCGGTGCAAGTATCCAATTTTTATATTTCCCTAATTTGTGTGCATGCCCCTACAGAAGAGAAAGTTGATGACGCCAAAGACATATTCTAGAGGAAACGCAAGACCGCTGCCCTGAACATGACCTTAAGATTGTACTAGGAGATTTTAATGCCAAATTAAGCAGGGACTATTGGCAATTTCAGTCTACATGCTGACAGTTCCGACAACGGTATGAGACTGATTGCCTTTGCCGCGACAAAAAACGTGATCTTTAGTCGCACAAGATTCCAGTATAAAGACAGCCACAAGTCTACTTGGGTATCCACTGATCAAAGAACGAAGAACCAAATTGATCACGTGGTAATTGATGAAAGGCACTCATCCAGTGTAATGGACGTAGGAGTGATCAGAGCACCTAACATTGATTCTGATCACTACCTGGTAGCAACTAAGGTTCGCACAAGATTAAGTAGATCGAAAATCGTACGATACCAGACATAGAAAACAGCTGGACATCGGAAAGCTGCAATTACCAGAGGTAGCCACTGCCTACTCAAACTTTTTGCACAGAAGCCAATGACGTTCCTGAAGCGCAGTGGAAACCCATATCCGACTCTATAGAAACTACCGCAACAACCGTACTTGGTTTGGAAAAACCGCTTCGCATTAAACCATGGTACGATGAAGAGAGTCGCATTGCAAATGACGAAAAGAACGCTGCACGTATGGTAATGCTTCAGTCAATTGCAACGCGAGATACAACTGTGCGGTATAGGGAAAAAAGAAGGGAGGTAAACCGTCTTGTTAGTCGTATGAAAAGGCAGTGGAGAAAGCGCGAGAATGAGAAAATTGAGACAAACAGAAGCAAGAATGAAGCCCGAAAATTCTACCAAAAAGTCAACAACGGAACTAATGGATATGGTTCAGGGCCCCCCTTCTGTAAAGACAGCGACGGGAATCTCATCGCCGATGTGCAGAGCATGTTGGGAATAGGGAGAGATTAGTTCTCCGCGCTACTGGAACCTGAGATATCCAATAACGATGGGACAATCGATCACAATATGGACCACGACTTCGATTGCCCCCTCCTAACCAAGACGAGGTCAGAACTGCTATTGCCCGACTTAAGAACAATAAAGCCGCAAGAGCTGATGGATTACCGGCGCAACTGTTTTAGGCGGACGGCGATAAGCTGATAAGGTTCATGATGCATCAGCTCATTAGCAAAATTTGGTTAGATGAATGCATGTCCTGCGATTGGAGTCTCAGTGTACTATGTCCTATAGATAAAAAAGGTGACCCGACTCTCTGTGCCAACTATCGTGGAATAAGCCCTTTATCCATAGCATATAAGGTTCTATCAAGTATAATGTACGAAAGACTAAACCCAATTATCGCTGACCTCATTGGACCAGTCCAGTGTGGCTTTCGGTCTGGAAAATCGACAACTGACCAGATTTTCACGCTACGCCAAATCCTGGAGAAGACCCACGAAAAACAAATCGACACCTATCATCTGCTTATCGGTTATAAGGCGGCCTTCGATAGTCCGATATGAGAGAAACTCTACGAAGCAATGTCTGATCTTGATATTCCTGAAAAACTCATACGCCTTTGCAGGATGACCTTAACAAACACCAAATCCGCAGTGAAATTTGGTAAGGATCTTACGGAATCTTTCGAAATTAAGCGAGGCCTGAGACAAGGCGACACCCTATCGTGCCGTCTCTTTAACATCTTAGTAGAGGTTATTATGAGAAAAGCTGCAGTCAATATGAATAAGACCATCAGCAGTAAAAGTCACATGCTACTCGCGTATGCTGATGATATATGTATGTATCACAGTTAGAGAAGTTACTGCGGTATTTTTGAGAATTGAGAAAGAGTCAACAAAAGTGGGTCTGAGAGTAAATGAGGACAATGGTTTCAACGAGCAGGGCCTTCATGCGATTAGACCAAAGCGTGAACGTTGATAACCGTTTTAATTTCGAGGTGGTGGACGAATTTATATACGTCGTATCTGCCGTAAACAAAAACAACAACGTCAGCTTTGAGATCAAGCGGAGAATTGTGCTTGCGAATAGATGTTATTTTTGGCTAAGCAAGCACTTTAGAGATAAAGCCCTCTCTCGAGTAACAAAAGTCCCGCTGTAACAGACTCTCATTCAACCTGTCTTGCTCTATAGCAGCCATCGGCACTCCATACCACTTGTGTGGACATTGAATTCACACCGACACTTACGCTCTTTAGAAAACCACGCTCTTTTGCTTCGTTTTTTTGAATGTGCACAGAACAAAATTTTTCTTTCGTTTAGTCGTCTGCAAGACACCGATGAAACAACATCATGTGCGCTGGTTGTGTATTTGTTTGTCTTGCGTGCGGCAAAAAACAAGAACTCGTATGTTTGTATAATTTTTTTCAGTGCACAATATTTTCTCTCACCAACACACACTAATTTTTATTTTTGCCGACCGCTGCTCTATAGCGCAGACGAAACATCTGGAGGATTCTTCGAGAGTAAAATACTCCGAAAAATTTATGGCCCTATAGTGCACAACGGCGACTATCGGCGACGCATGAACCATGAGCTGTGAGGGTCCCGACATTGACATAGTTAAGCGAACCAGCACGAAGGGTTTTAGAAACCGAACTCGAAGGAGACCAAGACTCCGCTGGAGCGAATAGGTTGACAAATCCCTGCGTACACTTGGTATTGCCAACTGGAGAGATAAGGCGAAAGATCGAACTGGTTGGCGAAATATGTTATCTTCGGTTTGTAAGGTCCCTGACCCCCGGTCCCTAATGGGTTGTAAATGTAGATTCATAAATAACAATCATACTTTATATTGAAATCAAAAAAAAATTTTGTTTCTGAATATTATTATATTTGGGTGGAAATACCAACACCTTTCCACGCAAGTACATGGTTGGGCAAAAGTAATGACCCTATTGGAAAACCCTACAACTTTTGCAAATGGCACCAAAGGTCAATTCGTTTTTGACATTTTCGACAAGCCAGGAATCAATTTACCCCGCAGCAACGCTGAATAATCGTATCCATTTTTTTGCGCAACAATTCGTCGGTTGTGTTGACGTATCGTAAATTTCGTAGCAGATTTCCTGGCCCTCCAACTCCAACTCGACAAAACACTGCGGCGTCAGGGCACTCACCTTAAAGAGACTGGGACAATACGAGATCTCTCCAAGGCTGGTCGGTCCTGGATCAGCCGTTCCGCTGAGAATATCGTTGATGTTGGCCAAGATGTCGAAGAGGAGTCTGGAACATCGACCAGACGACATGCCACGCAATTGGGCATTAGTCGGCCGTCTCAACTCAGAATTTTGGTGAAAGATTTGAAGAAGTTCGCTTATAAAGTACCGACAGAGCATCATCAGTTAGCCGCCAAACGCGTGAAACCCACGCTCACGCCATCCTGAATCTCAACGATGAGGTGGACGATTTTTCGTCGAAAATTATCATGAGCGAAGAGGCTCAATTCCATCTTAGCGGTTACGTGAATGAAAACAAATAATCGTTTCTGGGGCACCGAAAATCGGTGTATCACCCACGAAGAACCATTACACCCTCTCAAAGTTACTGGGTGGTGTGCTGTTTACGCTGGAGGAGGAGGAGACCATTTTTTTTGAAAACGCCGCGGGTTAAACGACGTTTGTGGACGGCACGTGCTACAGAACCATGATTACCGAAGTTCTTCTTCCTCAATTGGATGAATTGGAACTGGAGAACATGTGGTTCCAAGAGGACGGTGCCACGGCGCAAACTGCCCGAGCCACAACCGATATTCTGAAGGACGCATTTCCGCTTAATCTTTCGTTTTGGTGATTTGCACTGGCCGGCCAGGTTATCCGATTTAACCGTTCCAGACTTCTTTTTATGGGGTATTTTCAAGTCGTGGAGTTACGTCAGTAAATCTCAGACTCTTGAAGCCCTTAACGAGAATATTCGCCATGAATGCGATAACCTGTCGCAAGAAGTTCAGACCAGAGTGGTGGAAAATGCCATAAAACGAGCCCGTATGGCCAACAACTCTGGCGGCGGCCACTTGGCGGGTATCATTTTATCAACTTGATGGAATACATTTTATTGAATTAAATAGACAAATTTCACAAGCAGAACCAAAGTTTTTCCTGACAAAAAAAATTACAGCAAAAGAAAATTGGGTGATTACTTTTGCCCCACCTATAATAAAAAAAATGGTTTCCCATTACATCTCATGAAGAAATCAGGGAGAGCTTCTCGCTTCTCGCTTCTGTGCTTTCTAGTTTTATACTCACTGATTGGGACCTACAGTTTTACACCGGTTCCGAACGGTATTTTTGAAAAGCATTTTCATGGCTAAATACTCGATAGTGTCGCCGCCACTGTGCGAGGTGACCGCCGTCGAAAGAAATGTTTAAGGTGGTCAGAGCAAGGATCGAACCCAGGATCTCAAGTACAAGAAGCGCTCACACTACCCATTGCACCACCGACGGCCACACTTTTGCCCACCTTGTAATAACAAAATATTGTTTCTGAATATTATTATGTTTGGGAGGAAATACTAACATGTTTCCACGTAAGTATATGTAGGTTTGGGAGAAAACGGCGGAATTCTTCCACGTAAGGGTATATATGTTTGAGATGAAGCATGCATACGTTTCCATGCAAAATCATACATGTTTGCCAGTATACATTCTAATGTTTGCATATAAACACGAGTGCGTTTGGAACTTGCAAATATATAAATGTTTGGAGTGTGTTCCAAATATAGACATGGTTCCTGTAAAACATGTTTGGGAGAATATGTTTTTCAGAGGCGGGGTTTTTCAGCGGGTAGACATCACGTTACAATTTTGAATGGTTTAGCAAAAATTAATTTGAAATATTGATTGATTTATTTTCATTTCAATATTTTCAATACTTCTCTCTCATTATTGTCATACCACCCCTCAACATTTGCCATCACTATGTTACAAGTGATGTTTTATTCGAACCTCATGTTGTTATTTAAGGTGTTTACATTATCCTTAACGTTAAACGCTTACCATTTTCTATTGTATCCTTGCACTTAAGGGTGAATGCGATTGGATGTCTGTGTAACTTTTTGTCTTGTATCCTTTTGCTGCTTTTGCATTTACATTTCATGTTTACATATGTTATCCTTTATATTTAAGGATTTTGTTGCGTGTCAATACGATTCCTTTTTTTTTGTTGTTTGTTTGTATTTATGGTTTGGGTTAAAACGATTTTAAGTCATTGAAATATTTATAATTCTGTCATGACTTTTTGATTGCATTCGAGCAGGTGATGCTTAAGACTTTTATGAATTTCTGAAGTGAATGTGTGCTGCTGATCATAAAAGCCATTGTGAAATTGAATGAAATATGATTTGATTTCTTTTTACCCCCAAATTGTTATTATACCTGGCGATAAAAGCAAATTTTGTTTACCTTTCATGTTTGAAATCAATTTGAAATGAAATCTGTGATCGTGAAAGGATTGCGTTACAGTTTTTATATTGCAGAACTTATGGAATCACTTATTTTAAAATTCAGTTGATTTTTTTTTAAATTTTAATCAAAACGTAAAATTTTTCTTCTTCATTCCATTAAACATTTGCCATTAACAATTTTCCGCTTTTACTTAGGTTTGAACTTTTACTCGGGTTCATGGGAGCTGTTGTATTATTGGGTGGGTGTTATGTTTCCATTAAGAATTCCTGTCGGATCAACAACAGCACATCATAGTTAATGAAGAACATCACATTGCAACATGCAGCAACGTCAGCCAACAACTTAAGAATTTAATTGGAAACTTCAGGCCAAAAGAACTCCTGGGCCCCCGTACACAGAGCAGACAAGACACATTAATGTTCACCCAAAACTACCTCGAGACATATCATGGCAGCCAAAGGAACAGGAGCAACTTTGCAGAAATGTGGATGCTTTAAAATGTTTGAGTATATTATTTCTGTTACAAACTGCCATAGCTGCATCTTTACATAAGTGTATGTGCCTGTAAGTAGATGATGGATGTGTTTACATGTCATCAATGAATTCCTGCATGTCTCGCAATGTAACTGAGTGCATATTTCTTAAGGTATTCCTATGATACCCATAAACTACTTTTGCAAATGGCTGGGAAATATTTAAAAATTGATGAAATACTTAGTCGAGCATGAAAGGAAGTCGTCGTAATTTCTGTGGAGTCAAAATCAGTTGAGGATAAGTGGTAAATAGTAATATTAAGGAAAGGATTAAAAGCAAACTGCCACAGTGACAGTTTGCAAAATGTCATCCTTTCGCAACTGTGGACATTTTGTGTTAAGTCTAAGGGGTCTGAGAAAATTATCGGCAAAAACTGAATTCAAATCTTTTGAAAAGATTAATGTGTTTCAGTCCTGGGAATTAGTATATCAGTCACAGCTTGAAATTCCACTGGTGATAACATATCGGGCCCGAAAGACTTGAACGGCTGGAAGCTGCCGCTAAATCATTTAATTCTCGATTGATGAAAAGAGTAATGGCGTGTCATAAGAGCTGTGAGGGCCATTGGGCGGATATTTTGTGCTTCGGGATGTGCTGTAACCCTGTTAGTCACTTTACCCTCGTCCGTCAAATTTAATTATACCAATTTTCCTATTAAGGCTCATTTAGACTACTGACAGATTTTGACACTCGTCAAAATTTTCTGACACAACATTTTGAACTAGTGTTTACACATGTTAAAATATTTTGTCAGAAAACCATGTCAGTATTTTGCATAGAGTAATCTCAGACTAGAGAGAATATTTGGCTCATCTGACGTTTCCTTTCACACTCTTCGTGATGCGGTCGGTGTGATAGAGGGATGTTTGACGAAAAGTGACATACACCAGGTGGAATTACAATAACTTCTTGCTTTAATTTTTCATGCCATTTTGGTGAAAAACTGTGAAACTTAAATGTGTTTTAAACGTTTTTATTGACTGTTATTGTTAGCATACATTTGTGTTGTATTTAACACAATAATTTTAACACACAAAACGAAATGCCGTTGTTGTTATTTTGTTCGTTGTTTTGACCCATTGCCTCTATCTGGTATTAGTAAAGCAATTCTTTTCAACATCAAACGTAAATATCACACCAGGCCAAATGTCAGAAATTCGGTGGGAGAACTAGTAGATCTACTATAAGTATTATTCTATGGTATTTTGTCCATAGAATAATACATATGTACATAGATAAACTTATTCTCTCATCTGACATTTCATTACACACTCTTCATCGTAGGTTTGTGGAAATGAGAGCAATTAAATTTAAAAGTAACTTACACCAGGTGGAGTTATTAAATATGTTCAATTAACTTTTTTATTTCGTTTTGGTGTAGAACTGAAAAATTTAAATGTATTTTGCACTTTTTTGTTGACTTTTATCGTTGCAATACATTTGTATTGTATTTAATACAGGTGGTATGCAACAATCGTTGTTGTTGTTGTTGATCGTTTATACTATTGCCACCATCTGGTATTTTCGAACCCATGTTTTGCGTCATCCAATGTTTACTTTCCATCGTACCTATGACGTTTAATTTATTGAGCGAATAAAAGTTTTTATGGTATGTATTATACTATGATTTTGTCAGTATTTTCTGACAGCATTTTTTGAAGTTTCATCAGAATATTTTGAAAGCCGTTTACACTACTGACATATTATGTTTGTGTTTACTGACCAAATTCTGACAATTGTTCTCAGCTGTTTATACCCTCACCATAGGATGGGAGTATGTATCATTTAATACGTAAGCAAATGTAACACATAGAGGGAACCAAATTAGACCCTTAGTATCTTTGGACGAAATTCGTTTTAGGACTTTTTAAGACGTTTGAGCCATGTCCGTCTGTCTGTCTGCCTGGCTGGCTGGTCAACACAATAACTGCCGTAAATCTTTACAGATGACAATGAAACTTTGTCAGTGACTATTATTTGCCGTCGGTGGTGCAATGGTTAGTGTGCACGGCTCTTGTACATGAGATCCTGGGTTCGAACCCTGCTCTGACCACCTTAAAATTTCTTTCGGCGGCGGTCACCTCGCTTAGTGACGGCGACACTATCGAGTATATAGCCATGAAAAAGGTTCTCTAAATACCGTTCGGAATCGGTGTAAAACTGTAGATCATAATCAGTTAGTGAAAACTGGAAAGCGCACAGCTCAGTGATTGTGAGAAGTTCTCCCCGGTCCCTACATGGGAAACCATTTATTCATTTTATTATTTGCCAATATTGAGTTTGGGATTGAAAATGGGAGTTTTGACCACGCCCCTTCTGGTACCTCCCATACAAATCGACACATTTAGCACAAAATCATATTTCTTTCAAACCTTTCTTTTGATAGATGTGATTAGCTTCTACTCTCACACCGGTTAATAATCTGTAAATGCCTACTTTACTGGCGAAAATGGGTGAGATTGTCGCGCCCATTCTGGTACCTCCCATACAAAACAATCCGATGAATCGCTTGAAACACTTCCGACCTTTATGAAATTAGGTATAAGGCTTCACGTTATCAAAAGCTAATCACCGATTAAAACAAGGGCCCATTGTGGTACCTCCTATACAAAAGTTGTTTGGGCGTCTGGTTGTTCGGCATGAGAAGTCCCTCAAAACCAAACCAATTTTTATGAAAGTTTGTACTAGTCAGTATTTAGCCAAATAAAGCTGTTCTATTTAAAATTAGATGTTTTGCCACACCCATTCTGGTACCTCCCATATAAAAGTTGGTCGGATGACCGGATGATCCACACGATAATTCTCATAAACAACAACCGATCTTAATAAAATTCGCTACTAGGCAATATTTTGCTAAAAGCTACTGTGTAACTAATAACACACTATTGTGCCACGCACAGCTTCGTACATCCCTTACAAAAGTTGGGCGTATTTGGGGTTTGCCGACTCGATATCTCCAATAAATCATAATCGATCTTAATAAAATTTGGTACTGATCAAAATTTTGGCAACAACTTACCATGCCCAACTTTGTACCACGCATATAAATATTGGGAGGGAAACTAACTAATATGGGATGCCGTGCTTTAAGGCCATAGGCAATAAAGCCATATGGCCTTATTTTTCATCACTTTGAGAAATGAGATCATATGACTTTATTACCAACACCAGAGTGTAATAACACCATATGAGTTTAACAATCGAAGTGGAAATAACGCCATACCCGTACAATCCATTGTTAAAATTGCATGTTGTCCACGTAAAGAATGAGTTGTCAGAGTCAACCGTTGAAGAGATATGGATCAAGCGAGGGAGGGGGCGGCTATCCGCGCTACTCTTGCGCCCCGTAGGAAGCTTCCAAAGCATGGTAATTTTTACGGATTTCTGGAATTCTTCTGCATTTCTTATGCGATTTAGAACCGACCACATCAAGTGATTTCCGTAAAACAATTTCCGGATGTACATCTATATACACTGCCAGAAGTTCTTACGGAAAAAAGCTAAGTATTTTCATACAAAATCGATATCGACTTTTAAGGGAGAATAAAATAACCCTGAGTACTGTACTCGCACAGTTCTCCAAAATGAAGAACTGTATGCTTGAGGAAGATTTTATAAATACAATTGACAGCGCTGACGACATTGAATCAGATGCAAATAGCAGCGAAGAAGAAGGCACTGACGCGGAAATGCAACAGCAACATTATCTGTCATGTATTGTTTGTTGCGAAAACAACAGACAAATACTGTTTGATCCATGCAAACATTTTAAAGTTTGTCAGCCATGCTACCAACAAATAAAAGGAAGAGCTGAGAAAAACGAAACGCATACATTGAGTCCTATTTGTCGTGCCATCATTACGGATGCCACAATTATGTATTGTTAATTATTGTAGAAAAGACAATACATATGTATGTAAATATTTAAATTTTTTGTTAACTGAATTACATTTTTTTTGCCAATAAAAGAAATCAAATACACTACATAAGTAGCACATAGAAAAATATCAAAGGTGAAATGATACCATAATGGCTTTATTTCACTTGCTCTGTGGTAATAAAGCCATATGGTCTTATTTCGCAAAGTGATGAGAAATAAGGCCATATGGCTTTATTGCCTATGGCCTTATAGCACGGCATCAGGTCCCGTATGGTGAGGGTATGATTAAGTCGGTTCACCCGACTGAAACTTATCTACTGGTTTTCATTTGCTTTATCCACACATGATAGCAAGTTATTGTGTTTATAAAAATAAAAATAAAGTTAAAAGTTATTATTAAAGGTAATGGATCCCGACATGGCTGCTATAATAGCTGCAACGTTGCTTAATGAAGAGGAAGACGAGGAAATTCCACAGCGGACAAAGAAATGTAGAAAGCAGAGAGGTTGTTGGGTGCGCCCACTTTTTCTTGAGAAAGATGGTTACTCTCTTGTATTGGAAAAAGTATCGGCTGTTCATTTACTGACATATTTTGACAACATGTTGTCAAAATACTGACAGTCGTCAGAATTCTGTCAGAAAATTTTGATGACTGTTTACACGACGTCAGTAATCTTGTCAAAAATTTTGACAAGAACGTGTCAGAAAATTTTGTGTCAGTAAATTCTGACAATTACAAGTTACTGACACATTTTGAAGACAAATACTGACAAATACTGACAATCTGTCAGTAGTGTAAATGAGCCTTTAGTCCGTTGTTCTCATTCTGCAAGCTGCTCGTCGGGTTTCTCTTAATACGTCTGTATGTGCAAGTATTCCTCAAAATGTTATTCATCCTCGACCTGTAGTCCTCCCTGTAAATTGTCATTATCTTCCCACCCCTACCAGAACCCAATATCCATATATTGCAATTTTGATCCAAAAATGTTATTGTCTCCCCCACTGTGTCAATTATTGATTTGTCTCTCCGGCTCATCTCAGTTTTACTGGAGTGGCTTTCTATGAGTGAATCTAATTTAGTTCTCGAGATTCCTTGTTGCTCTCTGTTGTCTATTGTCTGAACACGCTAAAAAATCTGTATTTTGTTGTTTTTTTGATGCAAATATAACGCGTTTGTAAATTGTCTTAAATGTACTATACTTGTGCCCAAAAACATCGTGTTTGCTATTCAATACAACATGTTTGAGGCACAATGATTAATAGGCCATAATATATATTTTTTGAGACCCAAATGTGGTTTTGTTTGTTGAAAACACGTAAAAACAAATACGAGACAGACAATAAAGAAACAACATGACAACAGATATCTAACTCATGAAAACAATGCTTGCAAACATGTATATGCTTCCTGCAATATGTTGCTGGGGCCATTATTTTTCAGCGTGAATACAATCTTTTACTTCTGGGATGAACTTAAAAGTTGGGAATGGTGTTCTTGTATGCGGCAATGTATATTTGGTTGTTGTAGAGTTTATCTCAAATGATGGCGGCGTAGTTGTAGTCCTCTTCTAATATGTACACGCTGAAAAATTTGAATTTTTTTATTGTTTGGATGCAAATATAACGTATTTTTAGCTTGCCGCAAATATAGTATACTTGTGTACAAACACATTGTGTTTTCTATTCAATATAACATGTTTGCTACACAATGATTAATAGGTTATAATATGTATATGTATTTGAGACCCAAATGTGGATTTGTTTCTTGAAAACTGCTGAAAACAAAAACTATACAGACAACCCAGAAACAAAAGCTGTACATCTTGAATTCATGAAAACAATGCCTGCAAACATATACATGCTTCGTGCAATATGTTGCTGGGGCCGTTATTTTTCAGCATGTACTGCCGTAGATTTCTGGCCAGGTACCCTGTGGGATAATTATGTAAGAAATGATATCGAATTCAATATCGTTTTGTCGGTAGTGAAGTTTTTTGACCGCCTGTATTTCAAATGGCAAATGAACTGTCATTATCGACATATCAATATGGATTGGACGGTTATTGTCTTACGCAATTAGGCCCCTGGCCAATTTTACAAAAAAAGGTTTGCCGAAAAAACTGCAGCCACGTGCAAGTTATAAACCATCAAACCCAAAACTTGGAATACAATTTTGTATAAAACCATTATAAAGGTAAAAAGAAACTAATGATGGAGTTCGATTCCGAGGATATGAAATTAAAACTGTCAATTGTATTAATAATTTAAAAAAAACCTGCACATTGTAATTGGTTGTGGAAAATCTATAAAGCCGTTTGCTAAAGTTGCCTCCAATTTCCTGCCCAGCAAATAAAGTGGGAATATTTTGAGGATAAATACGACACACCCCATTAGAGACTGTACTCTGGCCACCATTTCATGCCCTCTGCCATTATCTTGATATTTGTTTCCAATAAATCCTCTTTCGATCTTTTTATTTAATTATACCCCCAATTTCTGCAAGAAATCCCCTTGATACACCATCATATTAGTTAGCCATTATGATACACTGGGTTGGCAGCTCTGCATAAAGCCATAAAGAACATTATATTTCATTAAATTTTGAATAGTGATTATTTATTTTTCACTTCCTATTTCATCAGGAGCAGCAGTGAAATAAATCTGAGCTTAAATAATAACAAGAGATTTTCTACTGGCAAAGTTAAAGAGAGATTTATTTTATGTTCTTGGCTGCTTTCGGGGAATGAAATCCCTTTTCGTACTCGTATTATGGACTCCAGTCTCTGCCATACGGACATACATGCACATCAGCCAGAGTCAGGCACTGAAGCTAAATGGCAACCAGAATTTGGCTGAAGCCTGTAACTAGCAGTAGTACATCGCACTGCTCGTCCAACAATTCCCTCGTATTTTACTGTTTATTTTCAGCTGATACTTTATGAAAGGTACTTTGTCATAATGCTAACAAGCTTAGGCTTTTTTGTTGTACCACTACCAAAAATCTGCTGCAAACCATGAATTTTTGCTATTGTTTCTATCCAGTTTGCCCAGAAATCCTATCGTAGTACAATTTTGCCACAGTAGATTTATGGGCGCAGCAAAAAAATAAAACACCAAAGCAATTTTGAAACTGCTTCTCATTGTGCTAAGGGATACGGAATATGGGATAACGAGAATGAGTGGCGGATTCCTTGAATAAATCATAAAATCATTTAACTAAAATTAGTTGTAACCCAAAGGAAAAGGAGCTAAAAACTGTAATCGTAAAGCCAGAGGAAAATAAGTTTGCTATGACAAGGATATTTGTATCAATGTTTTTCCTAAGAGTTTATTCAACATCTAGGAAATATTGCAAAATAGTCATTAAAATTAATAATACGTAAAGAAAACACTTAAATACAAAGCATAGTTTTATGCTCAAACATATAACAAAACGATATTAAAATAGTAAAATTTTAAAGCATATTTTAAGGAGTAGGATTTATTTGGCTTCATTTGCATATTTTTTGGTGACATATAATAGGGAAATTTTATTTATTTTATATTTATTATTTTTATTCTAATAGGGAAATTACCTTTGTTCAATGTGTTTTCAACCAGAAAGAAAAAAATTTGAATGACCATTTGTACGAAATTGAAATAAAATTATATTATTTAGTAGCATACTTAAAGGCGGCTTTGTCTTCTGCCAGCTTAAAGCATAGTTTAAGCGGTTGTTAGTTGTGCTTAAACTAGTCAGGTATTACAAGAACATTACAAATATCTTAAGAAAGGCAATTTTCTTTTTGAGAAAATAAGTAAATTAAATGACAGTTTGTAACGTGACGTCATAAGCCGTCCGTTCATAATATTAGTTAACAAATATTTGTAACGTGGTTTTGTCAAAGACTGAGGTAAGCTCAGTCATGTCCAGCATCTTTCGTTAGGATCCACTAAATCTTCCGAAATAAGAACAGAATGGTTTACCCTTCTTTGGGGGGTTGAATTCAGATTTTTTATTGGGATTTTTTATAATAAAAATAATTTAATTTAAAGAAACAACATCAATTTATCCACACGTTGAGAACACACTTCTGGGAATAGTTTGGAACGGTCGATGATACCCTTCTGGGAATGGTTTGAGAACACTCCTTTGGATTCGATCTGAGAGCACTCTTTTAGGAGAGGTTTGACAACAATCTTCTGGGAACGGTTGAGAATACTCTTCTGGGAATGGTTTGAAAACACTCCGTTGGGTTTGGTCTGATAGCACTCTTCTAGGATTGGTTTGATTGCACTCTTCTGGGAACTGTTAAGAGTACCCTTCTGGGAATGGTTTGAATACTCCGTTGGGTCCGATCTGATAAGGGCTCAAATCCGGTTCGGTTCGTCCTTAAATACGGGCATTTTATACTCGGATGGGCAGAACTGGATCGGGATCGGATTCCCATCGGTCAATAACAATAACGTGGAATAGTCGGCCTAAGCCGCTATGGTGGAATAGTGAAACCGGAGTCGCTATGGTGGAATCGTAAACCAGAGTCGCTATGGTGGAATAGTCAACCGAAGTCGCTATGGAGGAATAGTCAACCTAAACCGTTATGGTGGAATATGAATTACAGCGTGAATGAGAATTACAGCGAACCACTTATTCTTTTGTGGTCGCTGTCGCACATTGACCATTGTTATCAGTCTGTGTGGTCGTTCGTGATTGATGTTGACTGGTATGTATGTTTACCATTAACTGTCGATAAAGCGTGTATGTGGCTGTTCGCGGGTGTTGTTGACTGGTTGAGGTGTTCGGTGTGAGTCATGGTTGTTCGCGGGTGTTTGCTTGAATTATGTACGGGCGGATTTTAACGTTGCGTTACATATTATGTACAGTCACCGCCATTCACTCCCTCCCATACTTCTCTGGTCTACTTGTCACCTATGCATACAAAGCATCCATTGCTCACAACAAACACCGCGTACAATCACACTCACTCATAAACCCACAAGCTCAATGGCCACACAAGAATAAGTGTTTTGATATAATTCTCATTCGCGTCACTACAGGTTGACTAGACTCATCAGTCAATTAGTTATAAGTTAGTAATTAGAACATGACAATACCGATTTTTCACTTGAATTACGAATACGTGCTATTCACGCGGAATCACGAAAGTTTGACGTTACGCACACTTTTCTATTAAATTGTCTGCCCTAAGGTATGCACCATTTAAAAAATCGTTTAGACATTTGATTCACGATTTGAATTTTAGCATATGTTGATTTTAATTTTTGTTTTGTTAAAGAGAATAACTGGGTTGTTAAAACGGTAATGGGTAGAAATGGTTGTTAAAACACAAGTGATTAAATGAAGGGAACAAAGTTTTTTATCCCCCTAAAATATAGGAGACCTAAGGTACTTTGTGTAACTAGACCTTGGATATCTAAAACCATTGCTATCATTTCCACTTTAAATCGAGATGGGGTAACCTGTTATCTGTCACAATCACACATGCGGGCAAAATTCCAAAGCATTGATCGAAAAACGTGTAATTTATGGAAACATCCATATTTATATAAATCTCAAAATTGTTTCCCCGTCCTCAGTTGTTTGTTTTAGGCCGTGAATGTGAATGAAGCGAGTAAATCCTTTCAGTACTAACTTCGTGGCAGTGAAAATGACAAACTAAGTTAGGCTACGAAAATAGAAAAAGGTCAATTTGTTGATTTTTCTAAGCTTTTTCTTTGTTGCCACTAACAAATAAAATTGGCTTAAGATGTATGTATGTTTGTACAGTCCAATAAAGATGTATTTTTTTTTCTGTCATAACCTTTGGATGAGCCAACATTTATATGGTTTCGATTTCATGGTAAAATTATGTATGGCCATGGAATACTGTTTGAATATTCATTTATGGAGGGGTATTATTTAATCAATGACTTGTCCTTTGACAACAAAATGTTCGAGTTGAATGAATTTTTTATCATCGCTTTTTGTTTATTGTTTTGTTTGTTTGTTGAATCTCTAAAAAAAGGTATCATTTACATCTTTTCAATCAAATCCTAATTTACGGAAATGATTTTGTTTTGTTTGATTTTTACTAAACTCATTTTGTGCAAGGACCTTTTGTGAAACTGGGGTTCATGAGAGCGGAACAAATATTCATAAACCTTTCACATTTTCCATGTTGTAACTTCAAAAACAACACTTTTCCCTGAAACTACTATATATCAAAGGGATTTTATCACATTTGGAGCAAACTGGGTTATTTGTTTGTGTTTGTCATATACATGGGACAAATTAATTATATACACTGATGGAAAAAAATCGTTTGAGGCAATCGAATTAACCGTAACTCAATTTAGATGTTGTCACAATAGAAAGGATTCTAATGAAATGACAGTCAATTCGGTTACAATAATCAGAATCAAACAATTATATGAGGTTGTGACACATAGACATGGGTCTTACTGAGATTGTAGAAGACAGCACCTTTTAAATAGTAAGGGCATTGACTTTCATTTATGCCATGCCAGTCTGAACAGGATGGCATTTATGACATTTACCAGCGTAACGACCCAAGGCAACAAAATTTTGCAAAAAATATATTTTGTCAACTTATTTAATATCACAACCAGTGTTTTATAAACCGCAAAATTAATAATACTTTTATTTCAATTTGGGACCGTCCGTGGAGGCGGAAAGTTTCTGCTAGCCATTCACTTCGGAGTGGCCAGAAATGATTCCTTAATTGGGTAGCCCAAGCAGCTCAGTACTTCCGCGCAGTATGACCTGGGCAATAGCTTTATCGGAAACATGTGTTATCTAGCTACAGTAAGAAGGCGAAACGAATGAGCAGCCGGATTGGTTGTGCTATCACTGACTCGCCCCAGGTTTATTAGGTGATCCTGTCACAGAAGCTCATCAAGATACCAGGTATATTCTTTTGCCCTTAGAAGGCGGATGAGCCAACATATGGGCCAACGGCGGATAGAAACCAATTTCTCATACATTAACTAAAAACAAAAGAAGGAAATCCAGGTTCAACATATTGCATCCTTGTTAGCGTCTGATCCATAATGGACGGCGGCAATCAAATATCCTGGCAGTAGGCAAAATGTAAAACCCGGTGGTCTGGGTTTGCCACCCGCCATCGTTCATAATGGCAGTGAATATACAAAACTAAAAGAGGAAACTTAAACAAACCCTATTTTTGACAACCCCCGCAAACTTTATAAGGATCACGATTTTCGCACTTGGAATATAAATAAATAAATGGTTTCCCATTACATCCCATGAAGGAATCGGGGAGAGTTTCTCACAACCAGTGAGCTGTGCGCTTTTTAGTTTTATACTCACTGAATGGGACCTACAGTTTTACACTGTTTCGAACGGTGTTTTTGAGAAGCATTTTCATGGCTAAATACGCCGTCGAAAGAAATTTTAAGGTGGTCAGATCAGGGATCGAACCCCGGATCTCAAGTACAAGAGGCGCGCACACTACCCATTACACCACCGACGGCCCTATATAGATCCGGTGCAATTCTCCCATTCGCAGATGTCCTCGAACTTATAAAGCTGACATTACCGCTGTCCAGGAAATGAGATGGACAGGATATGGCTGCACAAGGAAAAGAACTGGGACATATACCACAGTTGCCATGAAAACAAACATGAATTTGGTTGCGGATTTGTAGTTGGCAAAAGAATGCCACATCTAGTCTCTAGGTGCAATCCTGTGAGTGAACTTATAGTCACAATCCGCATAGAAGCGAAACATTTCTATATTTCCCTAATTTGTGTGCATGCCCCGACAGAAGAGAAAGATGATGATGACAAAGACATATTCTATGAGCTCCTAGAGGAAACGTATGACCGCTGCCCTGGCCACGACATTAAGATTGTACTAGGAGATTTTAATGCTAAAGTAGGCAGAGATAATGTGTTTCATTCAACTATTGGCAATTTCAGTCATGCTGACAGTTCCGACAACGGTATGAGACTGATTGACTTTGCCGCGGCAAAAAACATGGTCATTAGTGGTACAAGATTCCAGCATAAAGACATCCACAAGGCTACTTGGGTATCCCGTGATCAAAGAACTAAGAACCAAATTGATCACGTGGTAATTGATGGAAGGCACTCATCCAGTGTAATGGACGTACGAGTGATCAGAGGAGCTAACATCGATTCTGATCACTATCTGGTAGCAAGCAAATGTTCGCATAAGATTAAGTAGAGCGAAAATCGTACGAAACCAGACGCAGAAGAAGCTGGACATCGGAAAGCTGCAATTACCAGAGGTAGCCACAGCCTACTCAAGGAAGCTCTCCCAATTTTTAGCACAGAACCCACCCCCTCCCGATGGCGATCCTAATGCACAGTGGAAACCCATTTCCGACACTATAAAATCTGCCGTAACAACAGTACTTGGTTTTGAAAATCCGTTTCCCAACAAACCATGGTACAATGAAGAGGTCGCAGTGCAAATGCTGAAAAGAACGCTGCACGCATGGCGATGCTTCAGTCAATTGCAACTCTAGCTGCTACTGAACGCTATACAGGAAAAATAGATGGGAGCTAAACCGTCTCTTTAGGCGTAAGAAACGGCAGTGGAGAAAGCGCGAGACGTGCAGAGGGAAGAATAAAGATCGAAAATTCTACCAAAAAGCCAAAAATTGAATTGGATATGGTTCAGGTCTCCTCTTCTGCAAAGGCAAGAACGGAAATCTCATCACAGATGTGCGGTGCATGTTGGGAATAAAATAAATAAATGGTTTCCCGTTACATCCCATGAAGGGATGCGCATTCTAGATTTACACTCACTGATTCTAGTTTTACTCTCACTGATTGAGACCTACAGTTTTACACCGGTTCCGAACGGTGTTTTGAGAGCTTTTTCATGGCTAAGTATTCGATAGTATCGCTGTCACTAAGCGAGGTGACCGCCGTCGAAATAAATTTAAGTTGGTCAGAGTAGTTGGTATGTATGTTGGGAATACGGAGAGATAATTTCTCCGCGCTACTGGTACCTGGAATATTCAAAGACGATGAGACAATCAATCATAATTTGGACGACGACGTCGGTTGCCCCCTTCCTAACCCAGACGAGGTCAGAACAACTATTGCCTGGCGTAAGAACAACAAAGCCCCAGGAGCCGATGGATTACCGGCGGAGCTGTTTGTGGCTGGCTGCGAAAAACTGATAAGGTTCATGACGCATCAGCTCATTGGCAAAATTTAATTAAATGAATGCATGCCCGGCGATTGGAGTTTGAGTATGCTATCTCCCATATTTAAAAAAAGTGACCCGAGTCTCTGTGCCAACTATCGTGGAATAAGCCCTTTATCCATAGCATATAAGGTTCTATCAAGTATAATGTGCGAAAGACTAAAACCGGTTATCGCTGACCTGATTGGACCATACCAGTGTGGCTTTAGGCCTGGAAAATCGACAACCGACCAGATTTTCACGCTACGCCAAATCCTGGAGAAGAACAACGAAAAATAAATCGACAGCTATCATCTACGGGAGAAAGCTGTAGATACGGGAGAAACTCTACGAAGCAATATCTGAGCTTGGTATTCCTGCAAAACTCATACGCTTTTGCAGGATGACCTTGACTTTTGCAGGATGACCTTGACACCAAATCCGCAGTGGAAGTTGGTAAGGATCTTATAGAACCTTTCGAAACCAAGCGAGGCCTCAGGCAAGGCCACACCCTATCGTGCGATCTCTTTAACATCGTAATGGAGATGATTATGAGATCATCAGCTGCAGTCAACATGAATAAAGCTATCAGGAAACCATATTCATATTTCATTTGGACGATGACCACTATGACGTTTAAATATGTACATATAAATTTTAGGCAAAAACATATAAACAAAATTGATACTCATAGTGTGCATACGCATTCCATAGAAAAAGAGCCCTCAGAAATTATAGGCTTACCACTCCAGATCAGTGAACAACAACAACAGCAATATTTCTACTAGCCCGAAGCCATATTAAGCCCCGTGAAAACTTCAATATATCCACAGTGTCCACGTCACGTAGATAGGCCAGACGATCTACATAATACCATCTGAAGCAACGTCATTGCTTTTGCTGCAGGGTCGGCCATTGACAGATGAGGTGATCAATGGACTCCTCATCTCCTACGTTACCACAAACTCGACAGTAGTCAATTCTGTACGTAATCCTGTTGTGAGTGAATCCCCCAAAATCACAGTAAACAACAATGAGTAGCCGCAAATCAGCCTTCTATCGCACAAGCTATCCAGTCCTACTCGAGTGTAATTTCGGCGGTATATCCCTCGAAATCCTACAATCCAATGAGGCCATACCCTCCTTCATGGACCAATTAAGTCATACAGGTAACAAATCAGTGTATTAACAGAGGTCACCAAATCGTTTGAATTACAACCCGTGACGTAAGTCGAATTACAATCAGTGACCTAATTCAAAATGCGCTGTTGGAGCTATGGACTTGGGCTAGGGGCTGTGGTTGGTGTGTAAACCCGATGAAATCATAACACGGACTATGTCCGAAAACCGTACATTGGTTGTAAATGACTATTGTTCGCCCAATTGATACCTATGGATGCCTGGTCTGAGAGAATATATGGGGAATAGTTAGTTGTCAGCTAAAATTCTGAGCACAGTTCAAGGGACTGCGACGATGTGCATAAGTGGGACAAGAGGGAATACTCCACAGGCGTTTGATATAACTTTGATCTCACTACCCTTGATGTTTATGCGAGACGGTGCTCTTTGTTTGCGAGAAGTAGGTTCCTGGAAGCTTGCTTCTAAGTAGCATGCCAGTATTCTCCATGGGGCGATCGAAGATGATGGTAATGGATACTCGAAAAGGGTAAATAACTACGTGTTGCCGACGGTGGGCTTTGGACTATGTTCGGAGGTAATAATGCTGGATAGGATCGACTGGGTTTATGGTTTACCTCTTTCACTCTTTGATAAACTGATCTTCAAAGATGGGTTTAAAATGAAAGTAAGTACGAGAGCTGGATTCATCTTCAGTGACGACCTCAATTCAGTTTGTCACAGAATTTGTATGATAACTGCAGTGTATTCCGGGCTGAACTTCTCACGATTATAAAGGTGTTAGGGGAGATGTGGCCGTCGGTGGTGCAATGGCTGTGTGCGCGGCTCTTGTACATGAGAAAGTGGGTGCGATCCCTGCTCTGACCACCATACATTGCTTTCGATGACGTACACCTCCCTTAGTGAAAGTGACACTAATGAGTACATAACCATGAAAAAGTCTCTCAAAATACCGTTCAGAACTCATGTAAAACTTTAAGTTATAATCATTGAGAGAACCTCTCCTCAATGCCTTCATGGGATGTAATGGGAAATCATTTTTGCCTCTTTTTTGAGAGGAGATCATAGGCTCGAGCATGTTCTCATCTGGTGAGTTCGCTTTTTATATTGATAGAAAGTCAGACCTCAATGCGGTCAAGTGAAACACAAGTTAAGACTCTGCTGGGTTCCAGGCCAAAGTGAGGTTGGAAAGAATGTATCAGTGGACTTCCTTGCTGGAATGGGTTTTAGGTACTTGTATCAGGTACTTTTATATGAATATACTGTAATCAGAGATTGTACGCTTCTGTTAACCCAGCGATTTGCTATCTGTATGGCATGATTGATCGCTGGCCGCGCGATAGGTTGGAAGTCGCATGGGTGGCTAGAACGCACTTTAGAATATCAAGGAATATATGACCGGCTCTCCCAATCCCTTCAGGGGATGTAATGGGAACCATTTTGATTTCTGTTTTAAATATGGCTGGCAATAGACTCAAGTGGGACTTAATCGCTACGGCAATTGAATAAGGCTTAGCTGCGACTTCTCCTTGGAGTAATTACGGGTCACGGCGATGGTGAAGGTTTCACCGAGTGTATTGATGATAATGGAGTCTTCGACTATCTCTTCTTTGCATTCAGGACTCATGAAAAGAAGGAATTGATTTATTTGGCATTTCGAAAGGATTTTGTATTGAAATACAATTGCAATTGGTAAATACAGGGTGGGCAAAAGTCATCATGGGGTTCAAAAATTTAATAACCTTTTGGTTAATATATAGTTATTTATACAATTTTTTTTAGATTATACAGGGTGATTCAGGAAGTTCCGGACAAATATCTCCAGCGTATTCCTTGGCTCATTTCATGAAGAAAAGTCCACTAGGACCATGTCCGAAAATGCAAGGGTGCGAAATGGCAGCGGGTTCAAAATTTTCGGATTGGCGTTCGAAGGGTTGTAGCGTAAAGTTGCTAACTTCTAGTCAGTGGTCGGAGTTCAGAAATTTTTATTATTGTGCGTTCAGTAAGCATCATTTATGGCCTTGTCCGTTTTAAATTTTTCAAAGACCGCTCATAAATGTGCGTGGAATTTCTGTAAAAAAACATCAGTTGCAGGTGGGTCAGGCCACGAGAAGTGTGACATAGTGGGTCAGGGATTTTGATGTTTGGTCCATATATCGAAAGATTATGTCAATATATAAAACTTCACCAAAAATAAAAGTAAAATTCCTGAAGTTGTTGTTGTTGTTGCATTTTGAAAGTTGCAAATTTCAGAAATTTAGTATTTTTCTGAACTATTCAAAATTTTATATCTTGAAAACGACTTGAGATATTTCAATTTTGTTTTTTTTTTGCGTAGCATACGTCTTACCTTACGGTACAGGGACTCATGTCAGATTGTTATTGTTGTAATCTTTATTTCATTGATTATGAGGAAACGGCGAGATAACTTTTTTTAAAATTTTTTTGTAGGTAAATGAAGATGTTATCTTTCGTTTGATATACATTTCATATTGGTTGATATCTTCCTAATATTTAAATTTCTCAAATGAAAATTGTTTAAACACATACACTCAAACATATGTGTGGTGTTTGAGTTTGTAGCGTGAACACAAACTATGCTGCTGTTTCAGTGTGGACACAAACCTTCGGCTGTTGTTTTGATTGATGAAATATTGAAATTTCGTATATTTACTTATGTACTTAAGTGAAACAAAATGTTAAATGTGAATTTGAATTTAATATGGATATATAATTATAAAAATATATGAAAAAATTAATTCATACATTTTTATGTTAAATGAAAGTGCTGCCAAGTAAGCAAAATAACAATGCTGTTTGACAGCAGCTAACAGTTGACGTTTATCATTTATCATTTATTGTTATATATATTTTCTGTCTTATCGGATGGCGTATTCTACGTTAAACTTAATGGCCGTGTCTCTGACACAGCATGCAGGGACAGTCCAACTAAGATCTATTATTCTGGATCTTGGTTCAATTGGGAATCACTCCAGTATTTATTCTCCAGGTTTTATGTATACAGGGTGATTCACAAAGTTCCGGACAAATTTCTCCAAGGGTGTCCGAAAATGCAAGGGTGCGAAATGGCAGCGGGTTCAAAATTTTCGGATTGGCGGTCGGAGGGTAGTAGGGTAAAGTTGCTAACTTCTGAGCAAGTGGTCAGCTTGTTGGAAAGGTCCTTAAGAGGCCTTTCAGAATCAATAAAAAAAGTAGAACAAAAAAGTCAAATCGCCGAGATACAGAGCTTTCGGAAAAAAATGGAAAAAAAATTCACATAACCTCAATTTGCTCAGCCAGATGGTAGCTAACTTATATTTTTTTCTCTTGAAAGATAGCCATACCTCTTACCTTTCCAAAATGACCTAAACGACGCCCAGAGGTCTTACCGTTCCAAGTTTTGACCATTTTTTTTTTTTTTTTTTTTTTTTTTAAATCGAGCGAACCCATCGCCGCCACTCTTACCCGCCCCTACCGACCGAGAGGGCCACGTCCCCATAACGTGAGGACAGCGTACACATTATAGACCGGTCTATAACGGGAGAGCAAGGATTATAAGTTCACACGTTACAACCAACTACAGAAATTCTTCACCAGTTGGTATTACACTAACATAAATAAGTATAAAAGCACATCACGAGATATTAACATAAGATACTTCAATATATAATAATTACGAGCAAAACGAAAACCAAATCATAAATCAGACCAGATAGTAAGGATAAAGTAAATTAAATTTACATATGTACGTCAACGAATATACAGCACTAATGCAATAGGTTCAAATGACAAATTATGCTAGACTTTGTCGTTTCCCAACTACCTGTGAAATCAATAAACTGATATAGCTCATTAAAGTCACGACACATTTTCCTAACTGGATCAAAGGACGCATAATTCGAACGCTGAAACTCGATGTTTACGAGTTTATAGTACCTCGTGGGTCTCAATGGGACATTTATGAAAATCTTAGATAACAGAAATTCAGAACATATACATCCATCAATTATCTTCAAAACTGTAATAGAGTTTATCATGGTACGTCTACTACTAAGAGTCGCCAATCTGATCAATGCTAGTCTACTGCTATACGAAGGAAGATTATGGTTCGGGTTCCATTGAAGATTTCTCAGACAAAAAATGAGAAACTGTTTCTGGACCGATTCAATCATATTAACATACAAATTGTACTGGGGGTCCCAAACAACTGATCCATATTCGAGAATAGGGCGGACTAGTGAAGTAAAAAGATTTTTCGTAACGTAGGGATCTGAAAATTCCTTTGCCCAACGTTTGATAAAGTTCAGAACGCCATAAGCCTTGTTCACCATCGTAATTATGTGGGAGTTGAAATTCAATTTTCTGTCCAAGAGAACACCAAGATCAACAAATGAATCCACCGATTCAAGAACATTGCCACCTAAAATGTATTTTGCCGAAAATAATGATGACCTAGAGAACAGCATATGCCTACATTTCGTAAAATTAAGCTCCATCAAATTGGTCTCGCACCACGTCTGGAAAGTAGACAAATCCCTCTGAAGTAAAGTATATTGACAAGGATCCTTGTAAGAAAAATAGATCTTCACGTCATCAGCGTACATTAACAATTTAGAGTGCATTATGGAGGCGGGTAAGTCGTTAATGAATAACAAAAATAGAACCGGCCCAAGATGACTGCCCTGAGGCACCCCAGATGACACAAAAATAGATCTTGAGAATGATCGACCAAATGATACCATCTGCTCTCTGTTCATTAAATAAGAACTAATCCAATTCAGCATGTTACAATTAAAACCCATTGCCCCTAATTTATATAATAACAAATTGTGGTTAACTTTATCAAAAGCCTTACTAAAATCGGTAAAAATCACATCAGTTTGATCTCCATTAATAAAGCCGTCAATAATAGAAGAGGAAAACTGAAGCAAATTAGTCACGGTGGAACGACCCTTCCGAAAGCCATGTTGATATGGATCTAAAATAGAGGAAACCTGATGAGAAATTACCTCTGTGACTAACTTCTCAAAAAGTTTAGGAATGGCACTCAATTTTGCAATACCCCTATAATTTGCAACATTTACTAAACTACCAGATTTGTGGAGAGGGATTATATAAGAGCTCTTCCACTTTGCAGGAAAATGGCCGAACTTCAACGAAGCGTTAAATAAGAGAGTCAACGGTAAGCTGAGAGAATTCGAGCAGTATTTCAACATAGAGTCCGGGATACCATCAGGACCAGCTTTATTCGAGGCTTTCAAGCTGATTAAGTTATCTAGCAACCACGAAGAATTTACGACAGGTGCATCAAACGGAATGGTAGAGCGGACAGTGTACGGGTATGATTTGGAAACATCATAGGCTCGGGTGGAATAAATAGATGCGAAAAAATCGGCGAAACAATTAGCAATAGACTCTTCATCTGAATATTCAATACCGTTCATTTTGATCCTACAAGGTGTGGAAGACGAATTACGCTTCAAGTTAACAAATCTAAAGAATGATTTCGGGTTCCGTTTAAAATTAGCCTTCAACCTATCCAAATATAATCTGTAACTCTCACGAGATTTAGAGTTGTATCTACTCCTAGCAACAATATACCTAGCATAGTCTGCTAGCAGTCCAGATTTTTTATACTTGTTCGAACATCTATTCCTTACATTCTTGAGACTATTTAGAGCCCTTGAGGACCATGGGGGACCAGTATTACCCCTTATTGGCCTCTTGGGTACAGACTTAGAAATATAGCCATTAATAATATTATAGAAATCATCCAGGGTGATATCAAATTCAAAAGAATTATCACACTGACATATACTATGCCAGTCGGTATCAAAGATAAGATTATTCAAAAGTATAAAGTTCGCACGCGAAAAGCATAGGCCAACATAGGACGAAGAGCAATTGCAACCAACCTGCATGGTATCATATGTATAATTAATTCCCAGCGTTGGATGGTAACTATCCTCAGGAGAAATTAACGGATCAATTCGAGAAATATCAAAGTTGTTAGAATCATCCACTAAAACTAGATCAAGGACTCGATTCATAGAATTGGGAATGTCGTTCAATTGAATCAACCCAAGTTCGGAAATATGCGTAACAAAATCAGATGACCAATCATATGGTGTCAATGGAGTCAGAGAATTAGTATCGGGTAAAGACACCCATGTCACAGACGGCAAGTTATGTGAAATGAATTTTTGTTTTTGGAGCGAAATAACAGCACACATTTATTTGTTGTTGTAAATTAACACGTTTAAGATTTTATTTTATTGAAATTTTTGGCTGAAAAATCAAACACGTAAGTAAAAAAAATCTCTGGGCTTCTGTTAGGGCAATTTCTAAATAAAATTTATGTTTTTTTTTCGCCAATGGATTGCAACAAATTTTTCTTTTCACCATATTGGACCAACAGCACTTTTTCCACTATTAACGTGTTCTTAAAAAGCTTACGACAAATTTTTTGCTATTTTTCTGATTTACGATTCGCCAGAACAACAACTAAAATAGAAGGCCATGAGAGAAGCGTCGAAAACAGAAAGAATAGACAAAAAATAACAACAACAACAAATTGCATTTTTCAAAATACTTTCAGTACATAAGCACTCAACTGCTCAGTGCGTCAAAGTTTAATGAGTAAGTAAAGAACAACAATAAAGAGAAATAGTTGTAAACATTGCATTTTGGCTGTTCAAGCGTAAAGGTCGTCCCACCAAAAATGGTGTATCTCAGAAACTACTTGAGAGCAATACAATTTTTTTCTGTTTCTGAAAGATAATTACATTTCCTAAATTCTGATGATTGATTGATTATTTTTCTTGCTCCGGCTCTATACTTAAAATGCGATTGTTTTCTTTAAACAGCATTTCCGAACATTTTTGGTTGAGTGTAGACTATTTTCTGATTTTTTATTTTTTTCCTTAACTGTCCTTAAAAAACGAAAAAAAAAAGCAGACAGTTGGGCTAAGACTGGCTAAGATTTGTGTTTTGGAGTGTTCGGATACATATAGTGAAATTTTATGGCGATCATTTTTGTAGAACATTTTGACCACGCCCCCCGTAATTTTCGAGCAGTTTTTTGCGATTTTTCAAAAAAAAAAAGTAAAAATTATGGTTATACGTGACAGTTAGAGGGTTAATTTGTTCCACAAAAATAAAAATGTTTATCTGAATCTTTTCTATAAAACTTCTGAAAATATGTTGTACCTCATAAGTAAGGAACGCACAATATTGCGTGCCGATATGTTGCAGGAAAGTTCCGAGGGGCGGAAACGTTGACTAAAAAAAAATTACAGCAGACAGTTGTCCGAGGCTTGTCCCTGCAGGCTGTGTCAGAGACACGGCCATTAAGTTTAACGTAGAATACGCCATCCGATAAGACAGAAAACACTCATACTCATTTGCTTATATTATTTATCATTTATTGTTATATATGTTTTCTGTCTTATCGGATGGCGTATTCTACGTTAAACTTAATGGCCGTGTCTCTGACACAGCCTGCAGTGACAGTCCGTGGCCGAAGGCCTCGGACAACTGTCTGCTGTAATTTTTATATTTACCAACGGCATTTGATTCAAGTCCGTTTAAAAAAAAAATATTATGTTCAATTTTTTTAAACTTAATTTAATTGATGTATTTTAATTAATATTTTTATTGAAATAAGTTCTGCGAATGTTGAGAGGGCCGCCCTAATATTAAAAAAGGTTCACCTTATAGAGTCTTCGCATTAGCATTCGAGCGTTGTGTGAAAGCTTTACGCTTTACAATTCAAAATTAATGTTACAACAGCTTTATTGAAGCTTTCGCAAAAAAGCTTTATTACGTTAGCTTACGTTTGTTTCACTTTTTACTAGATACATGTTGCCATGTTCCTAAGCAATGTTGAGCAACCAAAAACACTCAACCAAACACCACACATATGTTTGAGTGTATGTGTTTAAACAATTTTCATTTGAGAAATTTAAATATTAGGAAGATATCAACCAATATGAAATGTATATCAAACGAAAGATAACATCTTCATTTACCTACAAAAAAATTTTTAAAAAAATTCATCTAGCCGTTTCCTCAAATTCAATGAAATAAAGATTACAACAATAAAAACCTGACATGACTCCTCATACCGTAAGGTAAGACGTATTCTACGTCAAAATTCTGATCAAATCTGGCAAAACGCCGATACGCGTATATTTTTATTTAGACCATTCTAACAGAATCCGTCGACAGAACCCCTTCATTTTTTTGGTGTCGCACAGTGTTACTGAATTCTAATTAATTTTTTTTATTAAGTACAATTGGAAATGGTTTAAATGATTTCCAAAATATTTCTTCAGTTTCTCTTCGTTAATATTTCCTTTGGTTGTTATGTTTGTTTCTTTTTCAAACCAGGACGTTTTTTAAAGCAAAACAAAAACTCCTTAATTTATAATCTACATAGAATGTTTATTTAATTTTAAAAGCTGTAATTAAAATTAATCCCCATACCTACATTTAGTATCCTAACACAACGTAGATACTAATTAAAGTCAACAGTCACTTGCCCATAAACTCCTCAAGCAGCAGCTGAATCGGTCATTTTATCAAAATGTTGCCTCAAGGAATATCAAAACTCTCCCCGCAAGGATATTTAGTTTATTATTATACTATATTTAGGTTCATTTAAGATTTTATTACAAAGTTTTCATTTTGATTCTCTTATTGCCATGTTGGGTCATTCTTCTTCTCTGCCAACCCCCCCCCCCCAACCAATCCTCACCATGGCTCTTAAATTAATTTAACTGTCAGTTACGCACGATTTCCTTGACAATGACTAGGACTTCTTTCATTGGCACTGACTAGGATTTTGACTCGGACATGGCCAGGACAACAAGTTTGTTTATATCACCAACGATTTTATTATCTCAATATTTTTTTTGTGGATTGTTTTGTTTTATTCACAATAAAATAAAAACAACCAAAAGAGACTAATTAACATAGAGCAAGATGCAGCCCACATAGCATTAAGGATCAGGATACATAGATATGGATGGATGGTGAGTGGAAATGTATGAGGAGGAAGGAATCTTGGCTGAACGTTTAATAACAACCAAAGGCGTTAAGGCATTGTGGTGTTAACAAACAAATTCATTAGCCTCATTAACTTGAAATGAAACAGTATCCACAAAAAGGACACACGAGACTTGAATTCGTATCTGCACAAAATCGTGTCCTTCTGCTTTCTAAAGAGAAGGAGAAGATATCTACACAGGAGGATAGTTTGTGTAGATACGTAATGTAGGAAAACATGTGGATATTCTGAAGTATTGGTTGGGTATGAATATGAATGAGTGTGTAAGTAATGTCATGTAATTAATAACTCAATTTGATAAATAACAATAACACTAAGAAACAGATTTAGGCTAACATGCTCCCACTGGAATAAATTATTAACAATAAATATTTGCAAAGACCTTAAATCTGTAAAAGCGTTTAAATGTTAAAGCACGTTAAATATTTTGAAAGAAATTTAGCACAAATTGGATAGAATTACTGATGCGGCTAACTACACCAGTCTCAATTGATATTCAAAAAATATCAATTACATTTTAAAGTTGTAAGGGAAAATTTTGTGATTGAGTTTAAAATTAATAGAACGATTTTCCGATAGAATAGAAGGTCAGGTTAGCCGAATTCTCACGTTCTTTGTGCAAACGAAACGAGAATTACCTAAATGTGTACATATTAGTTTAGTTAATTAATATTAGTCATACGTTTTAGAGTATTTATTGAATATAACTCATTCGACACGTGTGGCCACGTTTTGAAATATATTTAAAATTAATTTCAAATTACTTTATTTTATTTGATACAATAGTAAAATAATTTTGCTCACTAGCAAATCTATGTAACATGGAATATATATCTAAAATTAAATTTCTAATGCCTGAAGCAAAAACCCTGTCCAATACATTTTCATAACACAATAAAAACCCCTTATGAAATGACAAAAATGCTTTTAAAATTCCTCGTTTTCCAAAGTTATGTTGTGTATTAAATTTTTCAATTTTCGCAACAATTAACATCATATTGTTTTACCAAACACATTATTGAATTATATTCAATTTGAATTTTTGCCATTAAAAAAGTGCAATAAAAACTGCAAGGAAAACGCAAATAAAGTCTGTTATTAATAATTTAAATATAATTAAAATGAAACAAATTGTTTACATGACATTTAATTAACAACCAAATAATCACGCACACAAACATTAAAATGTACACTTAAATGGTAAACAACAATTATTGGTGTGAATATGAATAAATACATAATTTAGAGGTGCTCTTTATTTAAAGGGATTCATTTCAATTTCTCAGATATGATCGCATTTATAAATATAGGAAATATGATATCTTTATGCCCCTAAAAGTATACCACAGAGTATATTGTTACGAATAAGTAAAAGCTTTTGCTTACTGTTAATGACTCTACTAACAGTATGTAAACAACAGGCGGTTTGTGGGTAGTTGAACCGGCAAGTATAAACAACTATAACATCATCACTGCCAAAGCTCTAGTAAGAACTAATAATGAAGGATACTTGCCTGTACGAGTTCTAAATTTGTCCAACAACGAGGAGGTGATCGGCGACCGCACAGAAATTGCAGAATGTACACCAGTCGAGGCGGTCATCAACTGTGAAGTTAATTCTGACTGCAGCAAACTATCAGAAAAGGAGCAGAAAGTGCTGGAGTCGCATCTCAGTGAGTGGGTGCGAGAACTAAAGCCTTCTGATAGGAACAAAGCAAAGCAAATACTGTGGAAGCATGCGTCTGCCTTCGCCCTGAAAAAAGAATGCCAAGGTAGAACATCAATGGTAAAGCATGACATCAATACAGGGGAAGCGAGACCAATAAAACAGGCGCCCAGAAGTCTTCCACTTGCAAAAAGAGATGAGGTAAAGAAACTGGTAGCTGAAATGCAGAAGGATGGTGTAATCGAACCTTCTTCAAGTCCATGGAGCTCGCCGGTGGTACTAGTTAAGAAGAAAGATGGAAGTACCCGATTTTGTGTGGATTATAGAAAGCTCAACGACGTCACCAAAAAGGACAGTTATCCACTACCAAGAATTGATGACACATTGGATACGTTGTCAGGAACAAAATGGTTCTCCACGCTGGACTTGCAAAGTGGTTATTGGCAAGTAGAAATCAGCGAGAAAGATAAGGAGAAAACTGCATTCAGCGTAGGGGATGGTCTTTGGCAGTTTAAAGTAATGCCATTTGGACTATGTAACGCTCCAGCCACCTTCGAGCGATTAATGGAGTGCGTGTTGAAAGGACTTCATTGGCGAACATGCTTGGTGTACCTAGACGACATCATTGTCATGGGGAAAACATTCGATGAACACCTGAAGAATCTTAAAGAAGTCCTTCAACGTATAACCGCGGCTGGGTTGAAACTCAGTCCGAAGAAGTGTTCTCTGTTCCAGAAAGAAGTAAAATACTTGGGACATCGAGTGACAGCAGATGGCATTTCCACCGATGAAGACAAAATCCTGACAGTGAAGGATTGGCCACGACCGCAGAATCTCCATGAATTACGCAGTTTCCTAGGACTATGTACGTACTACAGACGGTTTGTGCCGGGTTTCGCCACAGTGGCTGCAAGTCTTCACGAGCTGACAATGAAAAGTCGGCCGTACTGTTGGAGCGAAAAACAAGAAGAGTCATTCCACCAACTGAAGCAATATTTATGCACGGCTCCTTTGCTTGCATATCCTGTTGCTGGAGAGAAATTCGTGTTGGATACTGACGCGAGTGGTTACGGAATAGGTGGCGTGCTCTCGCAGGAAATCAATGGCCAAGAAAAAGTTATTGGGTACTACAGCAGAATACTCTCAAAGCCAGAGAAAAATTACTGTGTTACGAGACGAGAGCTACTGGCCGTCATAGAGTGTGTCAAACACTACCACAAGTATCTGTACGGCCAGCCTTTCCAGTTAAGAACCGATCATGCGGCGCTAAGGTGGCTACTGCAATTTAAGAACCCCGAAGGCCAACTTGCTCGTTGGATTGAAAGACTGCAGAGCTATGACTTCAGCATTGAGCATAGAAAAGGAGGAAAACACGGTAATGCTGATGCCCTGTCACGTCGTCCATGCAAGCTGGAATGCAAACACTGCTCAAAAGCAGAGGTGAAAGAAAACATCATTGACGTACGTCTGCTTCGACTAGAATCCAACGAAGACTGGTCAACAGCACAAAGAAGCGACCCTATACTGGCAAAAATCATTTCTGCAAAAGAAAATGGTGAAAGACCAA
The DNA here is from genome assembly GCA_963931995.1 of Phaonia tiefii. Taxonomy (NCBI): domain Eukaryota; kingdom Metazoa; phylum Arthropoda; class Insecta; order Diptera; family Muscidae; genus Phaonia; species Phaonia tiefii. The sequence goes on along the minus strand of OZ008368.1, from coordinate 67,707,376 downwards.
CACGCAATGACATCGCCTCAGAGAGCCCCCTGATGAAAGCATACTGGGCCCAGTGGAACAGCCTAAAGTTATTGAATGGTTGCCTATACCGGTTATGGGAAAGTGAGGATGCTAAAATAGTCAAAAAGTTAATAGTGGTACCTTCCTCCAAGGAAAAAGAGATAATGACAGAATTCCATAATGGCCCGAGCGGAGGACATCTAGGAATAACCAAGACCATTGAAAAGCTAAAGCAACGGTTCTACTGGATTGGCTGTCAACAAGCGGTAGCCGATTGGATAGCAAATTGCACCCAATGCATGACAGCTAAGGGACCAACGCGAAGAAGTCATGGCCACATGCAGCAATACAACTCAGGTGCACCCTTTGAGCGTATAGCTATGGATGTGGCTGGTCCATTTCCCGTCAGTAGCTCTGGAAACCAGTACGTCTTAGTGGTTATGGATTACTTCAGTAAATGGCCCGAAGTATACCCTGTTCCAAATCAGGAAGCGAAGACTATAATTAAAGTGTTTGTGGATAACTGGATATGCCGTTTTGGTGTCCCCTCGGAGCTCCATTCGGACCAGGGTAGGAATTTTGAATCGACCATCTTCAAAGAAATGTGTGAGTCATACGGTATTCGGAAAACAAGAACAACACCATTGCATCCTCAGTCTGACGGAATGGTTGAAAGATTCAACCGAACTCTTGAAGAATACCTAAGAAAAGTAGTCAGCGCGGATCAAAGAGATTGGGATGAACACATACCGAAGTTCCTTTTGGCATATAGGACGGCCACCCATGACTCCACTTCGCGAACACCCGCTAAAGTAATTTTCGGAAATGAGCTGAAGCTGCCTGGAGATTTGGAGTTCGGTACCATACCAGCGTCTGACCCTGCGAACAGTGATGTCAATTACCATGATACGGGGGATCTTAATGATCTCCATGAATTTGTGCGCAACAAATTAAAAATGGTCAGTAACAAAATGAAAGCCAGATACGACCGAGCGGCAAATTCAGAAGGATTTCAAGAAGGCCAGCTAGTTTTACTGTTCAACCCACAGCGCAAGAAGGGTTTATCTCCAAAACTTCAGACTCACTGGGAAGGCCCTTACAAGGTTGTCAAACGAATAAATGACGTGGTTTATCGAATCCAGAAAAGCCAAAGTCCAAGAGCTAAAATGAAAGTCGTGCATTTGGAAAGACTAGCTCTGTATGGAAAACGGAGGGTTGAGCCTGCTCGGGACGAACAGGCTTAAGTGGGGGGCAGTGTTACGAATAAGTAAAAGCTTTTGCTTACTGTTAATGACTCTACTAACAGTATGTAAACAACAGGCGGTTAGTGCTGCGCCTGAAAGTATGCATTGTAACAACGTACCAGCTCGCTAAACCAGTAGCATGAATTCACCTCAGTAAAGATAATTCTCCTGTGTAGGAGAATGTTCTACAAAGATAAACAACAACAACAACATCTATTTTCTAGAAGGTTCTTGAATTCGCTAGATATTTGTACCTTCATTTGTGTATGGTGAGTTGGTATAAATAGCGGAGGTCTTTGGAATGGAGAGTTCAGTTTGTGATTAAACCCCGTAAAGTAAGCAACGCGAATTGATAGTAAAATACAAGACTTGTTAACGTGTTATAAATAAAGTAAACTGTTGTACTGTATAAATAAATAAAAGGAAGTGATACCGTTGTAATTATCGTAATTAAAAACGAACCTTGTTTTATTATTGGGAATAAAACAACGCAAAAAGGACGAATAAGGAAATTCGTAACAATATTATAAACAAAATCGAACAAAACTAGGTAGATCGCATATTAGCAACTTGCGGTTCCTAAAAGTATGCCACAGATTGCATTATTTTTTAAATCATTATTCATAAAGTGTTGATGCTATGGCTGGATTTAAGGCCGTTTTGTTAATGATATTTGGAATTTTCTGGATATTAAGAATTTTGAAAATCTAGAAAGCAAAGAACACCCTATCGCTCACATAACCACAATATACAAAGGTGTGATTATATTAACTCCATTTTAAATATTATAAACAATTTAAATGTGATAATAGTTGTGACGATTTTCTACTGAACAGTGGGAATATAGTGTGGTGGGAAGAGTTTAACCATAATTTTATTTGTAGTATTTTTAAATTTATTTAAAATTGTACTAAAGTGTAATTTTATAGTTCCTTAAAAACCTATCGAAGCATTAAGAAGACACACGAAAAAATTGAAACTTCTGAAGTGAAGTTGAAATTATTTTTGAATTTCGCCTTTCTATCCATTGACTGTGAATATTCGTGTTTATAGATGGAGTATCTAAGGTTGTTTTTGATGTCTTTTTAGATGAGTCGTTCATAGAGAATTTCTTCGGTTTGTGTCTGTATCTTGGGTTCTTCGTTGATATCGTTACAGTTCGTCTTGTACAGTGATTAATTTCGATTCATTGTAGGCATTTACAACCTTGGGGTACTTTAGTGTACGTATATATGTATGTATTTTTTAGGTATGGCTCAAGATAAATGATAAATTCTCATCGAAAGTCGTTCCCGCACTTTGTACGGGAACATCTGCAAGTCTTTCACCAAAATATGATGCTGAGACGAACGTTTACTGGCCAATTGCTAGGGTGACGTCGACGGATTACCTATTTAAAATGTAAAGACAATCGTCTTTGGCCGAAATTGCAGATTTTGGTGTGAAGTTCGGCTTCGGCCGAACTCTAATACGAGGGTTGCTGTTATATATCACAGCCCTAATAATGAATACTGCTAAAGGTTGAACGAATGTGCTGCATTGGAATCAACGGTGCAATGAGAAATCCCCCGACAATGGATCAACAGAGATCAGAAATCGAAACACGAACAACTAGTGGAGGCCTTGGCCGGTTACATGTAAGATGCGGGTGAATCCAACCGAATATCCGATCTAAGGATTAAGCCTAACTGCGTGACTATGACGCCATTCACTATTCGAACTCGTTCATTTAAGGTGCCCGGACGTAACAATTACGGCCATATTCGCCGTATCGAACATGTGCATAATGTTCGTGAGGGTGATGTGTGGTCACCCTAAATGAACTAGATAGTTCATGAACTACCCAACTCTACCATCAAGTCGCACTTGGCAGGATGGGACCCTGGCACAAAGACCAATTGAAACCCTCTGTTATACGGACTGCTAAAAGCTAGGGAGAGAATAGATCCCGGTTTATTCTTTGGGAATCCGGCGACCGAAACCTGCCTACACCGCCTGGATCACAATACGTATTTTCCAGTGGAAGTTGGGGAGATTGCGAAATGCATTAAATGGCTCGACAATACTAAGAGCCCAACGGAAGTGAATATCTCCACGGATAGCCAAATAGCTATTAAGGCAATATCATGAGAAACTCTCTTTGACTGCAAACAGCTGATCAATGATTACACTATGCACATGTTTTTGAAGTCATCGAGGGCAAACTTTTTCTGGTGGGACATTTTTCGAAGTACTTATCGAGACAAACAAAAGGCTAATCGGATTTTGTTCCAATTTGTTCATATTTTGATTCGTATTTTGTTCGGATTTTATGGACTCATGTATATTTTGCCTAAAACTTAATTTTGCCGAGGAACATGCAATTTTTCTAACGGTTATATCTCAGAAACTAATTGGAGTTTTGTTTTCCTGTCTTCGATATAATTGTAGCTACAGAGAGAAAGAAAAAAAGTGCAATAAAAATGAACACCAAAAAACTGCATCTAGTGCTTCAACATTTTAATTTTCTCTGTCTTTTTTCACCATTTTCGGCTCTTATTTGCGAAAAGAATTGCGATTTTTGTTTAGGTTGCATTTTATGTGTTGCATTGTGCTATTTCACGCACGACAGACTTAGCATCATTTGGGTACCGGACACTAGGGTGTTATCGGTAATGAGCGTGCGACCATTCTGGCAACAAAGACCAGAAAACTTTAAATAGTGAGCTTGGAGAGCGCGAAACCTTTCAGGGCAACAAAGGCTGAGTTGAGGCAATGTGCAAAATTGGCCCACAGATATCTGTGGAATCAGGAAACTTTAGTTAGGGTGACAAGGATCCTATAGGGAGATCTAGATGGGTTGGAAACAAAGATCTTACTGAAAATGGGGAAGTTTGCAATGAGCAAGATAATTGAAGTCTTAACGGGACACTCGGTCTTACGCGCCCACCTATACCGTATTGGACAAGGTGCAAATAGTGAGAGCAGGGAGTGCAGGGAGGACAATCATACCGACGATGGAGTATTTCCTATGAAAATGGCCGATTTTCACACAAGCCAGATACAGGTACCTCTCGGACAATACACTACGGGACATAACCAATCTAATGGAAATAGACTGGAACTGTTTCGAGGAACTCCGTGCATAGCACCGAATTCCTATGAAGGTATAACGACTTAGTAGAGCAGATTGAGGGCGTACGATAGGTCGAATCAGCGGCTTAAGTGTATGTCTACGGACATGGGACGAATCAGAGAGTCACTTCTCCATCGTACCCATCTACTTCAAACTAATAAACTAACTAATAATGAAGTGGCCGTCGGTGGTGCAACGGTTAGTGTGCGCGGCTATTGTGCGAGAGAATGTGGGTTCGATTCCTGCTCTGACCAACTTACACTCCTTTCGACGACGGCCACCTCGCTTAGTGATGGTGACACTGTCAAGTAATAAGCCATGAAATCGTTACTCATAAAACCGTCCGGAACCGGTGTAAAACTGTAGGTCCCAATCAGCGTTTATAAGAAGCTCTCCCCTTTCCCTTCATGGGATGTAATGGTAAAAATATTTATTTATTATTTACTTAATGACAAAACAAATACCGATGATCGAAATTGTCTCCATAAGATCAATATGCTTTAGCTTGCCTTCGAACCAATTACGGAAGCACTTCTGCCACTTCTACCAAATCGGGGTTGTAAGCGCGAGGAGCCATCAAATCAATGTTTTTTCTGGTCAAATACGTATTTGTTCCAGACGATGAGTGAGAGCTAGCATAGTCGTAATTAATGACTACGTGATAAAAGACCAGAAAAAGACCCGTGTCTTCCAGATTTGCCCAAAGTCATGGACTTTAATTTTTGCAAAAAGTGATCATTTTGTCAGGCTCACATCTTGCAATTTGTTCTGAATTTTAATTTACTCCCTGAGGAAAAGTAGTAGCTCTTGTCATAAGGAATAAAAATTGTGAACTTATAAAATCACAATAACTTCATCTTCAAGGTCAAAATCGCAATAAGCTTTAAAAAATTCGATTTTTTTACCTTTTTCGATTGTTGAGATCCATAGATAGCAAACCGTTCAAAATTCAAGGAAACAATCAACTTAAGATCTCAGTAAACAACTTTCTAGAACATATGAACCTCCTAGGAATGATTGTTAACACCGTTTAGGTAGGCGCAAAAGTGAAAAATTTCTCGAACATTTTTTCATTTCACTGTGTGTAATTTTTTAAGTCAAAACAATTTTTTAAGTCAAAAAAAGTCAAAACCAAAAAAAAAGACCCGTGCCTCCCAGTTTTGCCAAAGTCATGGACTTTGGTTTTTACCAGTTAAGCCGAAGAAGAGGGCCTCAATTTACTTTTGTAACTGTAATGCTTCGTGCCCGAACTTTTTGTACTTTTGTAATGCTTCGTGCCCGAACAACTTTTGTTGAATTTAGCTTGCCTTGTCAGGTTCACACAGTCGATTGCTACTTAGCCTCAGCTGCAAGTACCCAGATCCAGAATTCGTCGCCTGTTGTGATATTGTAAACGTCTTTTGAGCACCGGAATTAGAATTGATTAACATTTCCTTGCACCGATCGACACTTCACTTTTTTTGAACGATTGACAAATTATGCGGCATCTACTGCGAGCAACTTGTTTTTGCGGCCAAATGTTCATGCAGAATTGAATGTATGGGAGTGGAAGTAATGCCCAAGCTTGCCTTTATCTTAAGGTATGTTACATGAAGATATTGCAATACCAGTTCACGTACAGCATATATGTTTTCTGACACAACAACCGATCTTGGATGATCTGCATCCTGAAGCGAACGCCGGTGCCAGTTAAATGCATTATAAAGGGTGTGTCAGTAAGAGTGCGCTATTTCATATTGAAATAAGATCACGTATTTTTTGAGATAGTTGTGTTTTTTTTATTGGGTTGTTAAGCAGACATGTTCCGATTAAGTTTTGAAACAAATACCCATATAATGGCCACGGTTGTGCAATGGGTAGTGTGCGCGCCTCTTGTACTTGAGACCCTGGGTTCGATCCCTGCTCTGACCACCTTAAAATTTCTTTCGACGGCGGCCAACTCGCATAGAGACGGCGACACTATCGAGTATTTAGCCATGAAAATGCTTCCCAAAAATACCGTTCGGAACCGGTGTAAAAGTGTAGGTCCCAATCAGTGAGTATAAAACTATAAAGCGCACAGCTCACTGGTTGTGAGAAGCTCTCCCCCATTCCTTATAGGGATGTAATGGGAAACCATTTATTAATGGCCACCCACGTCTCTAATGACAGGTCATTACTCTTTTCGTCAAATTTTCCAGAGATGTGGTTGTATCTCACCGATGACGCATTGGATATCGGATTTGAGCTCAGGAATTGTTTGCGGTTTATTCTCATAAACCCGAGATTTCACAAAATTCTAAAGAAATAAATTGCACAGCTTCCATTCGCATTATCTTGGTGGCCAGTTGACATCAGAATTTCTTGAGATAATTTGGACTGGAAATTAGAGTTGGGTAGTTCATGAACTATATAGTTCGTTTAGGGTGACTAGATATCCCTCTCAAGAACATAATGCACACGTTCGATACCGTAAGTATGTTCGTGATTGTTATGTCGGGGCACCTTAAATGAACGAGTTCCAGAACTAGTGTACGAGTTCGACACAAGTCTACTGGAAATCATTGCTGCAATAAATCGATTATTTCGTGCGCGGTGTGGTGCTAAAACCACATATCGTCCAGATCCATGCCGCCCAGTTGAGGCCACAAGAAGTGCGCTATCATATTTCTGTACCGAATGCCGTTCACAGTCACTGCAATTTCGGCCTCACCTTAAAAAAAGTATGGCCCCATCACGCCGCCTGATCAAAATCCGCACCAGACAGTTGCTCATTGTGGGTGCATTTGTTTCTCATGAATTGTATGAGGATTTTCTGAGCCTCAAATTCGACAATATTATGTATTCAGATGGAAATTCAATTTATCGAAGAAGATGACTTTTGGTTTTGCAAAATTGGCATTGACTTCACTTTGATCCATTACCCATTGAACGAATTGCCGGCGCTGTCCATGGCCTGCTGGTTTGAGTTTTTGACTAAGCTGAATTTTGTACGCATGAAGGTGGAGGTTTTTTGTCGACATTCCCTGGGTAGTGGTTCGTGGAATTTGAAGTTGTTGAGAACCATGCCGAATTGATGTTTTAGGGTTTTCGGCTACAGTCTCGTTTACAACAGCAATGGTTTCAAGAGACCGACCGGTACGTTGACGCACAAGAGTCTTACTGGCCATAACCGACCTAGCTTCTTCAAATTTATTGATGACTCTTCAAATAGTTGGCACATTAGGCGGAATTTCTCGTCAGAAAATTCTTCGACGTTTGCGAGTGAGTGGTCTCAGCGTTACATTCCAAATTTTTTTTAAAAAGTTTTCACAATTATAACGCGTTGTTCTTTCGTAAAGCGCTCCATTTTTAATAATCGGAATAAACATATGTGACAGCTGCCAAATTTCAGAGTTGCCACTTGCACAAAAAAATAACACCAAAGTTAAAAAGTGCAATCTTACTGAGACACCCTTTGCCTGTATTTCACAGTTGTGTAGATTGGTGCATCATGGAGATATGTTCAACAATGCACTCTTCACTTTATAATCCACATCGAAGTTGCGAAAATAACCGCTCGAAACTATTCAGGAGTTGATTCTATTTTTTGGTGGCCGTCGCTGGTGCAATGGTAGTGTAGAACTTGGGTTCGATCCCTACTCTGACCACCTTATATTTCTTTCGACGGCGGAATCGGTGTTAAACTGTAGATCCCAATCAGGGAGTATAAAACTAGAACCCGCATAGATCACTGATTGTGAGAAACTCTCCCAAATTTTGTCATGGGATGTAACGAAAACCATTTCTGTAAATTCCAGTTTTTGACTGGGTGTATTTTTTATGTCACTGAAAATCCAGACATAAAAACTGTAATGCTCTCCAATTGTGTTGCCAGATTGCACCTGGTAACAGTAAAAATTGCCTAGGCCACAAAATATTCATGGCAACTCTAGTATACAAATTGTAGAATGATTCAATAATTTATGATATTCGGAAGTGGGAAATCGTTTTAGTTCCATTTCTTGACTGGGGTGTATTTTTTAAGTCTCTGAAAAATCCTAACATAAAAACTATAATGTTCTCCTATGGTGTTGCCAGATTGCACTTTGTAACGCATATGCATGGCAACCCTCGTATACAAATTGTAGAATGTTTCAATAATTTAAAATATTCTGAAGTGGAAAATCGCCATTTAATATTGCCAAGAACTACAAGTGATGGACAAAATTCCAAAAACAAATTTCAGATATTTTTAAATTTTACTTCACTGTGCAATATATATGTAAGTGTATATAAGTAATATTCCCAAGTCATAATAAAACACATACAAATTTACCTGATATGTTATTAAATATTAACATTTCGTATTATTACTTGAAATTAATACATAACTGACACTTTCACTCGAATTCGTCTCCGACCATAATTGTTAAAACTAAAAACCAACTGTATAACCATAATTCATTTTCACTTGTATACATAAGAATCCACAAGCGAAAGGTGAGGGGTAACGTGGATTGCCTTTCACAAAGGCAAATCCTTAAATTAAATTGCCGACATAAAACAGCTTGATCGAGACTTGCAGACGTTGGTTGTAGTCAATTTTCTTTATTCAAATGAATTAATGTCAATCATACGTCATGGTGGCCAAAGAAACCACACTACCTTGTATGCGTAATATCCTTGCAAATGTGGTCGGATTTGTTTTCCCCCCAAAACGGCTTAAATGCACTTATTTTGCTTTCATATATTTTTGTAAGAACCTTGTATGAATATTTCCATTTATATACGTGGGTATGTATAACATCTAGTTAAGTCCTTTTATCCACTCAATCTTATTAGGTTTGTCCGTCCGCCGCCATTTTAAGAAAAAGTTTGGCATTTATTTGGAATAGCATTAAAAAAAACTGCTCACATTTTCGAACAAAGTAAAGAAGAAGAAAATGAATAGCATATACTTAAATGTATTGTGGCATATGCTGATTCTGTGGAAAAGTAACTTGTCAAAATTGTTCGTTTTCCTTTGGCGTTGGACCAATTTTTATGTCTTCTTTCAGAAAATAGCGAAAGCAATTTCCTTATTATCGTTTAGAGTAAAACACTTTGCTGTGTTAACTTTTTCTTCCGGCCAAGTAATAATGTATGAAAACGTCTAAAAAACGCGTTGTTTTTTGTTCGCACATAAGATATCAAGATGTATTTAATACAATGTCAAAGGAAATCAGCTGGTTGAAATGTTAAACCACTGCAGTGAAGACCAGTACAACAGGAATTGTCTTACTTACAAGAATTTAAGTGAAAAAGCAAGAATTTAACTGAAATTTAAGCTGTGCTATCAAATCTGATATGGATATAATTGTTTTATCTTAAATCCGTTTAATTGTTTTAAAAAGTCTTCACTAAAATCACAGTTGTATTGCATTTCTTATTATTTCCTATTAATTTTTATCAATCATTCGCCACCATTGCCACAGATTGAATCTAGCAACAGTCATGTTGTGTAAATAATCAAATGCATTGAACTTAAACCGCAAGACATTAGAAAATAGAGGCATTATAACTAGGATTTATTATCCAGACTTCTCCCATAGTCTTTGATGTGTTGCCTCATAAAATGGATATGACAACATAGTTGACTACGTGAATGAATGAGAATGAATCTATTGTACCCATCCCCTTTCGATGATGATCCTGAAGCGCAGTGGAAACCCATTTCCGACTCTATAAAAAACAGCCGCAACAACCGCAATTGGTTTTGAACAGCGGCTTCGCAACAAACCATTGTACGATGAAGAGTATTGAGCATGTTAGGAATATGGAGAAATCATTTCTCCGCCCTACTGGTACCTGAGATATCCAATGACGATGAGACAATCGATCACAATGTGGACAACGACGTTGATTGCCCCTCTCTTAACCACGACGAGGTCAGAACAGGTATTGTCCGGCTTAAGAAGAACACAGCCTCAGGAGCCGATGGATTACCGGCGTAGCTGTCTAAGGCTGGCGGCGATGAACTGATAAGGTGCACGATGCATCAGCTCATTAGCAAAATTTGGATAGATAAGTGCATGCCCGGCGATTGGAGTCTCGGTGTACTATGTCCCATATTTAAAAAGGTGACCCGAGTCTTCTATCAAGTATAATGTGTCTTCTATCAAGTATAACTGAAAGCAATCATCGCTGGCCTGGGCCAGTGTTACCCTCAATACCCTGTACGGTTTCAATAGGTCCACGCTACATGCCACACAACCAACATTACAGTAGAGCGTTTCCGCACTGTTTACGAAAACCGCATAATCAGCCGAAACTCGGAAGTCCAGTTGGCGCCTCACAGCTTCAATTTGACACCCTTTGACTATTATGTCTGGGGTGCCGTGAAAGATGTACGCTGAACAATCTGTATTTTGCTGTTATTTGAACTTAAATTAAACATGTTAGTAGCTTGCCGCAAATATAGTATATTTGTGTCCAAACACATTGTGTTTGCTATTCAATAATACATGATGGAGATACAATTATTAATATGTTATATATTATTCTGAAAATTACTGAGAACAACATTGTGGTAGACAGCAAAGTAACAAAAATGTAGCTACTCTACAATTCATGAAAATAATACTTGCCAACATATATGTGGTTCCTTCAATGTGTTGCTAAAAAAATAAATAAATAGTTTCCCATTACAGCCCATGAAGGGATAGGGGAGAGCTTCTGACAATCAGTGAGCAGTGCGCTTTATAATTTTATACTCCCTGATTGGGAGCGGCAGTTTTACACCGGTTTTGAAGTAGTTTGTAAAGCTATTTCATGGGCAAGAACTCGATATGATCGCCTAGTGCATAATTAGACGAAACTCGGAAGTTCATTGGCCGCCTCACAGCTGCGATTTGAACCCGTTACAATATTATCTCACGGGCGCCTTGAAATACATACGCTAAAAAATCTGTATTTATGTTGTTGTTTGGATGCAAATAAAATGTGTGTTGTAGCTTGCCTCAAATATAGTATATTTGTGTCCACACACATTGTGTTTGCTATTCAATAATACATGTTGGAGATACAATTATTAATATGTTATACATTATTCTGAACCAAATGTGGCGTTGATTGCTGAAAACTACTGAAAACAAAAACGTGACAGACAACAAATAAACAAAAATGCAGCTGATCTAAAATTCATGAAAATAATGCTTGCAAACATATTCGTGGTTTCTGCAATATGTTGCTTGGGCAGTTATTTTCAGCGTGTATGCCAATGAGGTACTGAAGAGCAAGTCGTGAAAAATCATTTGAACGATGCACAGTGCCACCGATTGGAAAATTTCACGGTAATAATATCACCACTTTTAAACTACTGTCGTGATCATTTTGTAATGTAACGGGTTGTTTAACAGAGACGCTAAATCGATAGGGACAGCAAACGACGCCATATTTTTTCCCGCTCTTTTGACATTTCTCTTCAGTAAGGTTTGCCATTTCATCATGGAAAGATATACGAGCCAACAACGAGTCGAAACTATTAAAATTTACTACCGAAATTTGAAGTTAGTGGCCTGAACTTTAAGAGCACTACGTCCAATTTATGGTCGTCATAATCGTCCTACCAGATCAACAATTGAGCGTCTAGTGGAAAAATTTGAATCCACAGGCACAGTACAAAATGTTCCCGTGCCAATGAGACAAATAAGTGCCCGTAGTATCGAGAATATTGCTGCCGTTGAGGCTTCAGTTCAAGAAAGCCCAAATGTGTCTCTCACACGTCGTTCTCAAGCGTTGGGCATTTCTGTGACGTCGTTGTGGCGAATTTTGCAAAAAGATCTTGGCCTACATCCTTACAAGATCAAATTGACGCAAGAACTGAAGCCGCTTGACCAACATAAGCGTCGTATGTTGGTGAATTGGGCTGAGCAACAACTTGAAAATGATTCGGATTTTCATCGGAAAATCATTTTCAGGGATGAGGCTCATTTCTGGCTGAATGGCTTCGTCAATAAGCAAAATATGCGTTATTGGTCACACAGCAATCCATACGTAATCCATGAGTCATCATTGCATCCCGAAAAAATTACGGTTTGGTGCGGTTTATGGGCCGGCGGCATCATTGGGCCCCTACTTCTTCCGTGATGATCAAGACCCGCACATTCCTGTGAATGTGAATCGCTACCATTCAATGATAACCGAATATTTTTGGCCCCAATTGGATAATGTGGACTTGGAGGGCATGTGGTTCCAACAGGACGGCGCCACAAGCCACACAGCGAATGCCACAATCTATTTATTGGAAACCAAGTTTGGTGAACGTGTTATCTCACGAAATGGCCCAGTCGATTGGCCGCCTCGGTCGTGCGATTTGACGCCGTTAGATTATTTCCTGTGGGGCTACGTCCAGTCTATGGTCTATGCCAACAAGCCAGCGACGATTGATGAACTTCGTACGAATATCGAACGTGAAATTGCAGCAGTATCGGCCGATTTATGCTTGAAAACCGTCGGAAATTGGGTTCAGCGTCTGGACTTCTGCAAGCATGCCCGTGGTGGCCATGCATAATACATTATGGCATCGAACGTACTTTCACAGGAATAAAGAATTTCATTGGTATCTAAAACCGGTTTTGTTTTATTTAAAAAAACTTTTGTAGCGCTCTTATTGAAAACCCCTTTATTAGGCATTTGTAGAGGAGGACTCCGGCTTTTGGAATTTTGTATATAGACGCACCCTCTGTTAACGCAGTTGTTGCTACAGGGTGTCAAAATTGATCACTTTGGTGCTGTTGCAACTTTAAAGCCTGGTACTTCTACACTTATAGCCCGATTGTGAAGATTTTTACTTTTGAGAATCTACTACGCTAGACAAACAAAACCTACGGAACGTTGCGGAATATCTTTTACCTTCCATTTGAGGGAAACGAATATTCCGAAAACACTGCTAAATTGGAAACACTTCAGTAAAGAATACACTGTACAAATTTGTAAGTTATCTCAAGGCGTTTGGAAATGCTGACTTTTCAAAGGTGAAAATTTTTTCAACTTGTAGAAACTAAATATTTTTCCGAAAAGGTACCATGATTCATTCAGTAGTTTCTCTACTTATTTCTCCAAGAATCCTACAAAAATTTATAATTTTTCTGTAAGACAAACGTTGCGGAATATCTTTTATCGTTATTAAGATTTACTCTATTAAAGTTTAAAATTGTCAATTTTTTCATTGACTTTTTTCAGATGTTTGTTAATAACTCGGCCATACAAGAGAGACGAATATATGTGCTAAATTGAGTAAAGAATATACTGTGAAAATTTTGAAGTTATCTCAAGACGTATGGAAATGCCGACTTTTGGAATTTTGGAATTGGAATTTTTGAATTGTTTTGATATTCTTTTTTAACCTGCCACAATATTTTCCCGAAAAGTTACCAGGATTCATTAAGTATTTTCTTTACATTTTTCCACGAAACCTATAAACATTTTTAAATTTTTCTAAAAGACAAAGCTTTGGTAAATATATTTATTGTAAAATTATGATCATTTGGAAATGCACCCTGCAGCCACTTTTCATTGAAAATGTGAAACATTTTACAAAATTTTCAATTTCAATGTTTGGCAAAAATTTTGCTCGGAGTTTTTTATATATTTTTGTAACTTTTATTGTAGATTGAAATGTTCTTAAATAAAGGGTTGTCCAATTTGAGTGATATGATTTCTTAAAAAAAAAACAACAAACTAATTGTTAAGGCAATTCAAATGTTTTTTATTTAATGTGCAATGGCTAGTGTGCGCGGCTCTTTTACATGAGAACGTGGGTTCGATCCCTTCTCAGACCACCTTACATTTCCTTCTACGAGGGTCACCTCGCTTAGTGATGGCGACACTATCGAGTACTTAGCCATGAAAATGCTTCTCAAAATACCGTTCGGAACCGGTGTAAAACTGTAGGTCCCAATCAGTGAGTATAAAACTAGAAAGCGCATAGCTCACTGATTGTGAGAAGCTCTCCCCAATCCCTTCATGGGATGTTAAGGGACACCATTTTTTTTTTTTTTTTACAATCGATGCAATTACGTTCTGAATACAACGTCTTTCAAATGACCTCCACATCTTCTTTTGTAGGAACGAATTCTATGAACCCAATTTCCGAGCACTTTTTCCACTAAATCACGTCGTATGTCATGAATAGCGGGTTCAATATTAACATGTAAAGCTTGAAGAGAGTCTGGTTTTGACTTCAAATAACCCCATAAGAAATAGTCTAATGGTGATAAATCACAACTTCTTGGAGGGCATTCAATGTCACAATTTCTTGAAATAATCGAATCTCAAAACTTTTCACGCAATAATTCAGTTGTTGCAAGTGCTGTGGGGCAGGTACCCCGTCTTGTTGGAACCAGTTATTGTCAAGATAAACTTGTTCCAATTGCGCCCATAAAAAATTAGTTATCATCGATCTATACCGCTCTCCATTGAGAGTAATGGTATTACCAGCTTTATTTCGAAAGATGTACGGACCGATGATTCCACCTGACCAAAACCACACCAAATGCATGTAATGGTTGTTCATGAATAATTTGTGGATTTTCTTCGCACCAGAATCGAAAGATTTGTTTATTTACCACACCACTCAGAAGAAAGTGAGCCTCATCGGAGAAGATGATTTTCTTAAAAAAATCGTTATCGTTTTCAAGTTGTTCCAAGAGAAAATCAGCAAATTCATGACGTTTACGGTAGTCCAATGGCTTCAGTTCTTGAGTAATAAATCCCTTCTCAAAATCACCCAGGTTGTGGTTTGATACAGTCCCAATTGTTGACAACGTATTTGAATCGCCAAATTGCGGCCTTCAGCTACACTTGCCCGAACGGCAGCAATATTTTCATTACTTCGAGCTGTTCTTTATCTTATTAAAAAAAAAATAAATGGTTTCCCATTACATCCCATGAAGGGACCGGGGAGAACTTCTCACAATCACTGAGCTGTGCGCTTTCCAGTTTTCACTCACTGATTGGGACCTACAGTTTTACACCGATTCCGAACGGTATTTTGAGAAGCTTTTTCATGGCTATATACTCGATAGTGTCGCCGTCACTATGCGAGGTGACCGCCGCCGAAAGAATTTTTTTTAAGGTGGTCAGAGCAGGGATCGAACCCAGGATCTCATGTACAAGAGCCGGGCACACTAACCATTGCACCACCGGCAATATATTAGCACTTGAATATTATATAAAGAAAATGTACGCTAGTAATTTGCAAAAATTCGAAGAATAGCGAGCACAGAAGGACGATTATTACGACCATAAAATGACAAAAGCGCACAAAAAATTGCAATTGGGGAACTATTATTTTGAAAAAAAGAGAGTGTGCTTTAAGACCACACAACTGAAGTAAAACTTCTTTAGCTCCATCTACATGTTTATATATATGTTTGTATATGTCTATATGTATAATGTATACAGACATATAATAATTTTCTACAAATGTTTAAATTTAAATTCCGTTTCCATTGATAAATAAACATATTTGAGTTGAATTTTTATTTATTATTTGTTTTATTATTTTTAATCATTATTTATATTATTTTCATTATCGGATACATGAGTAGTTACTGTGGTTGATTGTAAGACTGAGACAATAGGCTTATGGTATGAAAAATATGATACATATGTTTTCGAATGAAAATTAGAAAGAAATCTAGAGAAAACTGCATCGATTGTTGTTCCATGTCGTGTGGTAGGCTCATTTCGGTTATTATTGATTTCAAGTTCTAATTTATCTCGAAGAAAGTTTATGAAGAGTTGTCCATCTTCGGATGCGAAATTAACATTGAAATCTCCTGCTAAAATGAGTGGCAACGTATGATAATTTTCTCCTAATTCTTCAGAGCCTACTCGACCGTAAATCATAAGTCTTTTATATATAAACTTTATAATGTTATTGACTGTGTTATTGGGCGAAATGTAAACAACTACCATTATGATGTTTGTTCCATCGTCCAAATCACAGTGAGCAGCACATATATCACCAATTGATGACTGGCCAATATCGAGTTCAGTAATATGTCTTAATAAAATGTCCATGTTCGAAGTTACAATGTTTGAAGTATCATTTGATTTCTGATAAATTGCCACTCCTGCTGATCTAACATTTTTACGTTTAAATTTTGCAATACAATCAAAATTCGGGATGTCAACATTATCATCGTCATTTGACCAAGTTTCTGATAGAAACAAAATATTGCTTGAACCAATTACGGGATCGCTCAAGTCCGCCACGTGTTTTCTGAGACTTTGGCAATTGAAAGTAACCATGGACAACTTTTTCCTGTCATGCATGAAATCAAGAATCGTTCTTCCTAATGTTGACAATGTATTCAACGATAATCGGCGAAATTCATCTTGTAAAGATATGACCGATGTATCATTTTTTCGACCATGATAAAATCTATTATCATTATCTTTTGGCCCTATGTACAATCCTTCAATGCTGGTTACTCTTGATAGAGCAACATATAGTAGTGGCAGAGAATGAGTCCTTTGGTATTCATAAACCACTTCATTGAAGGTTCCACCTTGAGATTTGTGAATTGTCATGGCACATCCTGATACTAAAGGAAAATGATTTCGTTTTGCAATAATTGTTTTATTATTATTCATGGCAATGGCAGATGTTCTGCGTTCTATTGGGACGGCATGCTATAATTTTCATTCGAAAACATATGTATCATATTTTTCATACCATAAGCCTATTGTCTCAGTCTTACAATCAACCACAGTAACTACTCATGTATCCGATAATGAAAATAATATAAATAATGATTAAAAATAATAAAACAAATAATAAATAAAAATTCAACTCAAATATGTTTATTTATCAATGGAAACGGAATTTAAATTTAAACATTTGTAGAAAATTATTATATGTCTGTATACATTATACATATAGACATATACAAACATATATATAAACATGTAGATGGAGCTAAAGAAGTTTTACTTCAGTTGTGTGGTCTTAAAGCACACTCTCTTTTTTTGTTTTAATCGTCAAACTCTACTCTTCACCTCCCTTGTCATGATTTACGTTGCATACTTTTGGGGAACTTCGTAACAGCTTCCGCTACATTACAAACTTCCGGTTCCGTTGCATTAAAAAATGTTTACCCCTCCGTATAGAAGTTTTACTTCAAAAAAAATAATAATTTGTGAACGTTGTTCTGGCGTATATCTCTCCATGATGAAATTGTAAACATTACTGAATACAATGCAAAAAAAGCGACAGATCATGACATGCTACAAATGACCGAAACGTTACTTAGAAATCATATCAGTCAAATTGGGAAAGCCTGTACATGCCAAAAAATAAATAGATCCTACGCATAAATGAGATGAGGAGAGCTTAAAATGTAAATAAAATAGAATTTTCATATTTGGAAAAACAGCTTAACCTCATTTAATTCGCCGTGCGTTGGTCTATAATATTGTATATACAAAAATTAGTACGATTCCGTCAATTTTTACTTATATAATTTAAATCAAATTTTTAAAAGGTTTTTCCAAATTTATTTATTTTCATTTTTTTTTGTATTTTTTCCAAAAGAGTTTTTGTGATAAAAAACACTTCATTTTGTATTACCTGTGGGAATGCCCATATGTGGCAGCGCATAGAGAAAGGGACTTAAGGGTAAAAAAAATCAATTTTCACTTTTTTTTTTGATGTGGACAAGATCTGAGCATCGAATGAGACCGATCCCATGCCCCAAAAGTGTTCCCTTCCAGAGATATGCGCGTTTTATGAAAGTGAAGTCGACGATTCTAAGTGCAAATAGAAAGGGACCTAACGGTAAAATTTACTTATTTTAATTTTTTCCCCTACTAAATTAACAAAATAACTTGATTTTACGAAACTACAAAAAATTTATTTTTTTCTTTATGAACAACTTAAAAAAATAGAAAAATCATTTTAATCGACGGTTCTTGCGAATTGGTTCCTTAGAACTTGACGCTACCGGTCCTTTATTTTTTTTCGATTTCTCCTTAACGTCTGCTGGCTCCACTTCTTGAGGATTGTCCACTTCCTCCGAATGCTCCTCTTCGTTTCCATTTCCAGAGACCAAAGCAAGAGGAGCAACCGAATCTTTTTTTGAATCGTCAAAACATAAACCCCGTATCTCTTTATACAAGTACCATTGACGCTTTATCGATAACCCTGGTGACGGAATGATAATTGGTTTGTCATCGAAACTGGTATTGTTACTCAGATGTATGTTCTCAATTATGCTGGCTGAATTCGCAAACAGTTTACATTGCACTGGTGACTGAGCAATAAATACAAAGTGATGATACTTCGATATTCCAATTAAAGTTTTATATTTAGTGGAGAAGTATTCGTCCCATTTTCGCCACTCAACAACAGGCTCACTTGAGTTTGGAAGTCGAATAGGCACAGGAACATTAAATCCATTACGAGATGATTTTCTAACACAATCAACTACATCCATGAAGCAGTCGACAGTAGTTTGGGCATATTTTGATTTGAAAACTCCGAATAAACGATCAGGTGAAAACTTTGTATGTCCGGTTAACAAAAAGTTCAATTCAACTGACTCACATCTGGAAGTATCGACAAGGTGTTGTAAATATCGTATCATCGCATTGTTTTATTTTGTGAAACACCGTTATCAGCGAATATCACTAATTTTTTAGTTGAATGCACTTCTCGTAGGTAGTAATCAAGCATTGATATTACTGAATTCGGACCTTTTCCAATGGAATCGCTTTCGTCAATACAGAAGATGTGTTGAACATTTTGACGTTCGTTTGTAATTCCGAAAATTGCTGTTTTGCGACCTGATTTAAAGTATGCAGTTCCTATTTGCTGTGGACCCGACGGAATGCTAACATTTTGAGCATAATCCATAGATATTACTAGATAATCCTCCTTTGGAATACTTTGGATACATGGCATTTGGATCAGGCTTGACTAATGTTCTCAAGTCGTTATAGTACTCTCGCTGAGTGCTGGCAGATTGCAAATGATCAGAATACACCTTCAATGCTGCTTCTGTTTCAACTTCAGTAACGTTTACTGTATTAACAGCATCTTTTGCAAGATTTCGACACAATTCGCACAAATCGTATGCCGGCTTCGTAGTGACGATGTGGGGACAATATTTCTTCCACAGCGTTTGGAAAGTGCGAAGTTTTACGATTTTACCAGCCGGTTCGACGCTGATGGTGTATAGTTGGAAGTTTCAATAAACGATAATCGCGATGAGTGATAGCAACAGTTTCAGCAAAACGGCAGATAAATGAAACAATTTCTTTTTTTTCCAAAGTAGTTAAAGCATCTGTACGATTAATTTTATTCGTCATGCCATGTTCGCATGGATATGCACCATTTTTGTCGTAATGTTCGATTAGATTTTTGTAGCGTTTAATTCCCATTGTATACAGGAAGAAGTACATATCACGGCATATCGGTAAACTTCGAAAATAATATATCTGATTGTACCGTTTCTTCATAGCTCGCGATCGATCACCAACTTTTGACCTGAGCATTGCATCGTCACGGTGAGCCGCCAGATGTGCGAGAATAATTAAATCTTGGGATTCCTTATCTCAATTCATGAAAGACGTACGAAAATCCACAGCCATCTTCTTAGGGATCACTTCATTGCATTGATTTGAACAACACGGAGGTATTTTTGAACCATACAGTCGAGCAACTACCTTTTCTTCGCGTAAATCAAGATCAGATTTATCAAGGTACATATTATCGGTATCAGCTTCAGAGTCACTATCCGATAATTCTGAGAAGTGATCGTCATCATCCTCGTCATCAGGGAAGCGATAAAGTAAATCTACTTCATCGAATTCGTCCACCATTTCATTCTAAAACAAACAGTAAGAATGTCATCAGTTTTAAATTATTTTCGCGAATAACATAATAAGGTTATGTGAAAAAATGTTCGTACTAACAGATTGATATTCCCGATGTAAAAGAATTATAAATGAGTATTTATTATAATTCACAATTAATAATTTCAGAAAATAAAGCTGGATTCGAAAAAAACGCCAGCAAAATTGATATCAAACTCATGGAAACAGCGCGCTAGGTAGAAAACAGTAAAAACCAACTACACAAAACAAGAGGTAGGGACGACCTACGCGCGTTTTCAAGGTTGACCAACACGTTCCTGATGTTATGAGATGTGTCGCTTTCAAATGAGACCAATGACAACACGCTTAGTGATGGTACACCAAAGATACACGTATTTAAATCTTTAAAATGACTCTCCTGAACAAAACCGGTTTTTACACCCTTAGGTGCCTTTCAATTTTGCGCGTCACATATGCAGTTCATGATATTTCAAATGTGTGTGCACCAAGTTACCTATTAATAGATACATACTTGAGATACCCTCAATTTTTCTTCTCAACGAAAGATTTAAACATGTTTAAATAATACATGTAAATTGGAATCCTAACATTCATAAATATGAAATCATAATTTTGGAATTTTAATTAATTAATTAATTTTGAAAATTTATTATTAGTATTTTTTTTAAAGCGAAATTAAATTCCAAATTTTACATGGCCACGTTTTATTTAAATATTTGGTTGAAATAAATGAAGAACATATATATCGTACATTATCCCACTGAAAGGGTTTGCCTCTAAAGTGCGTGCAAAACCCTATCTGTCCTTTAGCACATGCATGGTAGAACTGCCTTTAATTGATTGACAGGCAATGTACGTGGTCTTTTGATCAAATGTTATCAACAATGTACAAGTATTATAACTTTGAACTAAGTTGCTCAAAAATTTAAATGAAAACTTTTTAATTTTGAAATGTATATCCTTTTAAGAAATATTATAGTAAAAGAGCTTATCTTCCTGTTGCGTTGGTTCAACAAAACCCCAAAAAGGAAACTTTGTGATTTATTTTTAAATTTCCGTTAATATCACACACAATAACATAATAACAAAAAAATAATACTGCTTTCAAACTTCACAGACGCATTAGGCGATGAAAATGCAGCGTCGTGGCTGGTTCTAAATGAAAAAAAACGCCAACGCGAATTCAAAAAAACCCAACATTCACCATCCCCTTACAATCCACCCCTCCCTTCCCACCCCTAATAAGCGATTTTTATTGAAGCGGTAATAACAATTTCTTTCTTCTGTGGATCTTCAATACTTTTGCTGTTTTTTTTTTTGTTCACCCTAAGATATGTTGTTGAAATTGTTGCTTTCAATACATTTTATTAGTTTGATTTTTGTTCTCATTCTTTTTTGCCCTCGATAAATATGAAAATCTTTGCTTTTATTTCTCTTTTCGATAGCACAAATGTTGTTTTTCTTTTCTTCTTTCATTCCTTGGGAGCCGAAATTGTGCAATGAAATGTTAACATGTCTTTCAACTATTACCCAACAAACTATGTACGAATGCCAAAATGTAGTTACAAACGTATCTCGAACGGTGACGAACAAAAAAATAAGGCAGCAGGAGCGCTAAGAATCTGAAATTGGGTAAAAAACACAAGGACATAAGTAAACGAATGCGGAAAAACAAACTGGATGGAAAATATAGTGTGATTGAAGAAGTGTTAAAGAAACACTCGAGGAAAGTTAGTTGAAAAATTGAATAACTTTCAAGGGGAAAATTTGTCCAAAAATATTAAGAACCATCAACACTTATAAAGAATATCGTTATTGGCTAAAATCAAAATTCGCTAAAATTCGCTCGGCCGTACCCATTGTTGTGCCTATAATCATAAATTGTTCTAAGCCAAACAGAGGCGTGAAATAGTAAACGCAAAGAAAAAACTGGTTCCTCCCAAACGAAACCTCAGATAACTGAAGTTCGTTTGGGACTGTAGTTGGGAGAAACGAACTTCTGTTAAGCCATACATGTCATTTCATTTGGGAGAACCGAAATATGTTTGCAGCAAACATGTTATGAAAAATATAAGCTGAAAAAAAACGTTTGCGAGAAACGAAAAATGGTTCCGCCAAATACAGCAACCGATTTCAAGTTACGCCAAATTAAAAAAAACATTTGCAAGAACTGAAAAACGTTTGCAGTAAACGAGTTACGAAACATAAGAACTGAAAAAACGTTTACTTGAAACATTACTTGTACATTATCTTGTACATTAAAACTTTTATTTATGGCTTTATGATTTTGGTTTTACCCACAAAGTTTGTTCCTAAAAAAGTTGAAATTTTTGTCTATTTTTTCACTGTCTACTTACACGTCTCTCTCCTAGCATTCAAATAACAACTAAAAGCATACCAAACTACAACGCGTCATTTGTCCATCCAAGATATATTGACAAGGTAGAAGCATTAGAGTGTGTGATCACTGTTATGTGTATGCGTGAGAGTGTATGCCAAACGAGTAGATACGACTGTGTATACTGTCGACAGAATGAGAGAATGAGAGAAATTTACGTTCTTCGTAATCTGTGCTCTCATTAGAAAAATGGTTAATTTCAGTTATCGCAAACGTTTTTTTAAATTTGCGGCAAATGTAATTTTGTACGCGTTTGATACAAACGTTTGCAACAACATGATACATTTATTTTGGGAGAACTACGTGAACGGTTTCATTAATAAATTAATACAAATCAATCAAAGTATTATTGCGGCAACCGAACCATAAACGTTTTTTTTCCTTTGCGAGTATGAATCCTTAATTTTTGCATGCAGCTTGGAGTTACCAATCTGAGAGAAAATGCAAGGGATAGACCTGGTTTTAAAAATATTTTTTTTGCGTTTCGTATGTACACTAACCGCTTGGATAAACTTTATTTGAAGAATTTATTTGCGGCATAGTGGCATTTATGTCCATGACAAACGAAAAACGCAACAAATCTCCGTACACCCACAGAATAATTCGTTAAGACACAACCGAGTTAGACTTAATCGCATTTATAGATTATCATAACCACACTAGAGGTCATCACAATCGTATTAGAGGTGGTTGTAAGCAAAATTAAATCCAAACGGGAACACAACTCATCCCTGATGAACGTAAAGCACGACGAAACTGCAATCAATTACACTGTGCAACACCAACTTTCGGGGTGGACAATTCCTGCGCCAAACGATCACACTAGATGAGTATAGTCAAACCCCAAAAACTTAGACCGCTGTGTAGCTACACTTTTTGATGTGTTAACATCTAGAGGCACGGGTAGGGAAATCTATCAAAGTGAACACAGGCCAACACCACACAGCGTTTGCATCACACACGTGGTTATTGTACAACAATAGTCTCTGCCTGGAAATAAGTATGATGGTATTGATGTAGCGGCAGCGAATAAACAAACAGGTCGTGGTCGACAAAGAGTATAGAATAGTATAGAGAACTCATGGAACATTGATGGTGAATGTACTCGTAATAACATTGTCCTCGATATTTCGCTACTCCTTTGTGTAGCATCATCAGGATATTTGAACAATATTTAACAATTAACAATTTTTTTATTTAACAATTTTTTTTTTTTTTTTTTTTTTTATTTTAATTGTTAAATATTGTTCAAATATCCTGATGATGCTACACAAAGGAGTAGCGAAATATCGAGGAAAATAAATACAACAACAGCAAATCAGACCTCAAGCTCGAAGAATATTGATTATTTATTGATAAAGAAAAGGTCGAACAACAGAATAAAAATATTGCTTTATTTATTTTAACAATATTATATATAATGTTAAAGCAGATGTAAAAAAAAGAAAGTGCAATAGCAAAAGACCCTTCAGCACAAAAACTATTCCTTTTTTATTTTCCAATGTAATATTTACTAATGTGTTCATACCAATTGAAAAGGTACCGTGTAACAAAAAGATGTTAACACATTGCCAGTGAGTTGGAACACTCATTGATTGATTGATTGTGGGCGTGGGAGGTTTGAATTTTCTTAACCGATACAGTCCGAAATAAATGTAAAAATCGAGTAGAAATATTGACTTCAGCGAATTCTTATGATAACGTTTCTTCTGTGAAATTTCACAAGGACTATATTCGAGGAATATTTAAATGCTTTATTTCAAAGTTTAAAGGGTCCTTTTCGTCCTTTATTCAAAAAGTACCAACAATTTACACTAAAATGACCAGCTAGGAATTCGGAATGTTTTACGAATTTATTTCTTATTTAATTCCATTATGGGTTGTCAAAGACCAAAATTCTCTATCTTTATTTTCAGGCGCTTTTGAAAAAAAGTCAAGGAAACTGCACCAAAATGACAGGCAAAATATCCAAATGTTCTTCCAGTTTATAGTGGAATAGATTTCACTAGAGGATTTCGCAGACGAGAATCCTTCATGTGTCCTTTTAGTCCTTTTTTAAAAATTGGAATCTTGAAATCGTAAAACTGTAATCTGGAATGGTATATTTTGAACGCACTATGTTCTACAAATATATATTCAAACAAATATGTATATATTGCTCAAGAGGTTTCTATTTATTGTTCATATGTCTTTTAGTCCCTTTTCGAAAAATTTCACAAAATTCCACCAAAAGTAAAAACAAACAACATAAAATCCTTGTTAAAATATGAAAGAATTGATGTGTGTATGAAAAAATTAAATTTTTTACAAACCAAATACAATATTATTCAGATAGGTCAACAGCATATAAATCAAATAAATTACCTTGTGACTCGTTCGGGTCTTCTCTAACGTCCTCTTCTTCAATTCCCTCGTCATGAAACCTACGGTTACTCCACCAACATATCTCCACAAGTATTATCGCTGGAGACCATTGTCATTTAATGTATTATACTAAAATTTATTATAATCAAAATAAACCATTTCAGATTTAAATTTTAAGATTTCAAGATTTAAATTTTTAAAAAAGCACTAAAAGGGCATATGCAATTTCAAAATGAAGGATTTTCGTATGTGAAATCCTCTAGTAAAATCTATCCACAATAAATTGGTAGTACATTTGGATACAAATGTACAATGGTATGGTACAAAAACGGACAAAAAGGACGTCAGAAAATAAAGATAGAGAATTTTGGTCTATGACGACCCATAATGAAATATAATAAGTACTAAATTCGTAAATCATTCTGCATCTGTGGCTGATAATTTTAGTGTACATTTTTGATACTTTTTGAACAAAGGACGAAAAGGGCCCTTTAAACTTCGAAATAAAGTATTCGAATATTGTACAAAAATAATCCTTGTCAAATTTCCACAAGAATTCGCTCAATTCAATATTTGTACCCGATTTGTAAATTTATTTCCGATAGTATCGGATAAGAAAATTCAAACTTGCCACGCTCATTAAAAAAAGTGTAGCTACACAGCGGTCTAAATTTTTGCGGTTTGACTATACTCACGTAGTTTGATCATTTTGGCGCAGGAATCGTCCACCCCCCAAGCAAAAACCTACATTTTGTTGCTTAGTATTTTCATTGCCTGTACGAATTGTATAGTCTTTAGGCAACAACACAAAACAGTTCTAATGGGGACCCATTGTCCTCTGGAGATGGAAAGAAGTTCTATGCAAATGCTTTCTTGTGTATTTTGCTTGCGATATTTTTCGAACACTTGCATAGTGGAAAATTCTCAATTAAGTTGAATTTTCGTTTACATTTAGTTTGATGCATTTTCCAAAAGCAGCATTCCAAACAACCGCTGAAAGAGATCTTTTGACTAGATCTCAAACAGCTATATGGTTTGCCAGGAATCATGAGGATTCATTTTGCAAAACTAGTTTTTTTTAAAAAACTATATCTCTATTAATAGAGTCTTGAGCTCGAATAATAAAACAAAAAAAAATCCTATCAAAAGGCCGTGTAAATAAAAATCACCCCTGATACTATTAGTTCTTATAAAATAGATATATTTAAGGACATCACCAATAAACTTATCAGACAAATATTGTAGATAGACTTTTGAGACTTTTCGGTGAGTTTCAGAGAAGAAATTTACCCATAATATGTGTAGTTGTAGCGTCAATTAACAAGCATAAACACATAAAATCTATCATATATTTATTTATACCGATTAATAATATCACCCATACGTCCGGATGTCTACCAATTGATATCAAACATACCCGTAGTTGTGTGCAAAAGTTTTTGTTATTAATAAAAACAGAACTAGAAAGACAGGAAATTTACAAATGTTAGAAAAGAGAAGAAGATTTGTCTGTTAGAAGCCACATGGAGAATTCAAGTTGTATCGACAATTAATATTAATCATACGAAATGAATCTATTGCATTCTTTCACTACATTCGACGACGGACATCTTGCTTATTGATGGTGTCATTATGAACTGTAGGTTTCCATTAATGAGTCTTAAAATAGAATTTTCTCTGTCCACTGATTGTGGAAAGATCCCCCTGGATATTCCGGGGATATTGGGAAATATTTATCTATTTATTCAAAAATTAAATTGTTCGAGCATTTGGTCGTATTTTTAATTAATTTTATTCTTCGATATTTCGCTACCCTTTGAATAGCATCGTCAGGAAGATAAACACAATTATTAATTAGAAATGAAAACAATTGATAAACAACATTTTTTCATGTCATTTGAAAAAACATCAATAACAAAAAATAAAAAATTAAACAAACAATTGGTTAATTGTTTAAACAATCAATCTCATGATCTCAGTCTCACGAGCTTTTTGCACAAACTTGCGAACAGCACGGGCGGCGGGTGTTTAATTTTAGCCAAATCTTTTTTTAACACACGCGCAGTTTAGGCGACACAGCACTCACCTTGGAATTTGTTCGCAATATTTCCCAACGTTGTTCAAGCGTATAGTGACTTATTTTGGCCCGCGAAGTTATGATTCAGACTGATAGTCAATATTTCGAACAGATAAAATCTATCAGTGTTGGAATAACATTTAATGTAAACAGATACCTGTATTTGAGCAACCCATATATACGATCGATGATCTTACCAATGGTACCAATTCAGGTACAGTGATAGTCATCTGTTGATGAATTTGTCAGGGTGTTCGAAACTAGTCATGCCAGCGACTGTGTTTTCCTGAATTATCTGTTATCTAACGAAAAGCGAAAATAAAAACCAATCATTTTTTACTTAGAAAAATGTGTCCGATAGTATTAGTATTGAACTTGTAGTATGATTTTGTCCTGCATTAACATTCATAATACGTTTAGTAGATATTTTTACGTTTAAGTTACAGGTTTTACTTACTCTTAATGACCAGACTAACATTATGTATATAACAGGGCGATTAATGCTGCGCCTAAAAGTATGCATTGTAACAACATACCAGCTCGCTAAACCAGTAGCATACATTCGCCTCAGTTAAGATAAATTAGTAGACAGATAACTAACAACAACGACTAGAAGGTTCTTAAATTCGCTAGAGGTAACTACATTTGAGTATGGTGAGTTCGTATAAAAACCTGAGGTCTTTGGAACGAAGAGTTCAGTTTGTGATTATCCAAAGTAAGCAACGCGATTTGATAGTAAAATATAAGACTTATTGTAAAGTGGCGTCAATAAAGTAAACCGTTGTACTGTATAAGTAAAATATAAAGGAAGTTAAACTGTTCTCACTAGCGTAATTTAAAACGAACCTTGTTTTATTATTGGGAATAAAACAGCGATAAAAAGGACGAATAACGAAATTCGTAACAATATTAATCATTCGCAAATAAAAAAATCCTACATTTGTTTAAACTGGCCAATAACATGAATCAGACGCATTGTCTACCTATTGAAACTAATCATATGTCTTCTTCTTTCAATTATTAAATGAGATTCAATTATAAAAGCGAAAAATGCACAGCAGCATGACCCCCTGCCTTCAGATTCTGCCTAAAATTGGAATGAAGCAACAATACTTTTTCCTTTTCACTAAATTAGATATTAAAGAAAGCTTCGTAGCGCTGCAGCTGGAATAGTAATCTGAAAATTATTTAGAAATTGGCGTTCTGTACAGTAATTTTTTGTTACCTTTCAATTGTTATTATTTCCCTGAGTGTAACTGATAAGCGCGCGAGGTACAAAGCACATATATGCAACAATGTTGCATACTTTTAGGAAGAGCGATAGACTACTTGTATCTCTGCTCAGCTCAGCTCTACATAAATTGAATTTATGCGCTGTTAGCAAAAACTTAAGCGTATAACAGTGAAGAAGCAGAAGAAGCTATAGAATATAGAAACAACAACAACGACACGGCCAACTATAACTACAACAATAAATTGCCAAGGCAAAAAGAAGAATATGAAGAAAAAAAGCAAAAAAAGAAAACTCCAGTTACCCCAAACTTGTATTATTGAATTGCAATACATTCGATGATTGCCGCATACCAAACTACCATTCACAAACTGATAGAAGATCTATGGAAATGTATGAACTTTCCTTGGCTTTGGCTGCACCAGTAGGGTTTCAAACAAGTCTCTGGAAAAGAAGACATTTTATATCAAAAATCAGTAGCAAAGCACTTCTTAGAGTTTTGCATGTCCTGAATATGGATTTGTTTAGTTGGTGATTTGTTACAATGCAACGATAAGGATGTTGTCACAAAGGCAGAGTGAGAGATAGAGAGAGAGAGAGAGAGAGCGGGTTTGAATTTACTTACATCCTTCGGGGAGGTTATTTCATAGCCAATATTCACATCTAGGTGGCTGGAATGAATGAATTTGTCATGATTTCTTGTGTACAGTCATATATTTATTGGCATTCACTGCTGTTTCGATATGTAAATATGTATATGTTCACTTTGGTATTATTGACATTGTTTACATGTGTCGTGTCAGTGTTGTGTTTTGTGTATGCAAGACTTGTATTCTGTATAGATTTTATTATCCTGTTTAATGGCATGTGTTTGTATGGGTAATTTTTGAATCACTGAGATTTTAAAGTAAATTCTTGTCTAGTCTATAACATGTCCGTATGTTTCTATGGTTTTAGAAGTACAAACACATAAATCACGAAAGAGAATATCGATAAAACTAATAAAAATAATTTATATTGCAAAGAAAAATTAAATATTGCACTGAAAGGTTAACGACCTGGGAGAGGAGACTCGACTGCAGGCATTTTTTTGTCTTGAAAAATAAAATAAATAAATAGTTTCCCATTACATCCTATGAAGACACTGGGGGAAGTATCTTACAATCAGAGGGCAGTGCGCTTTCTAGTTTTAATCTCACTGATTGCGACCTGCTGTTTTACAGCGATTCCGAATGGTACTAAACTAAGAATCATTTTCTCAATGTTGAGTTAAAGTGTCTGTTTACTAATCAGTACTATTATTAACAGAATGTTAGATACATTACGCTGCACAGTGGGGCCGATTGAAAAATATACGGTAATAATATCACCTCTTTTAAACTGTTACTCTGATCATTTTTGAATGTACTAGACTATATTCGTTTCCCTGAAATGTCCGAGTTATTAAAAAAATTTAAAAAAGTCAATGAAAAAATTGACAATTTCAAACTTTGACAGAGAATATCTTAATAAAAGATATAAAATATATTCTTAATAAAAGATATTCAAAAACATTCAGTGTATTTTTTGTTTATCTTGCATAGTACATTCTCGAAAGTAATATATCTTTGTAATCAGCATATGAGGTTAGAAGTATCAGGCTTTGAAAGTTGTAACAGCACCAAAGTGGTCAAATTTGACACCTTGTAGCAACAACTGTGTTAACACAGGGTGCCTCTAACTAAAATTTTCTCAAAGTCTGACTACTCCTCTATAAATGTCTAGTACATTCCAAAATCATCAGAGCAATAGTTTAAAAGTTGTGATATTATTACCGTGAATTTTCCAATTGGGCTGGCAACTCTGATGAAATGTATAGTTACACTCGGCAACACTGTAAGATATCAGCTGTTTAATTTATTTTTTTTTTTTGCAAAATGTAATTTATTCAACCGGTAACTGGTACTTTATCGATTCTTTAAAACATGCCCGGAATTTTTTTTTATCTCAATATTGCATTCAATTTTTAATTCAATTGAAATTCATCCCAAAAAATCTGTCACCTGTGCGAGCATCCTTTAGGTCACAATTTCGATGCAGTTTATAGTGTTTTGCATTGATGTTTTTATTAAACTAATTATTAAATCAAATCATTATTTGTTGATCTATTTGCATTCATAGACGTATGTCAGAATTTTATTTATTTGCAAATTGAACATTGATTTGTTGACAACTGATTTGCAACTGAACAAAGGGACACAAATAAAACAGTTGATTTCACATAGAAACGAGCGGGAGGTACAAGATACAGAGAGAGAGAGAGAGAGAGAGAGAGAGACAGAGCGCGTGTGTGTAAACAAACCAATGACAAATTTCTATGAATACAAATTTATTTAACTATATACAAAACTAATTTAATGCAAAAAATTAAATTTAGTTTGATTTATATTAGAGCGACTCGCGATAAAAAATACTGGAAAAGTTAAGTCATGAGAATGAACCTTATTCCATTTTATGGTGAACCTTGTTCTATTTGGGAATAGCTTGTGGGAGCTAAAGCGATATCAAACCTGTATCGAAATTTCAGTCGTGTGAACGTACTTTAACATATCCTCAACCTTAGTCTACCATTAAACAAAGTTTATATTTTTTTCAAGCCGACGATCCTTCAGGTACCCGTATGGGCGTCTTAAATGTCCCTATATTAAATAGCAGTTTGACGATGACAAAATTATTATCTGATTTCCAAGTTAATTTGAACCTGTTGCCTTTTTGAGGTTATATCGTGACCAGCAGCTGATTGTCCCCCAACATTTATATGGAAGGTGCGAAAATGACAGTGGCAAAATAGTAAATTTTTATTAATATCAAAATTTTGTCCAGTACCAAATTTCATATGATCGGTTTTGATTTACGGGAGATATCGTGTTGGCCAACTGGACTACCGCCCAACAACGAGGTAGAAAATGGGCGTGGTAAAACTGCCGATTTTTAGTTACAATGTAGCTTTTAACGAAGCACTGTTCAGTATCAAATTTAAAATTTATAGATTGTAGTTTATGGGAGATATAGCATTAATCTACCGGACAGTCGCCCATTTCTTGTATGGGAGTTACACAAGTGCGTGTACCAAAGTTATCAATTTTCAATTAAAAACTAGCTTTTATCAAAACATTGTCCAACACCAGACTTCATTAAGATCGGTTGTGATTTACGGAAGATATCATGTCGATCAACCAGACAACCACCCATTTTTTGTAGGAGAGGAGGTAAAAAATGGGGGAGGCAAAGTTGGTACAAGTTACAAGGTTTTTGCCCAGTACCATATTTTGTTCATATCGGTTGTTGTTTCTGGGAGATACCGCATCAATAAATAGACAAGCCGAGCATTTTTAGTATGGGAGGTACCAGACTGGACCTGGCAACCTCAAACATTTTGTCCAGTTAAGTAGAAATGTACAGATTATTAACCAGTGTCTGAGTTGAAACTAAACAGATAGACACATAGACGGACATATGTAGCTCAATCGTTTTAAAAAATCCTAAAACGAATTTCATCCAAAGACAAAAAATGGTGTCCCATAACATCCCATGAGGGAATTGGGGAGAGCTTCTCACAACCAGCGAGCTGTGCACTTTCTAGTTTTATACTCACTGATTGGGACCTACAGTTTTGCACCGGTTCCGAACGGTATTTCGAGAAGCTTTTTCATGGCCAAATACTCGATAGTGTCGCCATCACTTTGCGAGGTGGCCGCCGCCGAAAGAAATTTTAAGGTATTTGTTGATTAAGAACTGAGTGTTATTTGTAAGGTAGTTTTGAACGCTGAATCCAAATCTGCACTTGTTTTTTTCTATGTCAAGGGGCACCCGGTTGGAACGAAGTTCATTTCGCTATATATTATGTATGAGTTAGTTCCAACACGCCTAAGGTACCAGTTGAAAAATACTGTAATATAAATGCATCTTTAAGAAAAGATACTTTTTTTGTAAAATGATAAATTTTTTGTAGGAAATTTTTTATTTATTGAACGTATTTTTTTAAAAAAAAAATTTATTTTTAGGTACATTTTCTAAGTATATGTATTATATTTTCCCGAAAAGGTCCTTTCTTTGGTGACAGGCACTTCTTTTATTAAAAGCTAATGTTTTTATGTACGAAAAAGCCTAAGGGTATGAATTTTATACAAAGAAATACTTTTTTTTAAGAACAGGTACTTTTTAAAGAAGTGGTGTACTCTTTTTAGGATAGGGTTATTTTTTAAGAAAATTTACTTACTTTCAGGAAGGCTACTTATCTCAAGAAAAGAAAAGAAAAGGTATTATTTTATTTTTAAGAAAGGGTACTTTTAAGAAAACGAATTTTTGTAAGAAGAGGTATTTTTTGTACGAGGTGGTATTTTTTTTTTGAAGAAAAGCTTTTTTTTCGAAAGAACAGGTACAATTTTAAGAGTAGGTACTTATCTCAAGAAAAGTTGTTTTGTTTTACAAAAAAGGTACTTTTTAAAGAAAATTTAGTTTTTTAAGAGAAGGCAATTTTTTTGTAAGATAATGTACTTTTTTAAGAGAGGTACTTATTTAAAGAAGTACTTTTTTTAAGAAAAGGTACTGTGTTAAGTAAAGGTGCTCTGTTTAAGAATATGAATAGGTATTTTTTTGAGATAATTTTTTTTAAGCTAACGCGCTTATTTAAGAAAATGTTATTTTTTAAACTTCTTTCACTTTGGTTTTTTTAAATTTACTTTTTATTCGGTTCAAACTACAATATGTAAGAAACAGGCTCCACCTAGAAAATTCCCCATTAGACAAGAAATATGTTAGTCTAGACACAAACCAAAAGTACGAGTGTAAGAATAAGGATGCTGCCAAATGTAATTCCATGCTCAGGGTTGTACTTCATGGAATTTGTCAGTCTTGCACTTTGGCTTTTCTAAATTTACTTTTTGTTGGGTTCAAAACTACAATATATATTCTAAACAGGCTCCACCTAGAAAACTTGGCGGTGTTTCGTGGGAAGGGTCGTTCGAACGACAGACGACGGGTACACGGGAGTCGATGTTTGTGACGAGATACTTCGGGGTACGGGAATACGTTGACTTCTGCTGCAAGACGATGGTAGGCCTAACTGTTATGATAGGGGGTCAGATCAACCTTCTCCTGAAAAGAGACGTATCGTCAGGATACCCAAATCGGATTCCCTCAGGCTGGGTGTCCCCGATCGAGTATACAAGACTTATCGCTATCGAGACACTGGTTCGGATTCCCTCAGGCAGGGTGTCCCCGAACAAGTAACCAAAAAACAGGATAACTACAAGTCTAAAACTACTAGTGTACAATGCTACGAGCTACTATGACTACAACTAGCTACGATGTGCTGGCTATCCAACGACTGACCTGTTTGAGCTGTGCGCGGCACTTAATATGCTCCAGTCATGTGTGTGTGAGTATGGTTGTGCGAACAACACATATACTGTCGCTCAGTGGTTTGTGTGGCCCAGCTGTTCTCACACAGCTGTTGGCTGCTGTCACTCTCAGCTGATCGTGGTGAGTTTCTCAGAGGTGGATAAAAGAGGCATAAAAAGGGGCCTTTCACAAAACGGAGTTTTATATCTAAATCAAAATAACTCCATATATATGTAACTGTGTGATATAGATGGAAACAAGTTTACGACTTCCATCCTCACAAAACCAAACCAAACCAAACAAAAAGTACCCAATATAGTTGATAAAAATGGGTTGTAATAAAGTAGTTCAAAAAAAATTCCGCAACACTATCGAGTGTAAAGCCATGAAAAAGCTTCTCAAAATACCGTTCGGAATAGCTTTAAAACTGTAGGTCCCAATCAGTGAGTGAATACTGGAAAGCGCACAGCTCAGTGACTGTGAGAAGTTCTCCCCTGTCCCTTTATGGGATGTAATGGGAAACCATTTATTTGTTTTTAATAACATTTTTTAATACGTGTATTTTCTGCTGTTCTATTTTGTCGTAAGTCGTGATAATTTTGTGTAGATGTAGATTGCTGTGGTTCTGAATCATCACTAGAGTACAGGGCTGGTCGGGTAATAGACAACAAGCCAATACAAAAATTCATTCAGACCGGTTTGTTTTGCTATGTCGACAACGCAGAAATAACAATCATCATGATGATTCGAAGGTTCCCGCCAGTTTATTGGTGTTTAATACTTAAATACTCTACACAGTTGTTACATATAATATTAGGAATCCAGTACTTGTCAAGGGTATCCGAAGTAGTCAAATTACACTTGTTTAATGAACTCTGACACACTTCTTCTATTTTTAATAAACGTGTATTCGCCACATGTGTTACAAAAATAGCTGGGATTGAATTTACACGTGTTTTGTTGTGGTAGCTATTGCACAATTTTGACGTATTTATCAAAGTAACACAGTTTTCAATAAATAATAAGTGTTTGCACAGAAAAATTAAATGTTCAAGGTTAAAATGATTTGTATTGTTTACTTTTTTGTCGTTATTTACTTGTATTCAGATTTGTTTCGGCTTGAAGTCATATGTGAATAAGAAAACAATGTCTAGGATTGTCTTTTCGTCACAATTTTATTAGTTAATTCCAATATTTCGACCAACTTCGTTGGTCATTTTCAAGGATCTAATACAAGAAAAATGCAAAGTATTTTATACATTAGTAAATCAATATAAACAATATAAACAAAAAACACAAAAATATATATTTACTATTTGCAAGAGAATAAAAAGTTTCTCCGTTGGAACGTCAGTTATGTGTAACATTTCTTGAAAGAGAC
This sequence comes from Phaonia tiefii, assembly GCA_963931995.1. NCBI lineage: Eukaryota > Metazoa > Arthropoda > Insecta > Diptera > Muscidae > Phaonia > Phaonia tiefii. Next base: position 67,672,338 of record OZ008368.1, on the reverse strand, counting down.
GTCGAGAGTAATTTTTCTCTTAAGCAAGAATTTCGACTTCGCCAAAGTTAGGTTTATGCCCAGTTAAAGTTTTTTGTTCGAAGGGCTTATAGTGCCCTTTAAGGTCCGATTTGTGAGCAGATATTCGCGACGTCAGTTTATTCATGGTTGTGCCAACATATACCTTCTGGCATACGTTGGACTTGTCCCGATTAAACGGTATTTTATACACCACATTGGGCTTGTCCATTAAAACGCCGGAGAAAAATCACTTGTACTTTTCGCTTTCGTCGGCACTTGTTGAATGAAAAAAATCGACCAACGAACACCTATTAATACTACTTATTTTTCAACTGAAGTGCATGTAAAAGTATTGGCTAGTACTTTTGAAGGGACGAATCTGTTAAGAGTGGCATCTGTACCTGATGCAGACTCCTAAAACCAGGTGTCAGACATGTTCATTAAAGTGCGTCCATTACGAATCATTTATGAGTTTGTTTACGAACTTGTGCGTTTCAAATTTTTCAAAACTTTCTAAATAATAACCAGTCATAAATGTGGGTGGAATTTATGTAAAAACAGGTACCCAACATAAAAACACATAACAACAAAACACATATCAAAATGTGGACGCGAGAGAGTGAGGAAATTGAGACATACGGAAGGAAGAACGAAGCCCGAAAATTCTACCAAAAAGTTTAAAACGGAACTAATTGATATGGTTCAGGGCCCCCCTTCTGTAAAGACAAGGACGGCAATCTCGTCGTAGATGTGCAGAGCATGTTGGGAATATGAAGAGAGCATTTCTCCGCGCTACTGGTACCTGAGACATCCAATGACGATGTGACAATCGATCACAATATGGACGACGACGTCGATTGCCCCCCTCCTAACCAAGACGAGTCAGAACAGCTATTGCCCGGCTTTAGAACAACAAAGCCGCAGGAGCCGATGGATTACCGGCGGAGCTGTTTAAGGCTGGCGGCGATGAGCTGATAAGGTGCATGCATTAGCTCATTAGCAAAATTTGGTTAGATGAATGCATGCCCGGCGATTGGAGTCTCAATGTACTATGTCCCATATTTAAAAAAGGTGACCCGAGTATCTGTGCCAAATACCGTGGAATAAGCCTTTTATCCATAGCATATAAGGTTCTATCAAGTATAGTGTGCGAAAGACTAAAACCAATTATCGCTGACTTGATTGGACCGTACCAGTGTGGCTTTAGGCCTGGAAAATCGACAACTGACCAGATTTTCACGCTACGCCAAATCCTGGAGAAGACACACGAAAAACAAAACGACACCTATCATCTATTTATCTATTATAAAGCAGCCTTCGATAGTCCGAGACGGGAGAAACTCTATGAAGCAATGTCTGAGCTTGGTATTCCTGCAAAACTCATACGCCTTTGCAGGATAACCTTGACGAACACCAAATCCGCAGTGAAAGTTGGTAAGGATCTTACCGAACCTTTCGAAACTAAGCGAGGCCTCAGGCAAGGCGACACCCTATCGTGTGATCTCTTTAACATCTTAATGGAGATCATTATGAGAAAAGCTGCAGTCAACATGAATAAAACCATCAGCAGCAAAAGTCACATGCTGCTCGCGTATGCTGATGATATAGATATCATTGGGCGCACAATTAGAGAAGTTACAGCGGTTTTTTCGAGAATTGAGAAGGAGTCAGCAAAAGTGGGTCTGACGGTAAATGAGGAAAAGACAAAATTAATGGTTTCAACGAACAGGACCTCCACGCGATTAGACCAAAGCGTGAACATTGATAACCGTTATAACTTCGAGGTAGTGGACGAATTTATATACCTCGGATCTGCCGTGAACAAAAACAACAACGTCAGCCTTGAGATAAAGCGGAGAATTGTACTTACGAATAGATGTTATTTTGGGCTAAGCAAGCACTTTAGAGATAAAGCCCTCTCTCGAGTAACAAAAGTCCAGCTGCACCAGACTCTCATTCGACCTGTCTTGCTTTATGGCGCAGAATCTTGGGTCCTATCGCAAGCAGACGAAACATCTGTAGGGGTCTTCGAGAGAAAAATACTGAAAAATTTATGGCCCTATAGTGCACAACGGCGAGTATCGGCGACCCATGAATCATGAGCTGTATGAGCTTTATCCTGACATTGACATAGTTAAGCGGATCAAGATAACGCGATTGCGCTGGCTAGGCCATGTCAGTAGAATGGATGAAGTCGAACCAGCACGAAGGGTTTTCGAAACCGAACTCGAAGGAAGACGAAAAATAGGAAGACCAAGACTCCGCTGGAGGGATCAGGTTGATTTTGTGTGCATATCAGAATCGGCCAACATCTATTTTTCATACCCCTAAATGATAAGGGTGGCCCAACCCTATTATAGAGAACACAGATTTGTCCGACTGCGAAACACAGATTGAGACTGCGAAAAAAACACACACACTGATATAGCGGCAGCGTATAGTTGGCTTGATTGGGTGCGGAGCGCTCTCAGAGACAAGAGAACAATGACGTGGTTATATGTATATAAAAATGAGATAGCAAGAGAGCAACGACAATTTTGTGAACTTGTGTAGCGTATGTACGAGCATAGCAACGTATGTATGTTCATGTGTCTGTTGCTTTGCATTCTCTTTGTTCTTTATGGGAATACAACCAAAAGTATTAAGCAAGAAAATAATGGCACTTGTGCTTGCACTGGTATTTAAATAATTTGAAGTATTAATATTATTTAAATGTAACGTCATCATATGATTGAACGCTGTTTTTTATTTTCCAATGTAACATTTACGAATGTGTTCACAGAAATCGAACAGGTACCGTGTAACAAAAAGGTGTTAACACATCGCCCGTGTGTTCGAACACTCATGGGATTTTTTTAGGTAGAATCAAAAAAAGGCGAACAATATGTTATCACCGAACTTAGCATAACTCATACTCATGCACATACATGTTTTAGAAAGCTACTTTAATACGATTTTCAGTGAAGATAATAAGAGGCACAATTTGCTCCCAACCGATCAACTTTGAAAGTACAGAAAATTAAAATATGTAATTTTTTTTGTACTAAAAGCCGTTTCTTTTTTGGTGATGTTAAAAATTTGATTTTTTCCAAAGGTAACAGTTACATATTTAAAAAAATCACAATTTTGAAAATCGGCTTATGAAGAGAAAAGTTATGATTTTTTGAACTTAAAATTTTTGAAAAAAAGTCGAAAAAATTATTAGTACCTGTAACTTACAAATTCGAGCTGATGGAGAAAAATGGAGATTGGATTTAAAATCAGGAACTCCAAGTTGGTAAAAAAATTGCTATAGAATTCCAATCAACACACAAAAAGTTCCAATTTGTTCCCTTGTGTTATCGAAACAAGAGTGTCACAACCAACTTGTTTCAATTTGTATACCCTCACCCATAGGGATGAGGGTATATATCATTTAATACGTAAAAAAATTTAACACATAGAAGAAGCCATATTAGACGCTTAGTATCTTTGGACGAAATTCGTTTTAGGAGTTTTTAAGACGTTTGAGCTATGTCTGTCTGTCTGTCTGGCTGGCTGGCTGGCTGGCTGGTTGGTCAACACGATAACTGCCGTAAATCTTTAGAGATCACAATGAAATTTTGTCAGTGACTCTTATTTGCCAATATTGAGTTTGACGTTGTGACCACGCCCCTTCTGGTACCTCCCATACGAATCGACACATTTAGCACAAAATCATATTTCTTTCAAACCTTTCTTCTGATAGATGAGATTAGCTTCAACTCACACACCGGGTAATAATCTCTAAATGCCTACTTAAGTGGAGGAAATGGGCGAGATGGTCACGCCCATTCTGGTACCTCCCATACAAAACAGGGTGTTCGTCCGGGTTGTCAATGCGATAAATTCCGTGAAACACTTCTAACCTTAATGAAATTAGGTATAAGGTTTCACGTTATCAAACGCCAATCACCGAGTAAAACAAGGGTGATTTTGCCACGCCCATTGTGGTACCTCCCATACAAAAGTTGTTTGGCCGTCTGGTTGTTCGGCACGAGAAGTCCCGCAAAACCGAACCAATCTTTATGAAAGTTTGTAGTAGTCAATATTTAGTCAAATAAAACTCTCCTATAGAAAATGAGCTGTTTTGCCACACCCACTCTGGTACCTCCCATATAAAAGTTGGGCGCATGACCGGATGATCGACACGATAACTCTCGTAAACTACAACCGATCTTAATAAAATTCGGTACTAGGCAATATTTTTTGCTTAAAGCTACTGTGTAATTAATAACTGACTATTGTGCCATGCCCAGTTTCATACCTCCCATACAAAAGTTGGGCGTATTTGCAGTTTGCCGACTCGATACAAGTATCTCCAATATATCCTAACCGATCTTAATAAAATTTGGTACTGAACAAAATTTTGGCAACAACTTGCCATGCCCATTTGTGCACCTCGCATATAAATATTCGGAGGGAAACTAACTGTGGTATTCAATAATATTTAGCGAACTGTCAATCTGCTATTGAATATGGTCACTTTTGAGTATGAGCGTTTTTAGTTAACAGAACTCCCACGCATTGGCTGACTTAGGGTGAGAGTATGATTAAGTCGGTTAACCCGACTGAAACTTATGTACTGGTTGGTGATGATCGTTGGTACTAAGAGTTCAGTCTCCGACACCGTTCGATCCAACTTTAGTCGTTTTGCCGGAAACCATCGAGACTGTGCGTGAACTGATAAAGCAAGACCGATATGTGACATACTGTGAGATTGGGGCATCCTTGTGCATTACTATGACAAGCATTAATAAGATATTGCCTGTTCATTTGGTCATGAAAAAGATTTGTTCTCGTTGAATCCCATATAATTGGAGGCATGCTCCAAAAACAGGCTCATGTCGATTGGAGCAAAGAAATGTTGAAAAAATGCAACCGCGGTAACTCAAATGCAGTGTATAACTTTGTCACAGATGACGAATCATTGATCTATGTATATGAGCCGAAACAAAACAGCAATCGACCGTATGGGTCTTGCCAGACGAGCCAAATCCAACAAAAGTTGTTCATGGAAGAAGCACATCGAAGCAAATGATCGCGTTTTCTTTCATGGATTTGACGGATCATCTGCCTTACAGGCACGATTTGGTACGTAGTGATTTATTTATTTTTCTTTTTAAAAACTAATTTTTTTTAAAAACAAATTTGCCGGATTAAAGTTTATTGGCGGCTGAAGAATCGGTTGATGCATTCAAATCACATTTTTTGGAGCTACCTTATTCGGAGCGGCAAAAGTGCTTCGGAAATTGATTCAAGCGCATGCAAAGGTATATTGATATTCGTGAAGAAGATTTTGGAATACAATGAATCCAATTTCGACAATCAGGCGAGAAATAAGCTGTTTTAAACTGTTTACCCTGGAGGAGACACAATCTAGAGCGGTAATATTTTCGGAAACAGTATAAAATATATCAGGGATAATTTTCGTGGGTATAATTTTCAAAACTTATTTTTCCTTCCATACGAAAGGAAGTCGCTTTAATTTGTATATATGTATAAGTACACATGTGTGTATATTTTATATCGACAATCAGGATCTCATGGTTTCGCATGTGTCAATCTCACACATCCTCACTTACACATACCCACTCTATCTCACACTTTCTCGCACTTTCTAGCTTTATAGTCTCGTTGACTACAAGCATCCTTAGCCGTTCAGGCTAAAAACTATTTAGCGTAATGAACGCGCTTTATTCCTCACAAAATTATTCAAAATAAACTGAAAAGACCTTCTCACTCAATTGCAATATGGAAACAGAATTATGCATAAATGTGAAATTGGTTCAAATTTATGAATTCCTTTTTTTGTGCGACGGAATAAAATTATAAAATAAATATTAATATACACGTGTTAGATAAAAAGTAAGGCACATTTTAATAGAAGTTTTAAAAAAAAATATGGAATTTTTCAAAATAATCAATTTTTAAGTAATACAATTTTTTAATTTTTATTTTAAGTAATAATTTAAAAAATTTAATTTTCTTAAATATGTAACATTTTAATTGAAATAAAATTTCAATTCAAATAAATTTTCAATAACGTTTTCAATTCAAATAAATATTCGTATTTAGGACGAATGATTAATATTAATTAAATATCAAATATTAATCTATATACAGGGTGATTCAGGAAGTTCCGGATAAATTTCTCCAGCGTATTCCTTGGCTCATTTCATGAAGAAAAGTCCACTAGTACCTTGTCCGCGAAATGGCAGCGGGTTGAAAATTTTCCGATTGTAGGTCGGAGGGTAGTAGGGTAAAGTTGCTAAACTTCAATTTGCTCAGCCAGATGGCATGTAACTTATGTTTTTTTTCTGTTGAAAGATAGCCATACCCCTTACCTTTCCAAAATGACCTAAACGAAGCCCAGAGGTCTTACCGTTACAAAGTTAGCTGGACCAATCGCCTGGCCGCCACGATCTCCAGATCTCACACCACTTGATTTGTTGTATTGATTCTGAAAGGCCTCTTAAAGACCTTTCCAACAAGCCCAAAAATCCGACCACTGGCACAGAAGTTAGCAACTTTACCCTACTACCCTCCGACCACCAATCCGAAAATTTTGAACCCGCTGTCATTTCGCACCCTTGCATTTTCGGACATGGTCCTAGTGGACTTTTCTTCATGAAATGAGCCAAGGAATATGCTGGAGAACTTTGTCCACAACTTCCTGAATCACCCTGTATATAAAATTGGACTCGAAAACGTCTGGACCAATTTTGATGAAATTTTCAGCCAATTTTCAGAATCATCTAGCGGGTGACATAGGCTATACAGCGAGGGTGAAAGTGGGCGGTGCCACGCCCCCTTTTCAAAAACCGCTCTGATGGTTTTTCTAATAGACCAATAGACCGATTGTTATGAAAATTTCAGAATGTGGTACTGACGACCTGCTCATACTCCTGGGCTATACTTGGTTGTGAGTGGCTAAAGGGGCGTGGCACCGCCCATACAACTTGAAATTTAAAATGGCTATATCTCATGAACTGTCAGAGATATGAATTTGAGATTTGGCAGTATGAATTACAGCCAGGGTGGAAGAGGGCGGTGCCACGCCCCCTTAGAAAGAAACCGATATAGCCATAACTATAGTTTGAAATGTAATGAAACAACAAATTTTGTTCACCCTTTAGCATTACAATAAATTTGAAGGCAAAACGAAGTTTGCCGCGTCCAGCTGGTTAAATATAAATATTAAACTTACACCAAATTTAACACATATACTATTACATTTGTTACATAAACGAATTTTAAATATAGATCTATCGCTCGAATATTTCCATTTTAAATAAAGTAATAAGTTAATGAAAGGTGTCTCAGTAAGAATGCACCTTTTCATTTTAAAATAAAAACACGTATTTTTTGAGATAGTTCTGATTTTTTTATTGGACTGTAAAGAAGACATGTTCCGATTAAGAATGGAATAAAATATCCGTCAAATGACCCCCACGGCTCTGATGACAGGCCATTTCTCTCTTCATGAAATTTTCCATAAATTTTTCACAGAGATGTGGCTGTATATCACCGATGACGCGTTGGATCTCGGATTTGAGCTCAGGAATTGTTTCTGGTTTATTCACATAAACTCAAGATTTCACAAAATAACAAGGAAATCAATTAATCTTGGTGGACAGTTGTCATCAGATTTTGTTGAAATAATTTGTTCTGGAAATCGTTGCTGCAGTAAATGTATTGTTTCATGCGCGGTGTGGCTGGAGGCGCCGTCTTGCTGAAACCAGTTGAGTCCAGTTGAGGCCACAAGAACTCCGTTATCATGTTCCTGTAACAAATGCCTTTCATAATCACTGCAATTTTGACGTCATCTTCAAAAAATCAAGGCCCATTCACGCCGCCTGACCAAAATCTGCACCAGACAGTTGTTCGATGTGGGTGCATTTATTTCTGATCGGTTGCATCAATAGTGCAGTCGATAGTGCTTGAGTATTTGGTCGTACAAAAATTTTCGTGGTTTTTAACGCATAATTTGTCAATCGCTCAAAAAAAAGGTCATGTGGGTGCATTTATTTCTGATGGATTGCATAAGGATTTTCTGAGTCGCAAATTTGACAATTTGTTGTACCCATTGAACGAATTGCCTGCGCTTTCCATGGTCTGCTGGTTTTAACTCCTCAGAGAGCTGAAATTTTGTATGCATAAAGGTGGAGGTGTTTCCTCGCAGCGTAGTGGTTCGTGAAATTTGAAGTTGTTGAGTACGATGCCGAATAGATATTTTCCGGATTTCGGCGAAACTCTCGTTTACAACAGCAATGTTTTCAAGAGACCGACCAGTACGACGAAGCACAGGAGTCTTATTGTCCACAACCGACCCAGTTTCTTTAAATTTTTTTACCACTCTTCAAATGGTTGACACATTAGGTGCACTTTCTCGACTGAAAATTCTTGGAAATTTGCGAGCGGTCTCAGCATAACTTTCCAAATTTTTCTAATAAGTTTTTCACAATTATAGCGCGTTGTTCTATCGTAAGGCCTCCATTTTTAATAATCGGAATATTCGTATGTAACAGCTGCCAAATTTCAGACTTGCCGCTTGCACAAACAAAAAATGGAGCTAAATTTAAAAAGTGCAATCTTACTGAGACACCCTTTATATTTCTGAGTGATCCACATGAACACGATAGCGAGTAACTTCTTTAGTATATCAAGTGACGTATAATTAATATTAATTATAGCTCAAGTGGCACAAATCGCAATAATTTTACGTACACAAATATCTAGCAAATAAAACAATCGCTAGTTTAATGTTGAGACATGCGACTGTCCCTGGAGGTGGAAAGTTTCTGATAGCCACTCACTTGGGAGTAGTCAGAAATGATTCCTTCATTGGAGAGTCCAAGTAGCTCTCTACTTTCTCGAAGTAAGTCCCGGGCAATGGCTTTATCGGAAACATCCGTTAGCTAACTAGAGTGAGAATGCGAAACGAATGAGCAGCCTTATTGGATTTGGCAACACTGATACGCTTCCGGTTTATTAGGTGACCCTGTCACTGAAGCTCATCAAGATATCGGGCATAATCTGTTGTCCTGAGTAGGTGGATGAGCCAACATATTGGCCAACGGCGGATAGACGCCAAAAGAAGAAAATCGAGGTTCCATATGTTGCAGCCTGGTCAGTGTCTGATCCATAAATAACGGTTGCAATCAAATATTCTGGCAGTAGGTAAAGTGCAAATTCCGGTGGACTGGGATTGCCTCCCACCACCGTTCATAATGGCAGTGAATATACAAAAATGTAGCAGATAACATAAACAACCCCTATTTGTTGACGACACTCATAATATATACTTACGGATATATACTTGTAATGTAACAACTCTATATAGATCGGGTACAAGTATCCACTTGGCAGATGTGCTCGAACGTTATTAGGCTGACATTACCGCTATCCAAGAAATGCGATGGACAGGACATGGCTGCACAAGGAAAAAACTGCGTCATGTACCACAGTTGCCATGAGAAAACCCATGAATTTGGTTGCGGATTTGTAGTTGGCAAAAGACTGTGACATCTATACCATTTCCAATTTAAATTTAAAAAATATCAATTTCATTTTGAAAAATATCAATTGAAATTTGAATATTATGTTTGAAATTTGATATACAACAATTGAAATTTAAAATTTGTACTTGAAATTTGAATACATCAATGAAATTTAAAAAACATCAATTGAAATTTGAAACATTTCAATTGAAATTTGAAACACATCAATTGCAATTTAAATTCGTCACTTGAAATTTAAAAATTATTAACCGATTTTATGCATTAGATTTTCAAATTTCAACTAATATTTTTCTATTTCAATTGATGTCTTCTATATTTCAATTGATGTATTTCTAATTTCAATTGATGTGCTTTTAATTTCAATTGATGTATTTTAAATTTAAATTGATGTTTTTAAAACTGAACTGATGTATTTTGAATTTCAATTGATGTCTTTTAAATTTCAATTGATGTTTTTTAAAATTCAATGGATGTATTTCAAATTTCAAATAGAATTTTCAAATTTCAATTGATTTTTTACAAACTTCAAATGAAACTGTTGTAGTCTCTAGGTTCAATCCTGTGAGTGAACGTATAGCCACAATCCGCATAAAAGCGAAATATTTTTATATTTCCCTAATTTGTGTGCATGCTCCGACAGAAGACAAAGCTGATGATGGTAAAGACATATTCTACGTACGCCTACAAGAAACATATAACCGCTGTCCTGGTCATGATATTAAGATTGTACTATGAGATTTTAATGCTAAAGTAGGCAGGGAGAATGTGTTTCAACCAACTATTATCAATTTCAGTCTACATGCTGATTGCTCCGAAGACGGTATGAGAGTGATTAACTTTGATGCGGATAACATCGTCATTAGTGGTAGAAGATTCCAGCATAAAGACATCCACAAGGCTTCTTGGTTATCCCCTGATCAAAGAACGAGGAACCAAATTGATCACGTGGTAATTGATGGAAGGCACTCATCCAGTGTAATGGACGTACGAGTGATCAGAGGAGCTAACATCGATTCTGATCACTATCTGGTAGCAGCTAAGGTTCGTACAACATAAAGTAGAGCGAAAGTCGTACGAAACCAGAAGCAGAGAAAGCTGGAAATGGGAAAACTTCAATTACCAGAGTTATCCACAGCCTACACAAGGATGCTCTCGCAACTATTGGCACAGAACCCACCATCTCCCGAAGACGATCCTGTAGCGCTGGGCAAACCCATTTTCAACTCAATAAAAACTGCCGTAACAAACCGTAGTTGGTTTTGAATGTCCGCTTCGCAACAAACCATGGTACGATGAAGAGTGTTGCATAGCAAACGATAGCAAAAACGCTGCACGTATGGCAATGCTTCAGTCAATTGCAACTGCGAGCGATATAGGGAGAAAAGAAAGGAAGTAACCCGTTTCTTTCGGGATAAGAAACGGCACTTGATAAAGCGCGAGAGTGAGAAAACGGAGTCAGAAACAGAATTCTACCAAAAAGTAAAAAATCGGAACTAATTGGCATGGTTCAGGACCCTCTTCTGTAAAGCCAAGGACCGAAGTCTCACCGCAAATGTGCAGAGCATGTTCGAAATATGGAGATATAATTTATCCGCGCTACTGGTACCTGAGATATCCAGTGACGAGGAGACAATCGACCACAATTTGGATGAAGACGGTAATTGAAACCCCCCCTAACTAAGACGAGGTAGGAACCGCTATTGCCCGGCCTAAGAACAATAACGCCGAAGAAGCCGATGGATTACCGATGGAGATATTTAAGGCTGGCAGCGATGAGCTGATAAGGTGCATGATGCATCAGCTCATTAGCAAAATTTGGTTAGATGAATGCATGCCCGGCGATTGGAGTCTCAGTGTACTATGTCCCATATTTAAAAAAGGTGACCCGAGTCTCTGTGCCAACTACCGTGTAATAAGCCTTTTCTCCATAGCATATAAGGTTGTATCAAGTATAATGTGCGGAAGACTAAACCCATTTATCGCAGGTTTGGTTGGGCTATGCCAATGTGGCTTTCGGCTTCGAAAATCGACAACTGACCAGATTTTCACGCTATGCCAAACCCTAGAGAAGACACACGAAAAACAAATCGACACCTATCGTCGATTTGAAGATTATAAGGCGGCATTCTATAGTCCGATACGGGAGAAACTCTACGAAGCAATGACTGAGCTTGGTATTCCGGCAAAACTCATACTCCTTTGCAGGATCACCTTGACGACCACCAAATCCGAAGTTGGTAAGGATCTTACCGAACCTTTTGATACTAAACGAGGCCTCAGGCAAGGCGACGCCCTATCGTACGATCTATTTAACAACATAATGACGATAATACGATCTATTTAACAACATATGAGATCAGCAGCTGCAGTCAACATGAATAAAACCATCAGCAGCAAAAGTCGCATGCTGCTCTCGTATGCTGATGATATAGATATCAATGGGTACACAATGAGAAAAGTTACTGCGATGTTTTCAGGAATTGAGAAGATGTCAGCTAAACTGGGTCTAACAATAAATGAGGACAAGACAAAATTAATGGATTCAACGAGCAGGGCTTCCATGCGATTAGACCAAAGCGTCATTAGGCACACAAACTGTAGATAATAAAACAATCCCTAATTTAATGTTAAGAATTTACCCTTCCCTGACATATTTTTTATTACAGATTCTTACTTGGACATTCTGTCGGTATTTATTAGGAAATTCAAATTTGGTACTTCAAGTGATTTTAAAAAATTTGAAAAACTTAGAAAAATCTATAGATGCAACAGATATAAAGCAAGACATTTGATAAACTCGAACAAAAGTAAAACTTATCCCAGATTTTCGTCGGTCAATCATGAAAACAGACTATCAAACAAATTAAGTTTTTCAATGGCTTTTTGTATGCAAAGCATTTTTTAAACGATGGAGGGAGTAAAAGTTCATTGAAATGGTCTGGCCAAAAGTGGACATTAATTAAACTTGTGCGGTTTTTTATGTTCGTGAATTATATTTTCATGAACTGTATGACAATTTTGTTTACTTTTAAAGTAATCAAAACTATATCTCCAACTGCAATAATAATTCAAAAATATATTCCAAAATACATTTAGTTTTAAAAGCCATTTGATTTATATAAAACAATTTAATGAACTGAAATGTCAAATAAATACTTTGGTAAAGGTCGACCCAATAAATGCACTATAAGAAATGCAATGAAATGAGAATAATAAATCTATTGCGAGAATAATTGTAATATTTAATACTGTAGTATATTCCTAAAATGACAAATTATTATGTATGACGTATGATTAATAATAATTCCAGAATCTTTTCTGTATCGTCAAACACTTTAGTTTCAGAAAGTGTTTCGAGCTATGCATTGGATATGTTACGGACAATTATAAATTTAAATTTTGCTTAAGTATAAAGCGTAAAACTCATACTATTTTATTAATTTTTTAAATTATTTTGGGTTTACCAAAACGTGAGTATGAACAATAATAGTTACATATTTTACTAATAGATTTCTTGTGACGTCAGTTAAATAATTTAACAAAATTTTTGACTCGAAAGAACAATGGTTGGGACTTTATTTAATCAACACTGATTGCTAACTTGCATTTGGTGTATGATTCATATGTATGTAGAAGGGTTAAAGAATCATAACGAATTCTGTAGGAAATCTAAATTTTTTTGCAAAAAATATACAAAAATCTAAAATTTATGTGTTACTTTCTTACAATATTTTTAAATTTTTATTTGACTTTTATTAGATTTCTATATTACTATCTTGAACTTTAGCAAGACGTATGAGTAATTTTAATTAAATTTTATTAAAAATTCAGTTTATTTCTAACGCTAACGAACATTTGAAGTAACATTTGCCATTTAAAACTACAATGTCTGAACCCAATTTTTTTACATAATCTTTCGAATACAAGTATTTTTAGAAAATTGAATAAAACCAACAAAACTCAATTTGAGTTTGATATATTATGACTTTATTGCAAGAAATAAACATTCCCATTATTTATGGAACAATATTACAATAAGTTGGACGTTTCGGCCGGCTATGCAGTAGCGCATCATGCAAATCCAATTTCCAATACCTTTTTGCGGTCTCAGGTCCTAAATAAATAAATATTTTCCTATTACATCCCATGAAGGGATAGGGGAGAACTTCTCACAATCACTGAGCTGTGTGCTTTCCAGTTTTCACTCACTGATTGGGACCTACAGTTTTACACCGATTCCGAACGGTTTTTTTGAGAAGCTATTTCACGGCTTATTACTCGATAGTGTCGCCGTCACTAAGCGAGGTGGCCGTCGTCGAAAGAAATGTAAGGTGGTCAGAGCAGGGATCGAACCCCCGTTCTCTCGCACAACAGCCGCGCACACTAACAGTTGCACCACCGACGGCCACGGTCTTAGGTTCTATCTCATGAAATTTGGAAGGAATAAGCATCTTGATTGTTTCTGAGTTGTCCGCATAGCCTCGATCTTTCACGGCTCCCCACTAGATGAAAGGCTATCGGGGTCAAATCGCAGTTGCGAAACGGTCTATTTACATCATCATATCAATCACAAAACCATTATCCATCTTATAAATGATCCAACTTGTGGATGTTATATATGGAAAAATACGAATTCTATAAATCCAATATTTGAGAAAACAGTCATAAAATTATGATGCAAGTCTTTGGAGGAAACTTGGCTGGTTGCGGTGGACGTCGGTGGTGCAATGGTTAGTCTGCATATACGAACGTGATTTTGATCCCTGCTCTGACCACCTTACATTTCTATCGACGACGGTCACCTCGTATTGATGGTGTCACTATCGCGAACTTAGCCATGAAATAGCTTCTTAAAACGTCCGTTCGGACCCGGTGTAAAACTGTAGATCTCAATCAGTGAGTATAACACTATAAAGCGCACAGCTGACTGGTTGTGAGAAGCTCTCCCCAATCCCTTAATGGTATGTAATGGGAACCTTTAATTTTTGACTGGTTATGTATGATTGATATTAATTACATATTTGTGAATGTTATATATGAAGACGTATGATTAATATAAATTTAATGTTTTATGAAACAATCATAAAGTGATCATGCAACTATTTGGAATAACTTAGCGGTTAGCATAACTGATTACATTTGAGTGATATTAATTTAGAATTTTTAAACAATAATTGGATAATGTTTTAAATCTATACAGGAAACCGATTTCGTATTATTGATTATTATCATATTATTGCGTATGATTGATATTAATTCAATATAGCATAAAACTATAACCAAATTATAATACAAAGCGATGCGGAACAACTTTGTGGATATTAGACGCCGTGGAGTATGATTGATATTAATTATGTTTGAAAACACAATTATCACATAATGTGTATATTTTTAAAGCAATCCCACTTGTGGCGACTATACCTGTTGGTGTTTTATTGATAGTAATTAAATACTATTTTTAAATAATCAGCGTTTCCTACAAGTCTACATCCAAAGTGGCTAGAATAATAAACATAACTGTGGTCATCCCATTGATGTTATTTAAACAATTATCAAATTATCATGCTATTATTTGTAGGAAATAACTGTGTGTCTGTTATACTTGGCGGAGCATGAGTGATTTTAATCCAACATATGTTAAAACACAGTTTGAATGAACCAGCTTTGTGACTAACATTGCTAGCGGCGAATGGTTGATATTAATTCAATATTTTTTAAATAAAATCCTGGAATTACTGTTGTAGAGAGAATCAACTATGTCCCGGTCTTACACGGTAGCATATGATAGATATAAGTGAATGTTTGTTAAAACAATAATCGATTGTCGATTGGAACCTGTTTTGTTACTGTTATACTTAGGGACGTATGATTGATATTAACTCAATAATTATTAAAATAGTCGTCAAATGATTTTGCAAATATTACCAGGACAGTGATTCCCGCCAAACATTTTGGCGTGAGGCTGAAAGTAATTTGGTGTTTGTAAAAAAAAACTTTAAACTGGAATCTGTATTTTCACACTGGTCGGAAATGTATGGTCGTAAAAGGGTTAAAACAGTCTTCGTAATATCCTGCAAAATCCACTTTGTGGATGTTATATATGGTGGTGTATGATTGCATTGTTTGCTAAAATGATCGTGAAATTATATTGCTCATCTGTGTAGGAACCTGAAGAATCTGATTGATTTTAATTGAATCATGAAATCATAGATGGGGAATGATTGATGTAATACATGGTGACGTATGATTGATATTAACTTAGTGTTTGTTAAAACAACCATAATTTTATCTATTCAATCCGTGGAAAATTTGTTGTGTGTCTAGATAGTGTTAATTCAATATTATTTTAGACAATTGTAAAATTATTTTGCACATGTTAGCAGGAAGAGTGTGGCTATTACATATGGTGGCGTATGACTGATAGCAATATTGTGGTTGTTAAAAAAGTCTCTTACAACCCGGTGTAGCATGATTGATAATAATACAGTATTTCCGGAAGCGATTACCAAGTAATTTTGTAAATCTGTTACACATGTAGGCGTATGACAGATTTTAAATTAGTGTTTGTTAAAAATACCATTACACTAAAAGACAACGCACACTATCCTTAAAATGGGCAGAAATGAGAGTGTCTGCGTCATACCACAGATTTTTCTATAAACTTTCCACATGGTTCCCAAATGAACCTTGGCAAGTCAACGATTTAAAGCTGTTAAATTTTAATTAAAGTATTTCACTGCAGGAACCATTGGATTTATGAAAAACCTTTACAGTAAATGTGGCGTATGATTAATATTGATTATAGAGTGGATGTCGAAAAATGAGACTAGGCGGGAGAGAACGGCTTTATCCTAATTCAGGTACGAGGAATCGAACTGCATCATTAGTTGTTTGAGTTACATATACGCATTTATACAATATATGTATATGTAGGCTTGCCCAGACCTATTGTTTTCAACAGATCGCATATTTTTTTGTTCGTACTACTGTTTTCTCCATAACCCATAAAAATTAGGCGATAACATGTTTCTCCAATCATTGTACTTCTTTGTAGTTTTCTTATAGTTTTCTTTGGTTCAAAACCCAATTCAATAAAGTGTTTGTTTTTGTATTCAAAAATTTGTTCAGTGTAGAGAAAAGTAAAATTATTGAAATTGATAATTAAGTGGAATTTGATATTGAAAATAAAGATGGGTAAATAAATTAAGTTATATAGAGAAACGTTTTCGCTTATTTGGCGAAATAATCTGGTTGCAGACATTTTATATGCGGAAAACTCAAAGATAGTCGAAAAATTACTTTTCTGCCGATGTTCTTAATCAAAAATCCGCTAAAACCTGGGTTTAGCGGAAAGCTTTATTCCCAAGGATTGAAGCCCAATACGTTTGGAACAACTTTGTTACACAAAGTTTAGTTAGTGGTAAATATAAGTTAGCGGTTGTCAATGTGAGTCAAAATCGGAAACTCAAAAAAAGTCCACTCTATTAGGCAAAAGCGGCTAAAATGGCCCTACGGCTAAGGGAATCGGGAATACCTGCCAAGACTACACACGGGTCAGCATGGGTACTTTTGAAAATATGAACAGGCAAACGAACTACATGGCTCCGAGAATAATTCAGGACAAACAATTTAAAGTAATTACATCTAGCCGTGAATACTGGAATTACTGAGGCCGGTGAAATCTCAAATGTCACAGATGGATCTACAGTGGAAGCGGGCACGCCATCGAGAATATACTCTGAACCCTAAATCTCAGAATTTCCAACAGATTTTCGAACAATTGCATATGTTCTCAGGCAGACATGCATGCCATTGACGTTGCCGCAAAACAGATTTTGGAACAGGATTTGTCTCCAGTGAAACCCAAAATCTACGTTGACAACAGGGCAGCCCTCAAGACCTTGGACTCAAGATTCATCAAATCACGTTGTACGATGGTCTGTTTATTATCTCTAACCCAAATTCAGGAGCATAAAATCACGCTCTGCTGGGCACCGGGACATAGCAATATTCACGGCAACGAAATAGCAGACTAATGCGCCAGAACAGTCTCCTGTATGCGGGAAAACACTGCGACCCTGGACGTTCATATTCCGTTCGTGGAACTGAGGAACCAAGTCGAGATGGGAATCAGTACAGAACTATAGGGTAGCTCGATCTCTCCACTGATTGAACACGCACCAAAGCGCTGCTCTCTCTTGGAAAGAATACACCCAACACACTCACAGGAGTCATAACTGGACACTACGTGATAGCCCACATGGCTGCACTCATGCAACTTCCATATGAAGATGTTTAGATGAAGAAGAGGAGGAGTCAGTACGGAACTTGCATTGCAAGAGCATTGTCTCGCCTTCCAATGACCCAGCCGACGCTCCAATTAAACCCCTCGTCAAATTCATAGAGAAATCTCGCTGGTGCAGCAGAGCAAAGGAGGATAACTGAAAAACTTTTGCGTTAGACTCTCTCCTTTAGTTTACCCTCTCCCCTCCAGTCATCCTCTTCTCTACAACTATTCCTTTCTCCTTTCAACTCCATAAAATATATATCCTTTCAACTCATATAAATTTTATTGTAACTGAAAGAACTAATGCTGCAATTCGATTCATTGTACCCGAATTCAGGCAAAACCATCCTATACGTGTCTATGAATATTTTTGACAAAAACTTTCACAGTGTTATCAATATTACTAACAAATTCTCAACAGCTCCAACTGTATAAAAATTTGAATTTTGTATCAAACACCAATTGAAAACCATCATACCTAATGTTATTACGCTAATATGTATAATATATATGTACTATATAATATATTCTATAAACTATTTCACTATATACAGGGTGGGATAAAAGCCATAATCTGATTTTCATTTATTTTATCTATTTTTTTACGACGGATGTATTCTAAAAGGGAGCCACAACTGTTGAGCCTCCTGCTTTTCATATGGGAACATATTCGAGTGCAAGATAAAACTGCGGCGCAGGTATCGCCGCGAATCATGCAATTGTGGACCACGTTTTCGTGTGGATGTTTCAGCTCCTCTACCACATTCTCATGAACTGCTTCCATAAATTCAGCCGAACGGCCTGTATGGGCCTTTCGGAGCTTCGACTGTCTTGTGTTGTGCCCCTCTCTTCAAATCGAGTCGCAGACGTAAAATTGTTTGCGCACCACTGACGAATTATTGAGCGCACACATTGTCGGAGTTATCGCACGTTCTATAAGCCTGTAGTAATTCATTGTTATTGATTATACTTCACGAGTGTCATAAGCAAACTGACATACAATTTTGTTTGCATAAATGGCAGCACTTTCCAATAGTGCCATACCTATTGCCCTACCTTGTACATACTTATAAAGTAGATAGTATGAGACGTATGATTGATATTAATTCAAAGTAAATTATATAAATCCTTAATAGCTTCAAATCCAAAGCTATTTTAGTATCGCCGCCAATGCCAATGGGGAACTGATATTGTAGTATTTCCTATGAAGTATCTTAAACTTAGGATTCTTCTGTCAATCTTCACGTGATCCACTCGTATTTCATAAAATTTTATTTTATAACTATCGCTGAACCAGAATTTCCTATTGTAGCTCAGTTATTCTATCCATTTTCATAACTACAAATTAATCTATTGCAACAAATCAACAAAATCTCTTTACCCAAAATAAACATTATCGGTTTCTATGACCCACAAACAAACAAACCAACAAATGAATGAGGAAAAAAATAATAAAACATTTAATTGTGGTTTTAAAAGCATTTAATGGATTTTCAAAATTTACAATTTAGACACACAACACTGTAGAAGTAATCGCAGCCAAATTCTCTGGCATAACGATAAATATTAAAATCGTATAAAATATCAATATCAAACTCACATAACCCAAATTTCTATGGGTAAATGCATTATGAATGCATATAAAAAATTTTGGAATCCATTTGAACAATAAATTTTCTATTTATATTTCCTGTTCTATAAAAAAATTCACATTAAAATTTGTTTTTAGAACAATATCTTTTCATTTTCTGGGGAACACAAGATAAAAACTAACAGTTGTATGATAATCACCTTATAATGGCCTACGAATATGACGGAACAAATTAATTGCATTTTCTGCAGGATATTACGACGAAGGTCATCATTATTCTTCCAAGAGTATTATATCATAAAGTGTGCACAAATGAAGAAACAGCGGGATTGAGAACAAGTCATGCTGGCCACTTTTTAAATTGGCCATAAATTAATTTCAACCGACAAAACTCCGTTCCAACTTTCGAGACAACTGCCAACAGTTTGGGGGGAAATAACTCAATTTATTCTGTGCAAGGTTTTTGTTTTATGGAAATTAAAAACGAAGACGGAAGACCAAGTTTTGTGATAGCATACAAAAAAAAATAACCAAAGTCAATATAATATGACTTTTAGTGTTGATATGATATGAGATGTTAAATTGTAATCTGAGTTATTTTTGTATTGTTTTGAATATTAAGAATAATTTATGCTGTTGGGGGGAAATATAAAGATGTATCATATTAGTTTGACCCACAAAAGTTAAACAGTGTTGCGGAAGTAATTGCATAGATATTTAAACGAGATCTTATGATATGTAATATATTGTTCGTTTTAAACTTTAACTTTAAAACGGTTTAAGCGATTGCTTTATAAAACTGTAGACTAGTATATGTGGTAGGGTATGATTACTATAAATTTACGATTACTTGACACACACATGGTGGTGAATAATTAATATAAATTTACAATTTCCTAAGACAATAATCAAACTGAAGCAGGGAGTGGCGTATGATTAATATTTATTTGTAATTTTTTTGAAGACAACCGTCATATTATATCGACAGTTTAAACGGGATTTATGATTAATATACTTCGAGTGAAGCCACGACACTAAACGGCTACTTTACTTACTTACTTATCCGGTCTCGGACAACCCCGGGGGGTCAGGGACCTTACAAAACGAAGATAACATATTTCGCCAACCAGTTCGATCTTTTGCTTTATCTCTCCAGTTGGCAATACCAAGTGTACGCAGGGATTCGTCAACCTGATCCCTCCAGCGGAGTCTTGGTCTTCCTATTTTTCGTCTTCCTTCGAGTTCGGTTTCGAAAAGCCTTCGCGCTGGTTCATCTTCATCCATTCTACTGACATGGCCTAGCCAGCGCAATCGCGTTATCTTGATCCGCTTAACTATGTCAATGTCAGGATAAAGCTCATGCAGCTCATGATTCATGCGTCGCCGATACTCGCCGTTGTGCACTATAGGGCCATAAATTTTTCGGAGTATTTTTCTCTCGAAGACTCCTACAGATGTTTCGTCTGCTTGCGATAGGACCCAGGATTCTGCGCCATAAAGCAAGACAGGTTGAATGAGAGTCAGGTACAGCTGGACTTTTGTTACTCGAGAGAGGGCTTTATCTCTAAAGTGCTTGCTTAGCCCAAAATAACATCTATTCGCAAGCACAATTCTCCGCTTTATTTCAAGGCTGACGTTGTTGTTTTTGTTCATGGCAGAACCGAGGTATATAAATTCGTCCACTACCTCGAAGTTATAACGGTTATCAACGTTCACGCTTTGGTCTAATCGCGTGGAGGCCCTGTTCGTTGAAACCATTAATTTTGTATTGTCCTCATTCACAGTCAGACCCACTTTTGCTGACTCCTTCTCAATTCTCGAAAAACCCGCAGTAACTTCTCTAATTGTGCGCCCAATGATATCTATATCATCAGCATACGCGAGCAGCATGTGACTTTTGCTGCTGATGGTTTTATTCATATTGACTGCAGCTTTTCTCATAATGATATCCATTAAGATGTTAAAGAGATCGCACGATAGGGTGTCGCCTTGCCTGAGGCCTCGCTTAGTTTCGAAAGGTTCGGTAAGATCCTTACCAACTTTCACTGCGGATTTGGTGTTCGTCAAGGTCATCCTGCAAAGGCGTATGAGTTTTGCAGGAATACCAAGCTCAGACATTGCTTCATAGAGTTTCTCCCGTATCGGACTATCGAAGGCTGCTTTATAATCGATAAGTAGATGATAGGTGTCGATTTGTTTTTCGTGTGTCTTCTCCAGGATTTGGCGTAGCGTGAAAATCTGGTCAGTTGTCGATTTTCCAGGCCTAAAGCCACACTGGTACGGTCCAATCAAGTCAGCGATAATTGGTTTTAGTCTTTCGATAAAAGGCTTATTCCACGGTAGTTGGCACAAATACTCGGGTCGCCTTTTTTAAATATGGGACATAGTACACTGAGACTCCAATCGCCGGGCATGCATTCATCTAACCAAATTTAGCTAATGAGCTGATGCATGCACCTTATCAGCTCATCGCCGCCAGCTTTAAACAGCTCCGCCGGTAATCCATCGGCTCCTGCGGCTTTGTTGTTCTTAAGCCGGGCAATAGCTGTTCTGACCTCGTCTTGGTTAGGAGGGGGGCAATCGACGTCGTCGTCCATATTGTGATCGATTGTCCCATCGTCATCGGATATCTCAGGTACTAGCAGCGCGGAGAAATGCTCTGTCCATATTCCCAACATGCTCTGCACATCTGCGACAAGATTTCCGTCTTTGTCTTTACAGAAGGGGGGCCCTGAACCATGTCCATTAGTTCCGTTTTTAACTTTTTGGTAGAATTTTCGGGCTTCGTTCTTCCTTCTGTATGTCTCAATTTTCTCACTCTCGCGTTTTCTCCACTGCCGTTTCTTACGCCTAAAGAGACGGTTTACCTCCTTTCTCTTCATCGTACCACGGTTTATTGCGAAGCGGTTTTTCGAAACCAAGTACGGTTGTTGCGGCAGTTTTTATAGAGTCGGAAATGGGTTTCCACTGCGCATCAGGATTGTCATCGGGAGGGGGTGGGTTCTGTGCCAAAAGTTGCGAGAGCTTCCTTGAGTAGGCTGTGGCTACCTCTGGTAATTGCAGCTTTCCGATGTCCAGCTTCCTCTGCGTCTGGTTTCGTAAGATTTTCGCTCTACTTAATCTTGTGCGAACCTTTGCTGCTACCAGGTAGTGATCAGAATCGATGTTAGCTCCTCTGATCAATCGTACGTCCATTACACTGGATGAGTGCCTTCCATCAATTACCACGTGATCAATTTGGTTCCTAGTTCTTTGATCAGGGGATACCCAAGTAGCCTTGTGGATGTCTTTATGCTGGAATCTTGTGCCACTGATGACCATGTTTTTTGCCGCGTCAAAGTCAATCAGTCTCATACCGTTGTCGGAACTGTCAGCATGAAGACTGAAATTGCCAATAGTTGGATTAAACACATTCTCCCTTCCTACTTTGGCATTAAAATCTCCTAGTACAATCTTAATGTCATGGCCAGGGCAGCGGTCATACGTTTCCTCTAGGAGCTCATAGAATATGTCTTTGGCATCATCATCTTTCTCTTCTGTCAGGGCATGCACACAAATTAGGGAAATATAAAAATATTTCGCTTTTATGCGGATTGTGGCTATTCGTTCACTCACAGGATTGAACCTAGGGACTAGATGTCGCAGTCTTTTGCCAACTACAAATCCACAACCAAATTCATGTTTTTTTTTCATGGCAACTGTAGTATATATCGCAGTTTCTTTTTCTTGTGCAGCCATGTCCTGTCCATCGCATTTCCTGGATAGCGGTAATGTCAGCCTTATAACTTTCGAGGACATCTGCCAGTTGGATACTTGCACCGGATCTATATAGAGTTCTTACATTCCAAGTGCATATCCGTAAATCGTGGTCCTTATAACGATTGCGGGGGTCGTCAACAAATAGGGGTTGTTTATGTTTTCTGTCTCGTTTTTGTATTTTCACTGCCATTATGAACGGTGGCGGGAGGCAAACCCAGCCCACAAACGGCTACTTTAGTGCTTGTAATATATGGTGGTGTATGATTAATATAAATTTAAAATTTCCTCAGACAACCATCAAACCGAAGCATTGAGTGGTTTATGATTAATATTTCTTCACGATTTTTTAAAGATAACTGTAATATTATATCGACAGTTTAAATGGGATGTATGGTTAATATACTTCAAGTGAATCCACGACACTAAACGGCTGCTCGAAACGGTTTAGATTTGTAATATATGGTGGTGTATGATTAATATAAATGTAACATTTCCTAAGACAATCATCAATCTGAACAGGGAGCATTTACTTTATATAGTATATCTCGTGGCGTATAATTAATATTTCTTCATGATTTTTTTAAAGACAACTATTGTCTTATAACGAGAGATTAAACGGGGTGTATGAGTAATATAAATTTTCGATTTCTTTTCGCAAACTTCAAATGATCCCACGACACAAAACGGCTGATTAAGATGTTGTAGAGTTGTTGTAATTTGTTGATGTTGTTGTAATATAGTGTCTGATTCCACTCGTTCCTTCCTGGAAGACATAAAAAAACAAAATTATAAGTATTTCCCCTACGTGTCACTGGAGATGGCGGTGGCGAGCTGGAGAAATTGTACCACGTCCATGGGTCTCTCCCATAGGTGTAAAATAAATAAATGGTTTAGGATCTTGTTACGGACGTGGATTTTTCTCCTAATGTAATCCGCATATTTTGAGCATGTAAGGTGATTATTGAATATAACTCCGACAATTTTTTGAGGCTACGGACCCCTGTTGCCAAAAAAACCTCCTTACTCCTTAATTCTTTGGCCCAAGATTTGTAGTATCTGGTGATGTATGATTAATATAAATTTCAAATTTCCTAAATCAATCTTCAAACAAAAAAAAATCATCTACTTTAAATATTATATCTCACGGCGTATGATTAATATTTATTCAGGATTTGTTTGGACAACCATCACATTATATTGAATGGTTAAACGGGATGTTTGATTAATATAATTTTCTGATTCTTGCCACATACTTAAAATGACGGCTGCTTTAAGTGTTATCGATTTGGAATACCTGGTGGGGTATTAACCTATGGACCTCAACAGGGAGCAGTTACTTTAAATAGTATATCGCGTGGCGTTTGATTAATTGCTTTTAATGTCTATTTTACAAGCATAATATTATATCGAGAGATTAAACGGGGTGTGTGATTAACACAAATTTGTGATTTCTTTGCATAAACTTCAAATGACTTGACGAAACTACTTTAAACCCTGTAGACTTTTAATATCTGGTGGTGTATGATTAATATAAATTAGATCTTGATTTTTAAATAATTAGGCTCAAGGTCAATTTTGTTGTATATATTTTAATCTATTTTTCAATATTTCGGCTTTCGTCGAAAAATATCATCAGGAGGTTGTTCAAAAAGGTCGAATAGAAAACGAAAAATAGAATAATAAACTTTAAATTTTCTAAGACACTCATCAATTTATCCCACTGACCTGAACAGAAAGCAGCTACTCGTGGCGTATGATTAAAATTTTTCATGTGTTTTTAGACTGTCATCATATTATATCGCTTGATTAAACGGGATCTATCGTGTTGCTTTAAATGCCGAATATTGTTACATTTGGTGTCGTATAAAAAAATGTTTTCCTATTACATCTGATGAAGAGATTGGGGACATCCTTTCATAATCAGTGAGCTGTGCGCTTTCTAGCTTTACACTTACTGATTGGGGCCTATAGTTTTACCCCAGTTCCGAACGATATTTTGAGAAGTTTTTTCATAGCTAAATATTCGATAGCATGATTGTCACTACGCGAGGTGCCTGCCTTCAAAAGATATGTAAAATGAGCAGAGCAGTGATCGAACCCAGGTTCTTATGTACAAGATCCGCGCATACTACCATTGCACCACCGCCGGTCACGTGTCGCATAATTGATATTAATTCAAGGTGTGTATACTAATAAACTAATTGATAAACTAAACGAGGTGCTACAAATATTGGAGATTGTTGTAAGTAGTGGATACTGATTCAAGATTTCTTAAATGAATTTTCAAATTCTCCCAAATTACCTCCGTAAATTTTGGATATTCTGATAACCGGTGACGTATGATTGATAACTGTTTAGACAATCGCCAAATTATCTTCTAACATAAATCCCACACAGCTGTGTATGAGTAATATTAATTTAATACACAATCCTCAAATGATTATACAGCAGGTGACCTGAATATTGAAAATGCGCGCAGAAAAATGAAACACAGGAAAAAAATTTAATGGTTATTTAATTTAAGTGTGGACCATGACTACGTTGTAAATTATCCATGCGAGTTAGTAAAATATTTAACCACCTTTGCCAAAACAGCGGCTGGTTTATGCACAGTAACATAGATAATGTTGATTGGCTGCAATTGTCTCTGAATTATCGAAATGTAAAGTCACTCATCTTCACGTAATCTCATGAACGCTAATAAAAATCATCTACGTGGTATCAACTTCAACCTTCCCGAGAACATTCTTCACTCATATCCCGGACAGGCAGGACTGGAAGGGTCGTATACCAAATGATTAAAGGTATTTAGGCTTCTACACTGCAAAGAACTGCCACGCATCTCTAAATGAGATGGCCAAAGAATTCGATATACGATGGAAAGATCGATTTCGGAGTCGATTTTAAAGCACAGGGTGTTGATCCTGCACACAAGCTACCACACCAGTGCAGTGTCTTTAAGGTAGCACTTATGACAATGGGAGAAATAGGCCTTTGGGCGGAATGGAACATTATTATCGCCTGTGGTATCAACATGTACTGTGACAGTCAAGCTGCTATAAAATCACTGCAATCTGTATTTCTGACTTCAAGCGCTGCCCACAACTGCCGCGCATCTCTAAATAAGATGGACAAATAGAAAATTTCCAGGGAGGTGTACAGCAGACTAGCTGAAATGATTGAGAACTACCCGACCTATTCCACTAGATATGGGGCACGTGCATATGCCCAAGCTTTCATTGTGCAACCTCATGCTTGGAACCGAAGCTCTCAGATGTGCAAGTGATAGATGGTCTTATTGCACAAAATTCAGGATCAGCAGGCAACTATACTCAAGTTATCACCTGAATCGGGCGCTAAAACTGATATCCATTCCTAGGCAAGATATCGTTATGCTAGTAGCTGTTATCACTGGGCACTCTACACTTGGTATCTAAGCTCATGATTACTCTAAAAGCCAGGGGCGATGAAGAGTAGGACAAGAGCATCGAACATATCATGTGCTACAGCCCGACCCTTTATATGAGTAGGATAAAATATTTAGCATTTTATTTAATGTTAGATCTTGCATACATTCAGACGGTTAAGCTGAATAATATTAGGACATTATTGCACAGTACTAATTGGTCCCCCAGGGAGTAATGTCCATGTCGTCTTCAGCCACATTGTGGAATATCGAGATGCGATATCATATGGGCTCTTAACTAAAGGTCAGTCGACAAGTTCGTCGATGCAACGATAGGGGCGGACCATGACGTTACGTGGCATCACAACCGTCATTGTTGGGTTAAGTGTGTCAATAGTGAGTCACTCAATCTAGCCTATTAAACAAACATAAACATAGTGTCCCAAAACATCCCATGAAGGAATTGGGAAGAGATTTTCACAATCACTGAGAAGTGCGATTTCTAGTTCTTAAATCCACTGACTGGTACCTACAGTTTTACACTGGTTCCGAAAGTTATTGTGAAAAGCTTTTTCATGGTTAAGTACTCGATAGTGTCGCCATCACTAAGCCATCACCAACAACTATTCTAGAGGCTGAAAATCGTACCATCTCTGTTCACAACTTTATGACCGTAAATATGTTATCAGTTGGTCGCCGAACTTATTTCTTTATGGGCCAATTGTCGCACATGGTGTGTGACACGTGGCGCCATGTTTTTGAGGTCATTCTTAGTATTTTGGTCAAATCGAAAAATCATCGGTTCATTTCACCGGTATCATTCGCCGATAGCTGAAATCATTCACCGATAGCTGGCGCCATTGTCGATAATGTTATGAATATTTTATCTAATAATGGGCCGATAAAGTTATCCGGGAATTTTTCTGGATACATTGAAAACTCTTGTAGTGCTCATCAAATCATGTGCGACAATTTTCCGTATTAACATAACAACATGGTGTCCCATAACATCCCATGAAGGGACCGCGGAGAACTTCTCACAATCACTGAGCTGTGCGCTTTCCAGTTTTCACTAACTGATTGGGACCCACAGTTTTACACCGATTCCGAAAGGTATTTTGAGAAGCTTTTTCATGGCTAAGTACTCGATAGTGTCGCCATCACTAAGCGAGGTGACCGTCGCACAGTGGCTGAAAATCGTTTTTCATTGGCCAAAATTCTGTAACTTTTGAATCGATCAAAATATTTAAGTAATTTTTTTTTTAATGGATAGATATTTAGTTCAGCCTGACTCAGTTTTAATTACATTAAAATTGATTGAGGACTTTTTAAGGAATTCTAGGTCAAATTTGAACTTTTGATTTTTTTTTCAATTTTCGAGCGAAATATGGGTTTATTATTTTTTTATTTATTAAAAAATTTAATATTTGGATTTTAATAATAATTATAAATGTTTTTTGTAATAATGGAATTTTTTTAATGTTACACTCAAAAAAAAACATAGTAAAATCAACTGGAGATTTTGCTATTATTACAGAAAAATTCAAAATTTTTTGCTGTCAAATTTGTAAATTTGATTACACTCAAAGAATATTTACACTTAAAAAAAAAACGTTATAAATATTATCTAAAAATCTTGCTATTACTACAGAAAAATTTATTATTTTTGGCTGTCAAATTTGATAATTTTAAAACAATTTTAAAAATAAAAACTGCAATAGATTTTAATAGCATTTGTACCAATTATAAAATAAATAAAATAAATGGTTTCCCATTACATCCCATGAAGGGACCGGGGAGAACTTCTCACAATCACTGAGCTGTGCGCTTTCCAGTTTTCACTCTCTGATTGGGACCTACAGTTTTACACCGATTCCGAACGGTATTTTGAGAAGCTTTTTCATGGCTATATACTCGATAGTGTCGCCGTCACTAAGCGAGGTGACCGTCGTCGAAAGAAATTTTAAGGTGGTTGGAGCAGGGATCGAACCCAGGATCTCCTGTACAAGAGGCGCGCACACTACCCATTGCACCACCGACGGTCACCAATTATAGGTTCTGTTTATTATTATTTTTTACTAATACTAATACTATAATTATTATTCATTTGACTCAAATATTGATTGAAAATATTCCATATTTTGTTCTGTGCTATTTCTGTTCTTTAGTAGTTTTTTTGGCTTCTTCATCTAAATCCCGATGTTCCACTTTCCATTGATTCCGAATACTGGAGATGAACGGATCTGACGTTGCCAATAATATATTAAATTGATCTTCATTTGTGGAATTTCGTGAAATTTTTCTAGTATTGTGGTCTCTATAAAATCTGTAATCCTTGTTCCTTTTTTCCTGAGCCTCCTCTGATAGATCTCCAAGTGGCACCAAATGATATTTAATGACATCTTCTCCATGATAAAGGATTTTGTGAACTGTTGCAGACATATTTCTCCATGGGTAGTTGGTTGTATATATTTTTGCAGTTTCTTTAGCATAATCTCCAAATTTTCTAGAGTCAATTTGTTCATTGCACGCAAGTACTTCTAGGATTATTTTAAATCTGAAAATAGGGTTTAAATCCACTTCTGTTGTTTCAGATGCTGTTTGTGGATCTGAAAAGAATCTTCTTGCGGTATTGCCATAATTTGTATTGCCTGACCCTTGTTTTGGCTGATCTATAATCAATCCAAATTTGCGACATTCATCTTGAACATGTTTCTTTTTTGAACTACTTAACTTTGATCCTGAAGACCCGAAATACAAATCATAACTGATTTTTAGTATGTGTTCCATAAGTCGTATTCTTGCATGTAGTGGTGATAATCCAAATTCATATGCAGCCTTACCTACTTTTCCATCTATCATTGTCAGCACTAATTGGTAGCTTACTTCAATGTGCTGCCCATCTAACTGTAAATGTAATGGCTGTAGTGTTGCAATTTGGGCCTTGATATCACTAACTTCTTTGTTAATGGCATCATGAGTTTCTTTTCTGAATTCAAATTTGATTGGCCTGCAGTATTTCGTGGAAGATGGTGTCTCATTTTTCCAAATATCCATTGTTTGCGTTGTACTAGTCGAAGGCTCTGAATCTTCCAAAATCTTTTTCAATGATACCATGAACATATCTGAATGATACCATGAACATATCTGAGTCCGAAATATTTTCACATACAACTTGTTTGTTTTGTCCCGAAGAACCATCACATCCCCATTTACAAAAAAGAATTAACTTTGTGTTTCACTATTTCTTTAACTCATTTCCTGTTATTGATTGTAGCAAGCGCTCGGCTGTGTGATCAAGTAGAGATTGTAGTTGTACCTCTGCCGAAATTGGTGTGATTGTAATAGTGTCCTTTGATGGCAAACAGTCCATTTTAGCAGCGGTTATGTGATGATATGCTGGATACATATTTGAGCCTTTTTCAATCGCACGCAATCTGAGCTGAATATATTGCTGTTTTGTTAATTTCAAATCCAGAAATAATGCTAATGCCTCCTCAATTGTGAACTGTTTTGCATCGCTCGGAGTTGGTATACTTTTAAGAATCCGTTTTGTTCTCACTGGACTAGCTTTAAGAACTTTTTCAATGATATCCGCTTTTGGTAATTGGTTCTGTGATCGTAATTGATGTAGGAAAGATTCTTTTATATTTTTACAACCAATTTCATCGTTAACATCTTTAAGTTTCCGCCTCTTAGATCTATCGCTGCAGTTGTCCAATGAATTGCGTGGTCTTCCAGTCTTATCTTGCTTTGCTGTTTCTGCAGCGACAGTAAGTTGGCCTTCTACCTAGTTTGCACTTTTTATATAAAACTTTTGTTTACTGTAGCTAACTTCTTTGTAGCGTTTTTTTAGTGCTTTGACGAAATTAGACAATTGTTCTTGTATTTCGGTGCTACACGAATTTAAGTTTAATTTTATTTTAACGTAACTAAGAACATCTTCCTGGTTTTTGTTTCTAAAATACTCTTCGGCCAGTTCTTTATAACTGAAGCTCTCCATATTTTTCTGAATATTTTTATTTGCGTCTGTTATGTTTTATCACTTGCGAATATACGTCCGTACACTTAAAGGATTAACTTATTACTGAGTTATCCCTTATCGAATCCGTAGTTTTATAGATTTTTAGATACGTTATTCACACATTGATCATACACCATTTACACCATTTTATACGAGTACTTATAGGGCTGTTTAAATTATCGTAATTTGAATTTTTTAGAGTAATTTCATTAAAATGAAAAAAGTGTTCTACCGGCGGGTCGTGGCGGGTGCAAAAGAATATATAGGTTTAAAAAGGACACTTTCACCTTTCTCCGGGTGGTATACATTTCTTGTTCCCTTTTATTCCCTAGAAGTTCTATTCTACTAAAGTTTAAATTTGAGAAAAATATAGTAGTTTCATAAATATTTCATAACGCCCCTAATATTAAACTCTAGAGCTGTGAGCACTTACAACAACTAAAGACTATAATCCTACCAACATTATAAAAAAGACCGCAGGCCATTATCGATGATAGCTTGCGAGTAGTAACCATTTATTTTTGATAAAAAACAAAAAAGACAGCTTTTTCTGAAGTTAAAAAAAACAGTTGAGTTTGACACCATGCCACGCCCATAATTAGCAATAGTTTGCCCTAATTTTTTTGCTACCTTAATCTGGATATAGTAGCTACAAAAAGGCGTAAAAATTTTAAAAATCGGTGACAAAAAAAAATTAGACTTTTGGCCAATGAAATCAAAATCTCAGCCACAGTGCGTCGTCGAAAGAAATGTAAGGTGGTCTGAGCAGGGATCGAACCCACGTTCTCATGTACAAGAGCCGGGCACACTAACCATTGCACCACTGACGGTTCAACCACCGTGTTACTCTACCGAAAAATGGGCTCAACCAGAACCAGAAATGGGCTTCGTCACTTACGACCATAAAATGATCGAAGTGCGCAAAAATCATTTCTCACCGTGCACGAATTTTTGTATTAATCTTCAATAATATGCTATCCTTGTTCGGATACAAGTCTTTCGCAGATAATATACCAATGCAAAATTAGCATTTTTGACTTTGGCACAAGCCACGAATCACAAGGGAACTGTCAAAGACTCTGCACTGACCGAACAACTGCAGTAAATTCACCGTTTGTATATAGAAGGAAAATATTGAGTATAATTACACAGTGCGACACCAAAAAAAATTATGGGGTTCTGTCAACGGGTCTAAAAGATAGGTCTAAAAAAATGGACGTGTATCGGCGTTTTTCCAGATCTGATCAGATTTTTTTTAGGGCGGGTCAAAGTTTCCGCCCCTCGGAACTTTCCTGCAACATATCGGCATGCAAAATTGTGTGTTCCTTACTTCTGAGGTACAAAATATGTTCAGAAGTTGTATAGAAAAAATGCAGGTAAACGTTTTTGTGGAACAAATTAACCCCCTAACTGTCACGTATAACCATAATTTTTACCTCTTTTTTGAAAACTCGCGGAAAACTGCTCCAAAATGGGGGGTGGTCAAAATTTTCTACAAAAATTATCGCCATCAAATTTCACTATATGTGTCCGAACACTCCAAAACAGAAATCTTAGCCCAACTGCTAGATAATAAGCAAAAACTAACTGCCTTCTAAGGGTTAATAACGAATTTTGTCATTTTTCTGTTTCCATTAAAAATAGTCCACATAATATAATTAATATTGTCATATTTCGTCTTTTATCTAGCACTTGGGCTAGGATTTGTGTTTTGGAGTGTTCGGAGACATGTAGTGAAATTTGGGAGCAGTTTTCCCGAGTTTTCAAAAAAAAAAGAAAAATTATGGTTATACGTGACAGTTAGAGGGTTAATTTGTTCCACAAAAATGATTATCTGCATCTTTTCTATAAAACATCTGAACATAGTTTGTACCTCAGAAGTAAGGAACACACAATTTTGCATGCCGATATGTTGCAGGAAAGTTCAGAGGAGCCGAAACTTTGACCCGCCCTAAAAAAAATTCTGATCAGATCTGGCGAAACGCCGATACACGTATATTTTTTTAAGACCTTTCTAACAGAACCCGTCGACAGAACCCAATCATTTTGAAAAAAATCTAATTTTGTCTCACATTGTTAAACAAGGTGGCGTATTAGTACTATAAATTCAGATTTGAGGCATTGGTGAAATTATCTCACGAGACTGAACGGGGTAGAGTAAAGGCAGTTATTTATAGGATTGCTTTAAGCATTAGCGATTAAACGATCGTCATATTATAATACAAAATCAAAGGATGCATTATAGTTCAAATGTCAGGAGAATATACAGCTTGAATTAACTTCTGAAAATAAATATAACTGATGGCGTATGATTGATAACGATTGACATTTCTTTCTCACAAACCCACTAAATACTGTTGTTTTATTATTAAGCCAATTGTCTAGCTATCTTTTGCTCTAAAATTTATAATACTTTAGATATTTACATGGAACATCCTTGACATAGTTTTGTCATTAGAAAATTGTCTGTCGATTTTCATACTTATATTTCCCTTTAGAAAATTTATTACACATTATCTCAAAAACAGTTTGCTTTCTTTTTTTCAAAACTTCTCCATGACAACAAATTCAAATTAACATAATTTGTTTCTTCTCTGAAAATAATTGGTTTATTTTTGTAACCTCAATACATATGGACGCAAGTGATAACATCATTCAGAGGTTATATCAATAATGTTAACTTATTTTTCTTCTACTTTACCTTGAAAATTACATTGCCATTGGGATCCATGGAACTTGTGTTATTAAGTTAACTACCAAAATCAATACCATTACGATTGTACGAAGGGGGAGAATATGGTTTTTTATTTTTGGGTGAATTGACAATGTACAATGTGTTTTTTGAATCAAAACATATGGGGTGAACATGTGGTTTTATGCACAAGCTATCAAAGATTGCGAGAGATGAAAACAGACAGGGTAGAGAAAACAACTTGTTGAAATGGACAAAAATCATGGTTGCTATACCAATACCAAGAACAAAAATATCTAAATGTAAATCTTTTAAAATGACAGATTAATAAATAATTCCAATAGGTTACGTCTACACGAAAGATTTCTTTGGAATATTGCTGTCGTCCAAGGTAATAGCGAAAATACTGTGCATGAGATTGCAAAAATTTCATATATTATAAAGACTGAAGTCTTTGGCTCACATTGCTATAATTTTCGAAGCGTAAAATTTCCTGTAAATGTATTTACGTACAATATAGTGATAGTAACCATAATTATTATTAATCATACGTAACGTATTTCACATGAAAGTTTTCGCTTTCAGTGGAAATTTAGCTTTTGTATTAATGTGGAGGAATTTTGCTAAATTATTGATTTCGAATTCGGCTCTATGCCAGAAAATTAACTGATGCGTGTAATATTATTGGACAGATTTGAGTTCATCATAAGCCTGAGAATACGCAAATTCTCTGAACAAAATGTATTAGCAAAATTCTAAATCAACGAAATTTACATTCTTTTTACTAACTGTGTTTTTTTACTAAAATTTTGGATAATTTGTCAGATATGAAATGATATCTTTCTGCGATATCGCTAACTCTTTAAAAAAAAGAGGCCAAATAGGATCTCTACACATTGAAGGATCCTAATATACTGAAATTTGATGTAATTGCACACAGAACGAAAGTGGTGGTATGAGGAGACCATGCATCATCATTACTTGTCCCAGGAGAATTTACTGCAGTTGATCAGAGCTGTTTAACTTTGTCAGCAATAAGTTGGCAGTGTGAAATCATTGTGAGCGACGAGGCTCATTTCTACTTAAGCGATTACGGCAATGAGCAAAATTTTCATTTCTGGGGCACTGGAAATCCGCGTGTGATTCTCATAGCAACTATATGGGGTGGAATTCACGAGGGTGCAGTAATTGGGCTGTATTTTTTGAGTATTCCATCGGAATTACTGCCATTGTTACTGGCGAACGCTACAGGGCGTGATAACGATTTTTTACTACCGGAACTGGATGAGCGGGGTTTGGAGAATACACACACCACGTGCCACAATCGATATTGTGAAGCAAGATCGCCCGATTTAATCATGCCAGACTCTTTTCTTTTGGGCTATTTAAAGTCGCCGGTTTATTCCAGCAAGCATCAGACAATCGCAAACCTTAAGGAGAATATTCGAAAAGAATGCGAACATGGAGATTGAGCAGAATCTCCATCCATACCTACACTGGTGGCAGACACTTGACGGATATCATCCTTGTAAAATATGTAAAGGTTGTGAAGGTGGAAGTCGCCCCTCGTTTCCACCAAACCTATACATTCTGCGGGTAACGCCATCCGGTGACTTCAAGAGCACGCCACCTGTTAGATTCGAGGGCAACGTCAGAGTAACCACGCCATCTGGAGGACAATAGCAACAGCACTAAGTTATCGACAGCTGTCGATAACTAAGATAAGATATTAAAACTTGAGATCACAGCTGTGATGCCTAACATCTGCTACCAGCGCTAAGTGTATAAAAGACTGATCAACTAAATACTCGAGGCAGATCTGCAGCCAACATAGCTGTAGTAGTGTATTATTCACTATAGTTCAAACGTAGATTGTGTAGTAAGTCCCTAGCTAGTCGTTCTCCCCTAGTTCAAGCTAGAGATTCCATGCCTGTAAGTGTCCCGTGTTGTCTTTTGTTCCGCTGGTTCAAGCTAGAGATTCCCTGCCTGTGAGATCATGAACTTGGTTCCCGTATAGTCTTTGATTCCCCGGTGCAGGTTAGAGATTCCCTACCTATGGGGTCTCGACCTTACTGCATACCTATCTCGGTGGTTCAAGCCAGAAATTCCCTGCATGTGGAGTCTTGCATTTGGTACCCGCCTGGTTGTCTTTGTTCGCATGGTGCAAGCCAGAAATTCCCTGCCCATGGGGTATCGGCCTTATTGCCTACCTCTCCCGCTGGTTCACGCCAGAGATTCCCTGTCTGTGGGGTCTTGAACTTGGTATCTGCCTGTTCCCGCATTGCCTGTTGTTCCGCAGTTTCAAGCCAAAGATTTCCTGCCTATGGGGTCTCGAACTTGGTACCCGCCTGTTCCCGTATTGTATTTTGTTCCCCTGGTTCCATCCAGAGATTCCCTGCCTATTAGGTCTCGACCTTGTTGCCTAGCTGTCCCGCTGGTTCAAGTCCGAGATTCCCTGCGTGTGGGAGTCAAGATTTAAATACAGTTGTGAAAGTTTTAAAATCGAAGACGCATAAGAATATGCAACGGTCACTACAAAAGTATATCCGATAACCGGCTTCCAGAAAAGCTGATTTTTCCAACAAATTGAAACCCGGTTTTTTTAAAAACTATTGTTCCAACAAATCACAACCTGTATTAAAAAAGAACCCAGATATTTGGCGCTGTAGATAATACTCAAAAATGGATATTAATTGTTTTATAAATGAAGCCTGTGTATATGTGTGTAATTTTTTGTATATGGTCCTTCGAGCCGTGTGTTGTCTTGTTCTACTTTACACATTTTAGAACCGATTTTAAATCTTCTTATCGCAAAATTTTCTTCGCGTTTTGGTCATGTAACTTTGGTTTGGTAAAAAGTCTTTGGTTCTGTTTGTGAAATTTGTTGACATAATCCATTAGAATTTATTCCATCAAGTTGAGAAAATGATATTGGACAAGTGGCCGCCGCCAGAGTTGTTGACCATACGGGCTCGTTTTATGACATTTTTCCATCACTCTTACCAAAACTTCGGGTGACAGGTTCTCGCATTCTTGGTGAATATTCTCCTCAAGGGCTTCAAGATCCTGAGGCTAGTTGACGTAAACCCGAAACTCCAAAAACCCCATAAAAAGAAGTTTAGAGCGATTAAATTGGGTGATCTGGCAGGCCAGTGCTAATCACAAAACGAGAGATTAAGCGACCCGGAAATGCTTCCTTCAGAATATCGAGCAGTGTGCGCCGTTGCACCATCCTGTCGGATCCTTCTCCAGTCCCAATTCATCCAATTAAAAAAAAAAAAAAAATGGTTTCCCATTACATCCCATGAAGGGACCGGGGAGAACTTCTCACAATCACTGAGCTGTGCGCTTTCCAGTTTTCACTCAATGATTGGGACCTACAGTTTTACACCGATTCCGAACGGTATTTTGAGAAGCTTTTTCATGGCTATATACTCGATAGTGTCGCCGTCACTATGCGAGGTGACCGCCGCCGAAAGAAATTTTTTTTGAAGGTGGTCAGAGCAGGGTTCGAACCCAGGATCTCATGTACAAGAGCCGCGCACACTAACCATTGCACCACCGACGGCCACAAATTCATCCAATTGGGGAAGAAAAAATTCAGTAAATGGCTACGTAGCCGTCCACAGTCGTTGTTTGGCCCGCAGCGTTATCAAAAATAATGGCTCGATGACTCCTCCAGCTTACGCAGCACACCACGCAGTAACTTTGAGCGGATATAATGATTCTTCGTGGGTGATACACGGATTTTCGGTGCCACAGAAAAGATTATTTTGTTTATTAGCCCAACCGCTAAGATGAAAATGAGCCTCATCGCTCATGATAATTTTTGATGAAAAATCGTCCACCTCTTCGTTGAGATTCAGGATGGCTTGAGCGTAGGTTACACGCGTTTGGCGGTCAACAGCTAACAGCTGATGCACTGTCTTTAATTTGTAAAGGAACATCCTCAAATCTTTCACCAAAACTCTGTGTAGGGACTAGTGATTTGCAGTTCTGCGTTTTTGTCGGTTCTGAGAATAACCGTATATTTGGACCGGTTCCCGTTCTCAGCAAATATCTGTCCCTAAGAGGCTTAAGTGTAATATCTTATTATAAGAACATACAAATTTGATTTTCATACCCTCAAGGGTTAACACTTGTGGTTCCTTTGGATCCGAGTTCTGTTATTCTGGAACCGTTTCACGGTTCATTCCCAACCGTTTTTCAGTTCTGTTAGATTCGTTTCTCGGCCTGTTTGGAACCGATTTCGGTTCTGTTGAACCCGCTTTTTGTTCCTTTAAGAACCGTTTCCTGTTCATATGGACGCGTATTTCGGTCCATTTGAAGCTGTATTGCGGTCCATTTGGAACCATCATCGGTTCTTTTGGAACCGTTTTTCGGTTCTTGTTGGTACGAGTCCGGTCGGTGTGCATCACTAGTAGGGACCGCCGGCTAATACCCAATTGCTCCTCTTTGACATCTTGGACAACAGCAGAGATACATTTTTCAGCAAACCGGCTGCTCACTGGCCGGCCAGCCTTGAAAAGATCTTGCGTTGTCCCAGTCTTTTCAAGGCGAGTGGCCAAACGTCGCAGTGTTTTTCAAGTTGGTGTCGGCCAGCCAAGAAATCTGCGATGAAATTCACGCTGCGCCAACACAACCGACGAATTGTTGCGCAAAAAAATGGAAACAATTACTCCGCGTTCTTGTGGAGTAAACCGATTCATGGCTTGTCGATTTGTATTCTGCGATTGTTTACTTCGGAAATGTCAAAACAGAATAGACATTTGGCGCCATTTGCAATAGTAATAGGGGTTTTCAATAGGGTGATAACTTTTGCGCCACCTTGTATACTTTATATAGTTATAAAAATGGTTTCTCATTACATCCTATGAAGAAATTGGGGAGAGCTCTTAACTACCAGTTAGCTGTGCGGTTTCTAGTTTTGTACTCAGTGATTGGGGCCTGCAGTTTTTTCACCGATTCCGAAGGGTAGTTTGAGAAGCTTTCTCATGACTAAATACTCGATAGTGTCGCCATCTCTATGCGAGGTGACCGCAGCCGAAGGAACTTTAAGGTGGTCAGAGGCGAGCACACTACCATTGCACAATATAGTATAAAAATGGTTGTCGAAAAACCATTCGGAGTCCGAGGAAAGCTGTAGGTCCCAATCAGTGAATACAAGACTAGATAGAGCACATGTCAATGATTGTGAGAAGCTTTCCCTGCAGGGAATGTGATGGGAAATTATTTTTATTTAGTTTATAGATCGTTTTTTGTAGATCGTCCTTTAAGCCGCATATTGTTGCCTTATGTTCAGTGTCAAAGTTAGCCATTTTTCAATTAACTGGAATTTGAATTCCCAATGTTTGCCACTTAAATATCATTTAAGATGAAAATGTTTTCGTGTTGATTTTAAGTAACGAGTTTGAAACTGTCTCTTAGTCTCCGAAATGTATTTTTGTAAATACATCTCTTTTTTCATTTTATAACCTAAATTCTTTTTCAAAGTCCACTATTAAATATCAATTCTATATGAATCAATTTTTACGATTTTCCCTGTTAAATTCCTCCCCAGGTATCAATTCAAACTCTGCTTTTTAACAACCGCCAATCTGGCATGCACCCGTTTAAACATCCTTTGACAGGACAAAAACGACGAAAACCCAATAGCAAAGCGATAACAATTTTCGTGTTTTTCTCCCAAACTCTGGCAGTAGATAAGAAATTGAATTGAAAACCTTTAGAAACGAAAAATTACGTACTTACCGAGACGCCATCACGCTTATCGGGGCGAAAATGTTTAGAAGATTTTTATGAATCTGCTAAATGGTAAAGTAAAACAAGGATATGAGGAGTCACACAAACCCAAAGTCATCATTGCATCGAAAATACTTGTCGCTGTAGATGTTGCAGCATCTAAAGATGCAACATTTCTTGACTTAACACAAGTTGCATTCCCATGCTGATGATGATTGTGATGATGATGATGATGAGATGATGTTGATGATTATGGTGATGATGATGATGAGATGATGTTGAT
Source organism: Phaonia tiefii (assembly GCA_963931995.1). NCBI lineage: Eukaryota > Metazoa > Arthropoda > Insecta > Diptera > Muscidae > Phaonia > Phaonia tiefii. Next base: position 67,633,012 of record OZ008368.1, on the reverse strand, counting down.
AATGATGAGATGATTTTCATTACGACGATGAGATGATATTGGTGATGACGTTGATGATTGTAATAATGATCATAGTATAAAAGTTAACAATGTTTTTAATCTTCTTGTCCTTCTTTGTACAGTTTTACTAAAGCTTTATTAGCTTTTTTAAACTTTTTCTCTCCCTTCATCCCTAATGGTATAATAACGTCTTAAGTATGAAACATATGCATATTTGGGGTGGTGGAGGTCAACTTTCGCCAGCTTCGACATCACTTTCAAACTCTGATGGTTTGTAAGATTTATGCATTTTTTTTTGCAATTTTGTTATCCTTGCAAGGATATACAATGCAGCAGAGACTTGATGGAATGAGATGAATAGTGCATATCGTTTAAAGAGATGTTTTGCAACGATTAGAGTAATGACAGAAACGACATTGATGTCATATTATGGACGGGTTGTAAACGTCTTGAATAATGGGTTGTTTTGACTATGATTCTATAATAGTGGTAGAAAAGTTCCTTAAAGGTTACTAGATATATTTTCTATTAAATTGATGTTACTTTGTTAAAAGTTTAGGAAATCTGTCAAATATTAACGACACTTTCAGGGAAATTCTATTCAACAGGGCGTTAACTATAGAAGAACCGATATCGAGTTCATTAGCGTTTTGTCGATAGTGAAGTTGTATATGCGTATGTAATTCAAATGGTTCTATCTACAACCAAACATATCGACAGACCAATGTCATTTGGATGATTATCGTCATACTCAACTAGACCCCCGGTTTTCTTACCATAAATATTTTGAACTTTGTGGTAAATCTTTGGTATTCTGGCCTACGGTGTACGAATTGCCAATATCAATAGGTCAGGTAAATAGAAGTGGCTGACCCTATTGACACAGTAAGTCCAATGAGGACTGTTGCGAAACCATGGGACATCATGTTCCATGATCCCCATCGTTGAACATATAAACCGATCCGGTTTGATTAAGGAGTGTTCAAGCCATATTATTCTCTATACCAATGTTCCAAAAAGAGGCTGGAAATGAGAGGTATATTATTCCTCGATGAACCAATTTGTGCTTTGAAAAATTATTCTAAGGTCAGTCTTCTAAATTCCCTGATTGTTTGTTAGACCCGAAAAGAAGTTAGATCCAAAGTACTGGCTCCCAGTCATACAAAATACCGGCCAGGACCAGATCTTCAGACGTTCAACGCTTTCTTCCTCCTCTTCATCCTTACATCGTCTGCACAAATCTTGAGTCAAGTTTCCTAGTCTAGACACATATCTTCCTATCAAACAGTCTTCAGTAATCACACACGCTGCAAAATAATGACCTCTCGAACATATTTTCTCCTACCATAGTCTGCAAGAACCATGTATATGTTTGGAACACACTTCAAACATTCATATGTTTGTAAGTCTCAAACTTACATGTATTTAAATGCAAACAGTATCATGTTTACTGACAGACATATAATGATTTTACGTGGAACCACATGCGTCCTTCATCCCAAACATCCAAAAACTTACGTAGAAGCATTCGCGTGTTTCCCCCAAACCTACATATACTTACGTGGAAACATATGCGAATTTCCTCCCAAATATAGTAGAGAAATGTGTAGAGTAGTTCCTGGCAAACATCGATGTGAATTTCATCAAATCCATTTTCCAACATGGTCTGTCGTTGATCCCTTAAAATCTTCCTGTGACCTCATGGATTGATAATCCATCGCAAAGTATGTCTGAGGCAGATTGCTCACGTTGACACCATCTGACAGCCGGGAAAATCTAGTGGCAACATATGAAAGACAATCCCCAAACCATCATTAGAGTTTATGCGTAGGACACCTGTGATAAACACTATTGCGATTCATTGGGCCTTTGTCCATAGACTTACATAAGTATTTTTTAGTAACAGCCCCAAATGACAATACAGGCAACAGCTGTATACAGTCAGTACACAATTTTCGTAGATTGGTCCCATTAATGTCCCATGAACTTTGTGAACGAATATTGGTTCTTTGTGGCTTTTCTGATTCTATCCATAGTGTTAGGAGGCATGAAATTGAGTTTTCAGTCGAAATTCACCCCTAGATATTTGGCATTAACCTTCAATCAAATATGCGGAACATTTACCTCCCGAAATACTACCCTGTGATACTTTCGAGAGAAGTAGCAGAAGATAGTGTGACTCAAAGTGGAAGTCATGAGCCTAGTCGCATCAATTGCACGAACCGCTGTTCAAAAGATCAGAACTGTTGATAGTGCAGACTTCATGCATCCTTCTCCACATCTTCGGAAGGAATGATGAGAGACTAATATATCTAAAGTCCTTTGGACAAACATCAATATCACCATAGATTCACTCCATCTGACAGGAATATACTTACTTTTATTGACTATTTTACAACCTCCTGAGGTCAGACGTCTTATACATATTAATTAATCAAACAAATTAAACAAATTTCAACATATTCTTCCAACTGGCTCTATCCTTCGCCTTTTCTCGCCAGTTGGTAACACCAAGGATACGGAGGGATTCTTCTGCCTGGTCTTTCCAGCGGAGTCTAGGTCGTCCTCTTTTCGTGCTTCCATCGGATACGTTATCGAAAACATTTCGCGCTGGGTCATCTTCATTCATTTTGACAACACGGCCTAGCCAACGCAATTGGCCTAATTTGATTTGCCTAGCTATATCCACGTAAGAATACCGACCATATAGCTCTGTGTTCCATCGACGTTGGTACTCGCCGTTTCCTCTAACAGGACCATATTTTCTACGGAGAATTTTTCTCTCGAAAATTTCCAAGTGTTTTTCATCCGCTTGCGATATGATCCAAGTTTCGGAGCCTAATGCCAACACAGGTAAAATGATATAGCTGAAGTTTTGTCCGTCGAGATAGCGCTTTGTTCCTAAACTGCTTGCTGAGCCCAAATTAGCTCCTATTTGCAAGAACAATTCTCCTATCTATCTCCAGGCTGACGTTGTTGTCCTTGTTCACGGTGGATCCAAGGTAGACAAATTCATCTACCACTTCAAAATTAAATCGGTTGTCAACGTTCAAGTGCGGACCAAGTCGAGATGTTTCTCTAGTCGTTGACACCATCAATTTTGTCTTGCCCTCATTATCAGCTGATTCGCTGATTCCTTTTCGATTCTTGAAAATACTGCAGTAACGTCTTGCAAATTTCGCCCAATGATGTCTATGTCGTCAGCATACGCCAGCAACATATGGCTTTTCGTGTTAATGGTCTTGTTCGTATTTACTGCAGCCTTTCTCATTATTATCTCCAGTAAGATGTTGAAGAGATTGCACGAAATTGTGTCGCCTTGTCTAAGTCCTCGCTTGGTACAGAATGGTTCAGTGAGGTCTTTCCCCACTTTCACTGCTGATTTGGTGTTGGTCAGCGTCATTCTACAGAGGCGGATCAGTTTTGCCGGAATACCAAGTTCAGACATAGCTTCGTAGTTTTCCCCGTATGGGGCTATCGAAAGCAGCTTTGTAATCGACAAAATGGTGGTATGTATCGATTTGTTTTTCGTGGGTATTTTCCAGGATCTGGCGTAGCGTGAATATTTGGTCAGTCGTGGATTTGCCTGGTCTAAAACCACACTGATAAGGTCCAATCAGGTTTTCAATAATTGACTTTAGTCTTTCACATAATACGCTCGACAAGACCTTGTACGCGATGGATAAAAGACTTATATCGCGATAGTTGGAAGAGACACACGGATCACCCTTTTTGAATACAGGACATAATACACTGAGACTCCAATCGTTGGGCATAGATTCCCCCAGCCATATACCGCATATAAATTGATGCATGTGGGCCAGCAGTTCTTCGCCACCTGCCTTAAAAAGTTCCCATTCTCGTCCTTGCAGGAGGGCAGCCCATTATTAGGCCCGTTATTCAATCTTCAGGAATATAAAAAAAATGGTTTCCCATTACATCCCACTTCTCACAATCACAGAGCTGTGCGCTTTCCAGTTTTTACTCACTGATTGGGACCCACAGTTTTACACCGATTCTGAACGGTATTTTGAGAAGCTTTTTCATGGCTATATACTCGATGTTTCGCTGTCACTATGCGAGGTGGCCGCCGAAAGAAATTTGAAGGTGGTCAGAGCAGGGTTCGAACACAGGATCTCATGTACTTGAGCCGCGCACACTAACCATTGCATCTTCAGGAATATAGGACAACTTAATTCATCTGTTATAAAGTCTCAAGTGCAAGGAAGCCAAAATCCGCTTTGTAGCTCAGTCCGCTTTGTAGCTAAACTGTTGTTCTACCGTCAGGGCCAGATGATTTGTTGGACTAAACATTTTTACCTGGCCAGTAAAGTATTTCAGTAGTTAAAATGTTTTTGTAAACGTTTGATGCGATGCATTAATGTCTCAAATGGCTTGAATGTATGATTGTCATTTGCAAGACTTAACAATTTATTACATTTCACGGTTGCGAATCTACATTGCTTAAACATTTCGGCTTGAAGGGCCACATATCAGTGCAATTCTTGACATGCAATTCTTGACATGCAATTCTTAACATGATTGCATTCAATTTTATATTTTCTAATACAATTTTGCGATTATTTGAATTAATATCCATTGATATTTTAGTAACTTCCTCATTTCCCGAATATGGCTTCAAGGACCACACACTGAATATCTGTATTTTTGTTGTTTGGATGCAAATATTCTTTGTGGCTTGTCGCAAATATAATATACTTGTGCTCAAAACACATTGTGTTTACTATTCAATATAATATGATTGAGACACAATGGTTAATACTCGTAGGCTATAATTTATATGATTGAGACCCAAATGAGGCTTTTTTGTTGAAAACTGCTAAAAACAAAAACGAGACAGATAACAACGAGGCAATAAGGCAGCAGATCTTTAATTCATGAGAACAATGCTTGGAAACATGTAGATGATTCCTGTAATACGTTGCGGGGAACATTATTTTGCAGCGTGCATATACCTCGACAATTTCGATATACAATTTTGTTTGCTGCAATACCGTTTATTTGTATTTAAATTAAATTTAATTAAAATCGAGAAAATTTTAGTTCTTCAGACTGTCAGATTGTAGTTCTTTTTCATTGGATCAATAATAGTTTCAAATTCAGTGACAACGTTTAGTAGTTCTCTCTTAGAATCGTACATTGAATTTGTCACAAAAATTAATTTTTCAAGATTTGAAATCCATTAATTTGAAACGTTCATGTTCCTTGACTTCAGCTTGAAGGATAAAAAATAGTGGAAATTTTGAATGCAAAGTTAAATATGTAGTTTCTTTTCAGTTTTCTAGTTTAAAGGGTTAAGTTAAAAAGGACCAATCTACATGGTTATAGAAATTTATGGATTCGAGAAATATAATTTCGAGAAATATAATTGTCTACCTATTTCGTTGGTGATAGGCCCAAACACTTTCGTTATTTTGACTTCTCGTGACAAGGTAAACCAACCAGATTGACCCCCGGAAAAAAATGGAGACTGATCCTTTTTCTGCAACAACATTGATTTATTTTAAGTTTTGGAATCCAGCTTGAAGAATCATGTCTAGTATTGAAATATTTGCCAAACCATTTTTTTTTCGATTTTTTTGACGATTTGATAAATACGATGTCTTTAATATTATTTTTCAAATTTCAAACCAATCCAAATTGTATTACTACTTTCAAATCACCCTTGAAATGAATTTTATATGACATTTCTTAAAATTTGACTTCATCATACATCTTTATTTCAAATTTCAATAAAATATTTTAAATTTCTCTTTCACTTTCGTATCAAAACTTAAGGCTAACTGGTTATCCACAGAAAAACAAAGCTGCAGTCTTTAGAGAAAGAAAAGCGGCTTTCGAATCGACTCTACAACGCCACTCACTGCTCATCTACTCATCTTCTTCCACATGAGCTGGCTTACGTCTCGATTGGCCACGAACACGTTGGGTTTTCTTTTCCTTAGGTTTGGGATTTTCCAAAGCATCCAATTCGGCATCGCTTAATCTATCCTTATACCAATCAGCGCTAAAATAAATTGTTTAAAAATAGAAATTTCAATAAAATCTTGACTTTCTGTCTTTCGTTTTCCTTCACTCTTCCCTCACCATTCTGGTACTTTACGAGACCAATCACACTGGCCCTTGCTCTCATCGAACACTTGTCCCAATTTGCAGCCATTACGTCTGGGTGTATCACCATTAACGCACACATAGAAAAATTGGCAATCATCGGGATCCGGATAACGTGGATGTGTCACAGCCACGGTTTCATTTACCGGTGGGCAATCGAATTCGAAAATATCTTCTGATTTGCAACCGGTGACGCCAACCTCATCGGGCCATGTGCAAATGCCAGTTTTGGGATTGAAAACCAAACCAGAGGGACAGGTGATCATGTTGAATTGCCCATCGACACAGTAGTAGAATTTGTCGCAAGTTCCCGGTTTCTCATGTCCGAAATAGCCATTTTTGCGGGGGCAATGTTGACTAGGTTGAGGGGTTTCTAAAAATGAAAAGGAAAGGAAAATAATTTAAAATAAATAAGAAAACAGATAATTAAGTCTTGAAGAAAAATTAATAGTTAGAAGAGATTGCCTCTTTTATATGACTATAAGGCTTCCGCAGCTGCCTTCCAGATGACGTACGAATACTACTGATCCTGACTGTGGCTTCATCGTAGTACTATATTGTACTTTGCATGGGAAATCGAAAAGAATTTCCAACAACCGTTCATTATTTCCGAGTAATCGTCAATCTAAAATAAATTTGAAAAGACTACAAAGAGAGTAGGCTGAAGAAACAAAAAGATTTGGTGTAGCTGCAAAATGGGGTCCTCTGCCATGAAGGCCGTTACTAAGTTCAATATTTTTCGCGAAATTTTGTACTGCACTTGGTACAATACAGTAAGAAGTTCAACATTTCTCGACACAAATTTTATAAAACTCCAAACTCCATAATGCCTGCGAAATATCCACGAAATATACCCCCACGTGTATCACTAAGTTCTTCACACGGAAAGTATGTGCAATAGGGTGGCAGTGAAATGTATGGAGGAAAATATATTTTTAACAAATTTTAATTTTTGTTAAAAATAGCAAATTGTTTCAAATTAAAAATTGGAACCCTTAGAGTGGACGGATTTTACTCACACTTTATTCAGTTTATATTCAGGTTAATCTAAATAATGCACCGAGGAATGAAGATTTTCTAGTGTATACGAATTTTCACCCAAAATGCCAAAATCCGAAAATTTTGATTAAAATGCGGCACGGCTTAGAGTTGTCCGATTCGGCTCAAATTTTCACAAACTTAGTTTTAGACCATATGGAACAAGAATCCTCATGGGGTTTATTAAAAATTCCAAGTTGTGTTTTCATTGCCACCCTAATGGGCAACATGTATCGAGAAATATTTTAATGATTCTGAGAAATATATAACGACCAATTAAATTGTAGGCAGAGATGATCAATGTTGTCAGCAATCTTTCAATTTCTCAGAAACTCGAATTTTTGAGTAAAAACAAACCCCCAAAAATTGAGACAAATAAGGGTGTCTCAGTAAGATTGAAATTCCTAAATTTTGTGTAATTTTTTTTTGTGCAAGTGGCAACTCTAAAATTTGGCAGCTGTCACATATGTTTATTCTGACTATTAAAAATGGAGGGCTTTACGAAAGAAGAACGCGCTATAATTGTGAAAACTTATTACAAATATTTGGAAAGTTATGATGAGACCGATCGAAAACTTCGAAGAATTTTCAGTCGATAACGTGCACCAAATGTGTCAACCATTCGAAGAGTCATCAACAAATTTGAAGAAACTGGCTCGGTTATGGACAATAAGACTCATGTGCGACAACGTACCGGTCGACCCCTTGATAACATTACTGCTGTAAACAAGAGTGTCGCCGAAAACCCGACAACATCAATTCGGCATCGTTCTCAACAATTTCAAATTTCACGAAGCACTACCCAGCGAATTTTGACCAAACATCTGAACCTTCTTGCATACAAAATTCACCTTACCCAGGAGCTCAAACCAGCAGACCATGGAAAGCAGCGGGAATTCGTTGAGTGGGTAATGGAGCAAAGTAAAGTCAATGCCAATTTTTCAAAGTCATCTTCGATGAAGCGCATTTCCATCTGCATGCCTTCGTGAATACACAAAATTGTCAAATTTGGGGCTCAGAAAATCGTAATGCAATCCATGAGAAACAAATGCACCCACAACGAAGAACTGTCCGGAGAGTATTTTGTTCAGGCGGGGTGATTGGGTCTTACTTTTTTGAAGATGAGGACGAAATTGCAGTGACTGTGTACGTCATTCGTTTCAGGAACATGATAACGGAGTTCCTGTGGCCTCCGCAGGTCGGCATGGATCTGGACCATATGTGGTTTCAGAAAGACGGCGCCACCTGTCACACCGCCCATGAAACAATCGATTTATTGCAGCAACGATTTCCACAGGTTTATGGGAATAAACGAGAAATAATTGTTGGCCTCAAATCCGAGATCCAACGCGTTATAGGCCACAATAAAAATTCATTGTTTCATTTTAAAATAAAAAATCATGGTGGCCAGTTGATATTAGAATTTCTTGAGATAATATGTTCTGGAAATAGTTGCTGCAATAAATCGATTGTTCATTGCAGGGGGCGCCGTCTTGCTGCAACCACATTTCGTCCAGATCCATGTCATCCAGTTGTGGCCACAAGAACTCCATTATCATATTCCTGTAACGAATTCCGTTCACTGTCACTGCAATTTCGGTCTCATCTTCAAAAAAAGTAAGGCCCAATCCTGGAGAAGCCACACGAAAAACAAATCGACACCTATCATCTATTTATCGATTATAAGATGGCCTTCGATAGACCGATACAAAAGAAACTCTATGAATCAATGTCTGAGCTTGGTATTCCTGCGAAGATGACCTTGACGAACACCAAATCCACAGTGAAAGTTGGAAAGGATCTTACCGAACCGTTCGAAACTAAATGAGGCCTCAGGCAAGGGGACACCATATCGTGCGATCTCTTTAACATCTTAGTTCATTATGAGAAAAGCTGTTCATTATGAGAAAAGCTGCAGTCAACTTGAATAAAACCATGAAGCCAAAAGTCACATGCTAATCGCGTCTGCTGATGATATTGATATAATCGGGCGCAGAATTAAAGAAGCTACTACGGTGTTTTCGAGAATTGAGAAGGAGTCAGGGAAAGTGGGTCTGACGGTAAATGAGGACAAGGCAAAATTAATGGTTTCAATGAGCAGGGCGTAATCGTTGATAACCGTTATAACTTCGAGGTAGTGGACGAATTTATATACCTCGGATCTGCCGTAAACAAAAACAACAACGTCAGCCTAGAGATCAAACGGGGAATTGTGCTTGCGAATAGATGTTATTTTGGGCTAAGCAAGCACTTTAGAGATCAAGCCCTTTCTCGAGTAATAAAGCCCTTTCTCACGCATGGGTTAAATTTATGTCCAATTTCGCAAATTTTCATTTCAATTTATGTCAAATTTCGCATTAGTTTTAAAGCAAAACACAAATACCTCGACTTCTCTCTCTCAACCTAACCCACAGAGATTAGATTTCTCTAAGTGTACTCACCCCACTCCCCCACCATTTCTTTTCCTCAACTG